>VRYO01002772.1:9204424-9243311 GCA_009812075.1 Sialia sialis | reverse complement strand
GCAGTTACCCTTAAATAAAATTACAGAAGATGAAAAAAATGTACACATCTTAGAATCCTATACAGATCTGAGCAGGTCACAGCATGTGATCTCTGAAGTTGTAATATCAACTTCAATCCTGATAAAAGTATCCAGAATTAATTTTACATTTAAATTTTGTTCCACAAAACTGTACATCAGGTAAAACACAACAAATACTGCAACTAAACTGCTTAATGAAAATATGTATTAGTACCTCATTCTCTGCTCTCAAGTTTGCAAATTCACTTTTCTCCAGGATGACCATATCTTTTCGAATGGAGTCCAAATGTGCCATTACCTGCTGTAAAGTTATTTCCTTTGAAAAATAAAACATACCATTGATTAAGGTGCACTCTTTCTGGCAAATAAAGAAAAAATGTTTAGGTCTGAAATGATGAAATTAGATACTGCAAAGCACAAAACTGGGGAGTTCCTCTAATAAGAATGTGACAGAAAGAGACAACTCCATACCAGCAGTTTGTTTGAAAGACTCAAACTCGGAACTTAAGCAAAAAGGCCAGAGTAGTGACGAAATTAAATAGACCTGAAACTACAGGTCAGTCCTGCAGTCTGTTCCATTTTCAATGAACATTCAGTAGCCTCAGAAGCATTAATTGTTGGTCTGAATGCAGGTCTTACTAAGCACTTCCATTTCTTGCCTACAAATTCATCAAAAGCCAAAGCCTTAATGATATGAACATCATACTGCCAGCTTCAAAGTCTGATGGACACAAGTAAAACACTGCTAGAAAGCACCCAGAAAAGCCTTCCTGGGGTTTCAGCTAAGTTCAGAATTCAACCACTATGTATAAACACAGGAAAAAAATTGAACCAGAAAATAAAAGAAGAAACTCAGTATTTTAAAATGCTGAAAGCAATACTCCTTCACCCAGCATATGGAAGTTATCCTCCTATTTAGCATGGAAAATGACACATAGCTGTGGGATTCTTGGATGCACAGTGATGGTTTGGATCATTGCTCCAGAAGGCTGTGCAAGCTGAAATTATGTGCCATTTTTCTTCAATTGCTTAATGTAATTAAGCTTTCACTTTCATTTGAACTGCAACCTTTCTTCTAACAGATTTTTATCTTACTGGAATTTACTTGTAATAAAATTGTCTAACTTCTTTTTTTCCTTTAAAATCTCAGAAGAAGACAAGAACTTCTGTCTCTGTGGTTTTCTCTCATCAAAATGAAAACCTTTATTTTTGGAAATCCTATTACATACAAAGCATCTTAAACAGAATTTGCATGTAATTGTATTAAGCAGAAACACTAGTTTTTATAGTGTAGTCAGTATTGATAATGACTATTTTAAGATGGTATGAGGCATAGTAGCTCCTCAGTGTAAATGCAACCAAAGATTTCCCAGGAGTTGTAAAACTTCATTGTGTTCAATGAGTAGTTAGACTTCAGTGAAAGATGGTCAGGGCCTACAACTATCTGTTAAAATCCCAAGTGAAACTTAGGAAAACCGGGCAAGTTTTGAGTGTTCATGATACTAGAGAGAACTGCTCACTTGTGTTTTAAAGATGCAAACACTAGCCTTTATAGCTACACAGCACAGAAAAGTTTACCTGCTGGGCCTGTGTAACCATGTCCTTATAGACGGTGTCCATGCTGATGTTGGTTAGGGTTATCAACGCTGACACAATGGTCTGTGCTTGCTCCTTCCCAAAGCCTAGAAGACAATTAAAGTATGACAGGTTAAGGTGGTAAAAATCTGAATGAGGAGAAAGAAATGCTCAAGTGCCACACCTAACCACAGTGGCACACGGGAATTAACACAATGACTGGAAACTGACAGCCAGGAGCCAGTCACTATGACTTCAGCTAGAAAAAGACAAACAATGCTGCAAAAATCTGAAGCACAGTACCTTTTAATATAATGAAAATCTAGACATGGAGCTGACAGAAAGATCAAATTTCTTCATACAAGATCCAGCCATTTATGCATTATAAAAATAATGTAGCAAAACCTTACCTCATAAAGAGCTTTCACAAACTGTTAAAACCAAATGTACCTTGAGCCACAAAGCATGCATTCTATAGAGTAATAACAAGCAATTCTGCATATATTGGAACTGTCCTGCACAGATAGGAACATATGCAAAACTGATTTTTAAACTGCTGCATCCATTGCCTGCAGAGTGAACTCAAACTGGGATTTCTGCTTTCTGATGATAAAAAGTACACTTTATCTGTAGCTTGATGTAAGTTTGAAGTGCTAAAGATGATGTGTGATGAATAATGGGGGGAAAAATTGCTCTCATTTTAGCTGGATCTGGTCAAGCACTGAGAGCTTTTGCCCTAGAGATTTATTTCCAGCGATCTGACTAACATGTTGTGTTTCAACTACCCCATTTTATACAACGGGCTAAATTAACACTGAGAAATGCTTTTCAAGGCACATTATTTAGAGAACTATGCCACTGCACCCTTCTAGAATACTGCTACTGTCCAGGTGCACCACTGGTTTACATGTTCAAAAAAGCTACACATGCTTTATGACAGCTTCCTTCCACTACAAAGTGTGATAGTATTCCTTCAGTTTCTCTGAATTTCCAGGGTTACTTAAGCTCTTGCCAATTCCTTATGTTGCTCTTCCTCCACAGCAAGAAATAATTGTGTTTTGTGTAAGTTTAGAAAATGAGAAAAGGTTTATATAAGCAAGAGACTGGAACCTGAAAACTGCCTAAAGCTTAGGAAAAACTGAAATGGCTCTCTTACTTTTGTAGTTTTACCTATAAAGACCTGTCACTATGGTACTCAAGTATTTGTAGAAGTTACAGTAAATTAAACTGAATAACAACCAGCACCAGACAGATTTCATCCCACAAGTTCTAAAGGAATTCAAAGAAACAGCTGAATCAGCCCCTGGGACAAGTAGCATTTCACAGCCTACAGTGGTTACTTACCCACGGACTGGGAATAACAGTGCCAGTTTTTAAACACAATTCTAGAGAGATGTAGGGAAGTACAGGCTGTCAAGTCTGACAAGCATCAAAAAAATAAACGGCAGACTACTGTAAGTCTTTTAACTACTAACATATTATTATTATTAGACCCGAATAGTGGAAACAGTCCTAACCTCTGACTACAAAGTTTCTATTGTCACCTGAGATTTTAAAATTGCTACTCTGATGACGGCATCAGCTTAAAGCTCAGCAGGGATCAATAAAGCAAACCAAACCCTTTGAATTACTAAGAAAAGGAACAGAGAACACAATAGACACTTTTCTTTGCTATGCAAATCCATAGGATATTCAATTGTCAATGCCAGCGCTGTTCCCAGAAAATATGAAATGGAATGCGACAGAAGCAAAAAATAGTAACAGAAGGGCATAATGAATAATCAAAAATATGGAAAATCTACTGTTTCAGGAAAAATGCAACAAGCTAGGATTCTTCTGTTTGGAAAATGATGGGGCAATATGACAGAAGTTTGCATAATTGTGAATGACATGAGAGATTAAATGTTCACTCCTTCCCACAGAACAGCTGAGTGGGCATCAAATTCACCTCACAGTTGCCATATTCTGGGTAAACAAAACACGTGGATGTCTGAAGTTCCATGAAAAAGGATGTTTTGGATAGTAATCAGTTTATAGTTGCTCAGGAACCGCATAAACTTGTGAAAAGATTTCCACTGGAGGTTACTAAAACTCTCAACTAATTTAAAATACCTCCAGGGCAACAGAAACTGGAAACTTGGAAAATACAGGGGGATGTGTGACACACATCTGCCCTGTTATAACACTCCTCGGCAGGCTCTGACTCACAGCTGCTGCCAGGAGACAGAACCCAGGGCTCGACAGACCCTTTATCTGACTTCAGCCAGTTTCACTCACAACACAAGCGTGGGCATTGAGAATGTATTACGGCATCATGCTGCTGAAAGTATTTCTCATTAAGAAAACACCCTTCAGTTACTCTTAGCAGGCTAGTAGAAGGTTGAAGAGCTTAATTTTTGCTAAAAAATGCTACAAAATGTTTTGCTAAAAATCTTTAACTGTTACTTTACATTACCTGTGCTATGTTCCTCAGCTGGAAGACACCACATAAACCTTGCCTACAGCTGCAAATGAGGTAAATCAAATGTCCTAGTAACTTGTATGGCACAGCATGATGCCTCTCCTTTACCAGCCTCCTCATTTTACACCAAAACATTTTACACCACCAGGTACTGGTACTCTATGGAAATTGACAGCACTCAAATTACACTACTTAATATTAAAAGTTTTCCTTTGAATTATTTATCTGGTATCACTTACCATGGGTTTCCAGATCCTGCACTAAAGCATGGGTATCAAAAGTCACCTTCCTCTGTTCCAGGGGAGTGATATCAACTCTTCTGACATCATATGACTTCCTAATGAATGTGAAAGCAAAACCTGGAAATAACAAAACATACCTTAATCTTACCTTCGTTGGCTTATCATGCAATACACTAATTTTAATTTCTTTCATCACAGAAAAGCTGCATGGATGCTGCAACAAAAGGGTGGGTTACAGCACACACCAGAAACCATCAATCCCTTTTCCACAGGGAATTTACACTGAATAGGACTTACAGGTCTATCTTGAGTGCATTCATGTGACTGTGCAACAGACAAGCATCCTGATACAGCACAAATAAACTCCCACAGCCAATTGTTTTGTAATATTTGGGAAACATCACTTAATTTTTGTACTTATAAAACACTGAATGACTTTATGCAATTCATTGCTACTTTATTTAAACTGCTGAGCCTTAATTCCAACAGAACCATAGAATGGTTTGGCTTGGAAGGGACCTTAAAGATCAACTAGTTCCAACACCCAGCCATGGGCAGGGACACCTTCCCCTAGACAAGGTTGCTCAGAGCCTCATCCAGCATGGGCTGGAACACTTCCAGAGATGGGGCACCCACAGCTTCTCTGGGCAACCTGTACCAATGGCTCACCACCCTCACTGTAAATAATTTCTTCCTTATATCTAATCCAAATCTCTCAATGTCTAATTTTCATGATGAATGAATGTAGGTAGGAAAGTAACTAGGCAGTCAAGGGATACGACGTTTGTATTTAATACCTCAGAGGTACACCTAATCTCTAAAGAGGTATTAATTAACCTCATGTATTAAAGATCCACTGTATTTATGATGTGCCTTCCCACAAGCAGATTTCACTGCTTCTCCAACTTTTATTTCAAGCACCTTTCTCTTCACCTTATGTGTGTGTGGCTTTGCATATTATAGATTCTGTTCTGATTAATTCTTTGTTGTCTAAGCAGCCCTGTTACTTCTGAATCTGTTTATTTGAAACTATATGCTAGCTTTCTGCCTTAACCAAATTGTTCTGTGTCTTATCCAGCTCTTTACTTAAAAGCTTTATATAATTTAAACAACAGGGAATTTATACTGTGCCACTACTAGATAAATCAAGTTATGTGCTATGTTACAAATACTACAAAGATCTGACTATAACTAAACCAGCCACAGCACTGGCTTTATTAGATGCACCGAATGCTACATACAAATAATGAAAACCAACTCAAACCATCATTTTCATGGAGCTGTCCCAGCTTTTAAACGCACAGCTCTTGTCTTCTAAACATTGGTGGATTTCACTGGGTTGAACAGCTACATTGCACAGACGCTTTCTCAAGAAAGCTGATATTACAGTTCTGGTTGCTTGCCACGCTGTTCTTGGCCCCACTGCTCCACTGCTGCAGTCTCGACGGGACGCCCCTCTCCCAGCCGGGAGCTGAGAAATTCCCTTCACAAACCTCTACTTGAGACACCTTTCGGTGACGCCTCGCTAACTCCTCCCGTCCGGACCCCACCTGACAGCCCCACACGCCACTCACCCGGCCGCCCCCGCCCGTGGAACTCACCCCTTGTTCCAGCCCCGAGGGAAGGCGCTCAGCGCTCCCTCACACAGTCTCAGGGACGGGCCCCGCGGCCTCTCCCACACACTGAGTCCGGCCAGCGCCCTGTGCAGCCCCAGCGCCGCCCACATACCCGGCCCGGTCTCACCCGACCCGGCAGCCGCGGGTCCGCCCGGCGCGGGGACTGCCAGCCGGACAGAGGACCGAGCACGGCGCTGCGGCGCCTCTCACCTCTGCGAGGAGCCTGGGGCAGCCGGGCCGGGAGCGGGAGCAAGAGCGGGCTGGCCCAGGCGCGGATGGCACCGCCGCTCCCGGCTCCCCTCATAGCGCCCCAGCCCTCCGCTCCCGACCGCTCACTACCGCTTCCGGCCGGCCCCGCGGGGCATGGTGGGTAATGTAGTCCGCGGCCGCACGGCAGGGCTCGGCCGGAGGCACTGGCGTAGCGCCCCCGTGCGGATTGGAGGAGCCCAGCGCTCCGGCCGCCATGTCCGGCCTCAGCCAGCGCCGCACCGCGGGAGCTCCTCTGCTCTATGACACGCAGGGAAACCACCTTGAAGATCCAAATCCCTGGCATGGGCAGGGACACTTTCCACTAGATCAATTTCCACTTTCCACTGTGTTCAAAGCCCCATCCTTGACCTTGAACACTTCCACATGGGGCATCCACAGCTTCTCTGGGCAACCTGTGTCAGTGCCTCACCACCCTCACAGGGAAGAATTTCTTCCTAATATCTAACCTAAACCTCAGTGGCTTGTGTGAAGATACAGCTACATTTTTTTTCAAATACATACAAGTCTAATTTTCGTGATGAATGAATTTATTCGTTCATCAGGAAAGTAACTGGGCAGTAAAGGGATATGATGTTTGTATCTAATACATCAGAGATACCTTCTCCGGAGAGCCTATGCCAATAACTGGCCCTGCCCACCCCGCCCCACCATCTGCCCCCCAGTAAAGAATTTCTTCTTAATATCTGATCTAAACCCGTCCTCTTCCAGTTTAAAACCCTTGCCCCATGTCCTGTCACTACTGGCCAGTTTAAAAATTATCTCTTTTCATAAGGCCCCCCCCAAGGTGCTTAGAAAGCCGCAGTGGGGTTTCTCTTTAGGCTCTTCCTGGCTGAAGGTGCCCGTCTCAGCCTTTGTAGCAGAAGTGCTCCAGCCCTTTGATTATCTTTGTGTCTTCCCCTGGACTTGCTCCAACAGATCCACATCCTTCTTGTGCTGGGACCCCAGAGCTGGACACAGCACTGCAGGTGGGGTCTCAGCAGAGCAGAGGGGCAGAATCCTTCCCTCACCGTGCTGCCCGTGCTGCTTTTGCTGTAGCTCAGGACACAGTTGGCTTTCTGGGCTGTGAGCGCACACTGCCAGGTTGTTTCAGCTTTTTATAGATGAGAGCCCCCAAGTCCTTCTCCTCAGAGCTGCTCTCAGGAAGTTCCTCTCCCAGTCTATGCTCACATGTAGGATTGCCCCACCACATGCAGCACTTGTTGACCTTCATGAGGTTCTCGCGGGCCCACTAATCAACAGTTCCTGTGTTGCCAAGATACAGACATTGGAAACAAACCCCAACAATAGCAACAAAGAGCTGTCACTAAGGGAGAAGAGCCGCAGATCCCTGCCCTCTCTGCAGGGATGTTTTTGTTCAACGCTAACAGTGTCACACGCAGGCTCAGGATGTTAAACGCTCCTTGAGCAGCGCACGGTTCTTTCCATCCACAAAAGCTTCCCTGACGGCGCAGAGAGGCTGAGTGCCCCAGGGTGCTGATTTTCTACTTCAGACAAACAGCGAGATGGCCAACTGGGTGTTTGGAAGCTGTGATTTCTGTCAGCCGGAACCAGCAGCTGAACTCGGTACGTTTCAGCAATACAGAGAACTGCTCCGGGCATCAGGACTGCTGTTCCAGCCTGCCATAGGAGGGCAGCAGCCCACAGCCGGATGGGCTGTCTGTTCTGATCAGTTCACCCTTTTGCTCTGTTTTATTTTCATTTGTACACATACAGTGGAGGACAGCCACGCCTTTGCTCTCAGCTGGCTATTCTACAGCTTTTGCACGCACATAACTCACACATCTCTATATTATCAGTCCATTTGTCTGGGTGCAGGTCTGCCACAGGGTTTATTTTCATGCTGCCATACTCTGAAAGGATGCTGTAGGGTAGAACTCTCTCCTCTGAAACAGATGAAAATAGGGAAGGAGAGTGGAGAGAGAAGAGTGTGTTGGAAAGAGGGAAAACAACTAGACACATCCTCTGCCTGGTGTTGAGACCATCCATCTATCATCCCTGCCTCAGCATTCACCAGCACACCTCCCTCTCAGCTCTGTTCTGCTTCACTTTAAGGGGTAGTATTACTGGGAAGCAGACTTGGCTCTGATCCCTCTCTTACCACGCTGGTGAGACAAAGCCAAAGTGTAATATACAGCTTGGGAGGCAAAGGTGAATGACGTTCAACAGCCTGGAGTAGGACAGAAGACAGCTTGTGTCTAGAAGATATTGATTGCATATTAATCATAATTTTGTCCTCTAATTGTTTCAGCACTGGTTGGGATTGTATGCATTTAGGAACATGAGACTTCCACAATATCTTACTCAGGTCAAGGTGTTGTGCTCTGACTCTCTTCTGCATTACAAAGCCAAGCTATACCCCTGCTGGCTACTCAGTGGGCTCTAGTGCTTCAGCGTCATGCTAATAAACATCTCTCAGGATTTCACTCTCATTTGCCAAATGTACCTTGCAGGCAGGAGGTTGTTATCCAGCAGCTCTCCAGAGCTGCTTAAGCTCTTTTTGGGAAACCCAGAGAGAAGGGCTGGTGCATTCTACCCAGTTTTTGAGCTGATTGGAGCTTAGGAACTTAACTGTGCTTCACAAACATATGGAGGCCAAGAGCAGGGAGCGGGTGGATAAATAGATACTGTATTCCTCATACAAAAGAATTCACTGAGGCATGCATCCTGCAAAGCTTTCTTCTTCCTAAGATACCTATCATAATTTGCTTTCCATCTAGATAAGCACATTTGCATCAAATTAGATTACCTTCCAAATAAACATGCAGCGTGGGGCACGGGAGCCTGGGGTAGGATAGGTCAGTGCTCTGCATGATTAATTGACTTACATCAGGCTCAGATAAATCTTACAAAATTAAATTTAGATAGATGTGGGCTGTGGACAGACTTTGAAGCTGTGGTTAACATGATGTTGATTTTCATCTTTGTTGGTGTCTTGAATAACACTGAGACCCCAGTGGGAAGGAATAATAGGAGAGTGATCACAGATATATTTGATTAAGTCGTCTAAGTCTGTGAGGTGGCTGCAGTCAATGGAACCATGCTGATTTGTATTAGAAGAGGCTATTGCTTGTTCTTTGTAATCTTGCAGTACTGAGAAGCCCAAACCCCGCATCAGCATCTCACCATTGTGAAATCTCAGTATGTAGATTGTCCATGCAGACAAAGTCAATACAATTCTAGTGTGTAAATTAGTCAGGGAAAAAAGAATTTGATGCTTGTTGCCTGATACTCCTCTTGCCCGTCTTCCTGAATTACCCTCTGCCTGCCCTTCACAGAATTACCATCTACCACCCGTGTAATACTTGGTGGTCAGGTGCACCTCTCAAGCATAAGTCCACACACATATTGTATCTTTCCCTAGATGTTGTGATGTTTCATGGGCTCACCAAGCTAATGACATTCCCAGTCTAGGTCACTCCAGAAATCCAGATGGATTTCTGATCTTAGGTTATGCTGCGCAGCAGTGTCCAAGAAAACTTTCTACTTCTGTGGATCACACGCCAGGCCATCAAACCAGTGTTCTTGGATGGATGCTGTGTAGCCGTGGTTTTCCTTGCAGTCCATGCATGTGGGCTTCTAGATCTGAGGTGGGCACATTGTTCCACTTTTTCATCCTCCTGATTGTGCAGGAGGAACCACAGGCTGGCATGGCATACTCTGGATCCCCCTTTCCCTCTGGCAGGACAGAGACAACTCTGTGGGGCATCTCTGGCAGGTGAGACCTAGACCTTTGGTCAGGGGGAGGAGGGGAAGTTCTATTTGAATTCCAGAAGCCATTGGAACAATCACTCTGCAGTTAGTGGTTCGGGATCTGTCCAGTGCATCAGCCCCACAGTGTTGGCATACAGCACTGGTGAGTTATGTACACCTTTTGCCCATGGACTGGGTGCAGTCCCACCACCTCTACTTCCCTCAAGCACTGGATGCCTTTTACAGTGGTGTTTCTCCTTCCCAGGCAAGTGATCCTTGAGGGATTTCATTGGCAGCAGGAATTATGTCCAAAGGCTTCCCTTTGTGAGTCCCGGTGTCTCTACTTAGGGATCCCACCTGCCTGGCTTGCTGGCTAACTCCTGACAGCAGACCCCAGTATCTTGACATTGGAGCAATCTGCTCACCTGGCTTGTGGCTGTAATTTTTCCACAGATCTTGCAGTTCCATTAAAACTTGGGGTTCATGGCCTGAGTGATTTCCACATCCTTGGTGAATTTGTCACTCCCTCATCCTGCCTCCTCTGATGGTGCTGGGCTGAGGCTCAGTAGGCACAGGCCAAGCCCGAAAACATTGCCAAAACCCTTTGTGTCTCACTGGGGTAGGCAAGGCATCTTCCTTCAAGTGGTGAGCCAGTTCAACAGGTTTATGTGCCTTTTCAAGTGTAAAATCTCAGGCTTTTGAAGGTGATAACTGCTCCAGGCACCTTCCCAAATCCTCCCACAAACCCTGCCAACATCGACTAGCCACGTTGGTGCACATTTCTTTGTCACCTCACCAACAAGTTGTTTACTCTTGTGCCAGGACAAGCCCAGGATCTGAAAGCCCAACAGCAATCCAACAGTGCTAGAGAACATGATCGAACAGTGTTCATGATGATGTACAGGGAACTTGGGAGCCCATGCAGAAGAGCTGGACACATCCATCCCAGAGGAGCAGAGGAAGGTGTCATCCCTAATGCTTCCTGCAAGGGAGCTCACACAGCACAAGAGGAGCATCAATGCCAGGGCCATATGCCATCCCTGGCGCATGGCCATTGCCTTTTACAAAAGGTGCCCAGGCACAGTGAAGCAAAGCAATAATCAGCACAGCAAACAGCAGAAACAGCCTTGGACTGTAATATACAGTAAAGAACACAGCTGCATGACCAGCACAGGACCTGCCAGTTAACAACTCTAAGTGCTGATAGAATGCTCAAATCGAACCTGTTATTTCAGGCCTCATGCTGTGCTTGGAACAGACTGTTGTGGGCTGACCTTGGCTAACAGACACCTACCCAGCTGCTCACTGACTCCCCTCCCTCATGGGATGTGGAGAAAACAGAAAGAAGGTGAGATTTGTGGTTTGAGCTAGTGATAGTTTAATGGGGAGAGCAAAAGCTGCATGCACAGGCAAAGCAGGGAAAAAAAAGGAATTTATTATTACTTCCCACTGGCAGGCCAAATTTTTTCCTACTTCTTGGCAAGGAGGACCTCAGCTTTAGTTGAGAAGATGCTGTAAACATAGCTTCACAGAATCACAGAACCACAGAACTGCTGGCTTGGGTTGGGAGGGCCCTTAAAGACCATCTGGTTCCAGCCCCCCACCATGGGCAGGGACAGCTTCCATGGGAGCAGGTTGCTCAGAGCCCCCTTGAGTCTGGCCTTGAATACTTCCAGGGATGAGGCAACCTGTTCCAGTGCCTCACAACCCTCACAGTGAAGAATTTCTTCTTAACATGCTCCATTCTTCCTCTTTCCTCTGAGTTTTTACTGCTAAGCACAATGTCATATGGCATGGAATATCCCTTTTGTCAGCTGGAAAAAACTGTCCTGGCTGGGTCCCCTTTCAAGCCTTTGCCAACTCCCAGCCAACTTGCTGGGTGAGGTAGGCAAAGGAAGAGAGAGAAAACCACAGATGCTTTCTAAGCTCTGTGAAGCAACAGAGCCAAAACATAGTTTTGTTACCAGCATCATTTCAGCCACAGCTTCAAAGCACAGCTCCACAGAGGCTGTTAAGGAAAAAAGGTAACTCCATCCCAACCAGGCCCAGTGCACTTGTCTTGCAAAGATCCTGAAGGACATGGTTCTACTGGAGAAGCAGGCACAACTTCATAAACAAGTTCATAAAAGTCACTGTGATCTTATTTACAAGTTACTATGGAAATGGCTGACAGCTCCCAGGGAGACAGTTTTTCACATCTCCTGATGTTGCTCAGAAATTCTGATGGAGTCCAAAATGCTTTGACTTAGATTGCACAGTGGGGTTCTAGTGTTTTGAGACCACACAGACACTGATGCATTGCCACGTAGGCATGAACAGCACCCACTCAACCCCAGTGGTCTGTATCATGGGAACAGCTTGCAGACCATTGTTTTCACAGATCTTCTTGCCTGAATAGGTTATACAAGAACTAAGAGCTTTTTGCGAAGCAATCAAGTGTATATGAGCCAGGAAACAGAGCAAATATATTTCTTTGCAGGTTAATGTAAATCCAGCTGGGATCTTAAAAAATTTAACAGACGAGCTTCAGAAAGGTACACTGCTTGCTTCAGGACAAGTGGAGGCATGGCAACATCTCCACTTAGAGCTCCCTCACACACAGAGGGTACCATCATCCTGGCTTGGCGAGGTGGTGTCAAGGGAGACGTGTCACTGTAGCAGCTGCTCATTTCTAGATGCTCATTGCATCCATCTGCCCTGCAACCCATCGTGCTGTTAACTACATTTGCCTGTAAGGACATTTGTCTTCTCAGCAATTCTGTAATGGTTAGACACGCTACAGCCAAATGCCACAGAGCGTCAGAAATGACTGCAGTCATATGGACTGTTGCATAATGGAGTCAGGTGAGGTCATTCTTCTCCCCTGTTCCAGGTACCACAGTTTACACTGAGCAGCTCTGTTATCTCACCCAAAACTTAATTAAACAGCAAGTGTCTAAATTGCCCGAGTAAGAGAGCCCATGCATGGCCTTCAGTCCCCAGGAGGCACTTTTGCTCAGTAGATAGCTGAATGACAGAGTTTCTGAGTTTAGGGTACACACCTGCACACACATTTAGGTAAATTTGGTACCCATTAGCATGGCTATAAATTAGGAGTGGGTTTACTGCAAAACTATCAGACTCAAAACTATCAGACTCATTTGGCAGCAACCTCCAAAATGCTATGTAGTAGTTGAAATTCAGTCGAAATCAAATCTCTGCTGATGTTATTCAAGTTCTGATTGTTTTTCCCAATAAGAAATTTGTCCCCTCTGTTGGTACCATGCATGAATAAAAGTTCTTTTGTTCCTGGCCACAAGCTCACAAACCAGGTGAACAAAGGCTTTCTGCACTGGTGACCTCCAGCTTGGTTTGCAACAGGGATTATAAATGGGGATGAATAAACAAATGCTGCAGATTTGGGTTTTACTCTAGTAAAGAAGCAGAAATTCCTCCAATGTTATGCTGATTCCTCAGCAATCAATCAAGTTTAAAGCTATAATGCTCTTTTTCAATAGTTTTACTGACTTTAGATAACAGATATACAGAACATGGAATTAATTTTCCTGACGAGGTTGTTATGCTGTTTCTCACACTAAGGGCATAGGTTTGTCCCAACAAATATAAGATTTATAGGAGCAAGTTATAAGTCTTTCTAATAAACAGTTTTTGGCTATTTCAGCTTCCCTGTCTAGTCCAAATGGAAGTTTCGGTATTAGAAATTCAAATGTGCAATCATCTGTCCTTTCCAGTTTGCAACTCCTTCTAAAATGAAAAAAACCACAGGTTTTGGAGTTGTGGAAGAGCTTGAAGCTATGAAGCACCTATTAACTGCTGTCTCAGTTTACAGGATACATGAAGAAGTTACTCTGAGAGGGGTGCACAACAAATTCCTATTAACAGCACCTATGTATGGCCAAGGACATGAGGAGCACATGCAGCCATGAGGAAGTGGCCTCTCAGTGACCAGCTCAAGGTCAGAGCTGCATCAGTGAGTTTCAGACTCTCTTGAGATATCTCTTTTCCCTAAAATGAAATTATTCTCAATATCTACAGGTAATGTGCAAAACTGAAATCTCTCCTACCCCAACAGACAAATCTAAGACTTACATAAGATGTTCAAGGTGTTCATCATTGGAAATAAGGGACTTGAGGTCGGATGGGACTTTGAGCAACCTGGTCTAATGAAAGATGTCCCTGCCCTGGCAGAGGATTTGGACTAGGTGATCTTTAAAGGTATCTTTCAACTGAAATAATTTTGTGTTTCAATGATAAACCTCCCAGGTTTGATGTGCCAAGAGGATTACTTCTGAATAAATGTTTTGTACATCATCAGTTTTAGTGTACAAGACTGAATGTGATGCTCAAGATCAAACTAGAAAAAGATCATGTAAGGGGATGCCAAGAGAAAACTGATTTGGGGCAGGCTTGAGGTGGAGTTCAGACTCCTTTGCAAAAAATCAGAATTTTTTGCATGGCTCTATGAAATAGATGATGTCTTTTGTCAGGAGTGGAATGGAAACACTGCTTGCCTGTACCATTCACAGAGAGAACAACTGAGGAAATGAAGGCACAACTCTGGCCAGAGGTCTGTAGTTGCTCTGTGGCAAAGATGAGCGCAGCACAGAGGCATTCTGGGTCCTGTGCCAGAGTCTAGTCACTTCATGGTATAATATGTTTTTCCTTACTACAGTTTAATCATTTGAGCTGAAGTATTCCAAGTTGGAAAATCTGTTCATGGTTGAATTTGAAAACTTAAGGCAGAATGGTTCGGATCTTTCTGAGCAGGCAGCTCTGGTACTCCCACGTCTTTAAACAACACAGGAATTTTGGCAGAGCGCTTACTTAGGTAAAATCCTTTGCTTCCTCTTTCAGATTTTATGACAAGGAATTTAGAAGAATCTACAAGTTCATTACAGTTCTGCAAGTGGAGAGGTTAACCCATGCTTCTGTGAACCATAGAGATACAGACCTAAACACTGAATGATCACTGGTCTTTACGAAAATACCATGTGATCTTGTTCAGAGCTGACTCATAACACATGCACAGCACAAGCAGGGTAACCTTACATCTGGCATTATAGTGCTTGCATATGCTTGGGTTTGCAGGTTTAATAGCCTGTGTGTAATACATATTTATCTGTCTGTGTCTATATACACAATATATGTGTATAAGCTTTGCTATGGACAGTCAACCTCTGTTTCAGTAGGGAATTACACAGAACAGTAAAATAAAGCTGCAGAAAGGATTGTTTTGATCTGAGATGTTATTTCTGTTCTGATTTCTCTTTCCTTTTCTTCCTTTGCCTTAATCAAAACCATTAACCCAAGATCATACCTCAGAGCTAAAGCGAGCCTACGGGGAATTTCTGAAATGTTCAGAAGGAGTGCAAAGAAGCAATTTTGCTTTATTTTGCTATGATTGTAGATGTTCTGTTTTTGGCAGGTCTGGTCCCTCCTGTAGGCTCAGAAAAATTACTTAAACAGTCCTAATTGATGAACACCAATTAACAGGCATAGGTAAACTAGCATTAGTGTGCCAGACTCTCCATGCATGAAATGAATCACCCCCTGGGACAACCTAGCAACTGTGCTGCTCTGAGAACTGTAATAAAATTATTTGAGTTTCCGCATTCTAAAGTAACTCTTCGTCTCAGTGCTGATATGTGGACATGGCTAGGAGCAACAATCCTGGTTGTAATAGGATTAAATTAAAGAGTAATAGGATTAAGTCAAGGAATGGAAAATGAAGCTTCCATAATAAATTTCCTGATGATGAGACTCAACCTGACAAGTAAAGCTTATCACCTGACAGTGGATCACTTAGGAAATATACAGTGCAGAAATTTGATAAGAGAAGGGATTAAATCTAATACCTCTTCTCCATCTCAGAGTTTTAATGATTTCTATCTTCTTTGAAGCTTCATGTAATTTAGCATGAAAAAAATAATTAAAAAGAACAAAAACTTTTGCAAGTTTGCTTTTATAAATCACCCCCCTGGAGAAAAGGTGGGCCTCTCCAGTTGTTGACTCTGAACAAAATGATAATGAGTTGAAAGAGAGGTTGGAGCAAAGTGTAGTCCAAATGTTCATGTGAATCACTCACGTTTGCAAAGGAAGATGTCCTAGACTCGAGTATTTCAGGCCATTCTATAAATCTACTTTCAACTTTGGCAAATCCTTTTTACTTATTTTAAATGTGTGTAGAATACTTTCAGTTATTTGTGTGTTGCTTCCTTGAAAATCAGAAAAGGATGATGTGTGTGGATGATTCATCTGAAAAAAAAGTCTTTTAAAGACTTTAAAGGTGGCTGTTGTCATATTCCTGAGAGACAGTGTTTTGTTACTATTTGCATTACACAGGTTCCTATAGCTGACAAAATAGTTACTCAGGAAAAGGTTAATCTGGGTCTAGGATTGTGAGTCCTAAATCAGAATTGTACCCAGCTGGTAGTAAATGGGATATTTCCCTCCTGTCTGCCAACTTTATCCATAGGGGAGCTAAAGAGTAGGCGTGAAGACTTCCTTTTGTCCTCAGAAATGCCTGGAGAGCAAGATAAAATACAGGGTACATACTCACTTGCTTGGTCACTCACTCACCATGCTGCCTGCTTTGCACATGGATAGATTGGCAGCCTGCATCCCACATAAAGCTTGGGGCACCTAAATGATGAGGAAAGATGACCATGGGCCTTCATGCATAAGTAGACCAGGCTAAGCCTTTTAGTATTTTTTTCTTTTGGAATGTGCTCAAAACTGGTAATTGAGAGTGAAATTCATATTGAAGCAATTTTTATTTAAGGAGAGCATGAGCTGAGGTGATCAGTAAGGCACAGTTTTTAAAACCCGTGCCAGTATCTTAACCAGAGATCCTATTTCCCTTTTGAATAAGAGGGATTTTATTCACCAGAGCCAAGAATCACTTTATTCAATGGCAGGTGTATGAGTTGAAGCTACTAAGAGTTTTTATTAGCTTAAAGCCATGACTTTTTTGTTTCCTTGAAAGTGGGTTGGTGATGTGAAGGAGCACAGAGTAAAAACAGTTTTATCTTCCTTCATCCCTAGCTTCTCTCTCCTTTTGTGAGGAAATAAAAGATCTCTTCTGTTGTAGGCTGAAATTATCATCTGCCTTCTTCAGGAAGCCTTTTCACACTGGGATGCTAGGACAGGCATGTGGACACTGTTGTTTCTAGGAATGCACATGTGAGGCTGGATGTGATGGTCACTGCCTTGTCACTGGGCACATCAGCCACACAGGTCAGTTCTGACTGGGATCAGCAGCAGCAAGGAGGCAGCTTTGGGAGAGTGAGCAGTTCAACATGATGTGATGAACTTCCTGCTGCTGTTCTAGAGTCAAATATTTTTTCTTCGTTCCTATGTTAGGCATAGATAATAGGTTTGAATAGTAGATACAACATGGGCAAAACTGGTTAAAAACTTCAATTTTCCCATGAATCTGTCTGAAAAAAATGCTGAAGTATGTCCTAGCCAATGAACTCCTGGTACTTTCTGGTCTCTAAGAGTACATCAGATCCCTGTCTGCTTGACAAACAGACCTAATGTTATTTGAATTTTTATCAACCAAAGAACAATTTTGAGTGTTCTGACTTGGCAGATACGAAGTCCAGGTGGTAACTGGCTTAAATTGGATAACTGTAGCCATTACATCATAAAAAAATTTCCTAAGTCACTGATAGCAAATACATCTGAACAGCTTCTTTATGCTGCCAAGCAAATCCAGGAAGGTAACATGGCAAGGCAGTGGAGCGAGAGAAGAATCAATTTTCATTTAACTGTGCTGGGAGTTAACTGGAGTGTGAAAATTTGGTGGTCAATTCTTGCTACAGAAGGAAACTGTTCTTGTTGTCCTGAGGGGAAGAATTGTGGAGACAGCTGTTTTTTTGTATTCATGGCCTAAGTGAAAAATCACTAAAATTAATTTATTTGGGTTTGATCAAGAGAAAAAAAACAAACAAAAACCTAACAGTAAAACCAAACAGCTTTCATATCAATTCAAGCAGTTAAAATTTTTTTAACAGTTGAGAAAATACATTTAGGAATGGGCTAAGAAACTTCCAAGTGTTCAATTTAAAAAAAAAAGGTGGAAACAGGACCCGACACTTATAGTTGTTGAGACCATCTGAATTCATAATTTGTGACAAACTGATCAAAACATTTCATGCCACTCTGCTCAAGAAAGTCTGTAGTGGAGCTACAAGTTGCACAGGGACAGGTTTCTGTATGTTGGAGCAAGGACTGCTAAATAATCCTTCCGCCTCACATGACAAAAAAGAAAATTTCCATGAAAGTGGAAGGAGAAGTACAGAGGAGACAGGCCTATAAAAGTTGAATGAGCACTGGCAACCTGGTGCTTTCCTTCTGACATGGGAAATCATGAAGAGCAAGTCTGTCCCAGGGTTGTCAGGTGTTGCCTGTATGTTCAAAGTGAGCTGATGTGAATGGAGGGGTGTGGAGAGCTATGGCTTTTGCTGTGCTGCACATTCAGCATGTGTGGTGCTTCATGAACCCCTACCATGAGCCAGGTGTCTGCCAGTTCTCTCTCTCTGTGGTTGACAAGGGCTCTTCCTTCCAGTGGCCAGGACTTTATTGAATTTCAGTTGTTGTTGCCTTCCTCCAGCCTGTCTAGGTCTCTCAGAACAGCAGTCCTCCTTCATTTTGATTTTGCCCCCAGTGTGTGATGGAAAGAGAAGGCAGATGAAGAAATAGAGATGCTATTGTTTTTGCTGCTTCTTTTTGTTCCTTGAGCTGCAAAGAAGTTTCTTGTGGGGACAAAATCAAGAAGCATTTACTAAAAAAGTGTACTTCAGGTGAAAACTGGTCAGTAAAGCCCCACTTGAGTAAGTAAGCAATAATAAATCTATGGTCAGGAAAAAAAGGATGCAAAATTTACAACAGCTTTCATTGAATATAAACCAGTGTGATAAGATGCATGTTCCTGGTGCTCTTTGACACAGAATTACATTGAGCTGGTCAGTCAAATAAAGGCAAGGAGTTCTAACTTCAAAAGTCTAGCTAATTTTAACAGCCTAACACAAGCATGCAATCGCTCTTCTGTGAAGATATCCTAGTGCCTACTAATCATCTCATTCAGGCAGCTGCTGCTCCAAGCTGGCTGTGAAATGGGTGTTGTCTAGAATGAATAGAACTCAGTCTCACTTAATGAGATAAATCATGGCATAACAGTTTTCTGCTCCTAAAATGGGAAAGACAGGCATTTTGCAGTAAGGAATATGTTGCATCCTTTTTCCAATGCCATCACTCTGTGACAAATGAGTGCAAACTTGGTAAGAATCAGTAATATCCATCCACAAAGAGTTCTAATCCAGGTGTTACTGCATATGAGAGGAGAAAATACCATGCTCCTTGAAGAGATCTACTTCTTTCCGTTGGATCAAAATGTTACTACCAAACAAGAGCTCTTCCCTATTCCCATGAGCTCTGACCTACTTTTATCAAGATAAATAACCAAATGAAAATTCCTAGAATTCAAAAGGGACAGGCAGGCTCAAGTATTTCAAATATTTGGCAGCTTATAACAGTTGGCATTATTTCTGAATAGAGCTGGACAGAGTAAACCATACCTTTTTATGTAGAGTTAATCTGCTCAGAAGACTTGAGCACAGGAACAGCGTATGCGGCTCAGAAAGGATAGCCAGTCTATCCTTGCATCCTAGAACATCCTGGCTTCTGCTGCACAGTTGTGCTCCCTGCACTCCCTCCAAAGGTTTAGCTTCTTTGGAGCTACTAGGTGCTGTTATTTACAGGCATTTTCAGCCTTCAGTAAATTAACTGGGTGCTCATCTGGTCCACAACTGTAGGATTACAAAAAATGAATTTATACCATTTTCACAGTATGCTCTCAGAATGAAGGTGAAATTGAGTCTGAAGGCTCCTTCTGCCTCCTTTGAGCTTGTGGAGATGAAGTAAAAACAGACTCATACTTTTTGCTTATTGAATATAGGTGCCCCTTGTGGCCATCAGCACAGCTGGATAGTGCAGAGGGAAGCACAGCTTAGGCCTAGGTACTGATTGCATCAAGGGCTTTCAAGGAGCAACTCCTTATATCAGCTGATTTCCTCATTAGCTCAACCTGTGGTTTCCAGCAGGAGCAGCTCAACAGTCTTTTATAACCATTGGCAGGAACGTTTCTTCATCCTTGCAGAGAAAAATGTAAAATAATGTGTTATCATTCAATATAGAAACTAGATTTTTTCTCCTTCACATTATGAAGCTGTGAAGTGATTTAAGTCAGCCTTAGGAATGCAGATTAAATGCAAACAAGGAAGGGAATTATATAAATATAATATAATATAATATAATATAATATAATATAATATAATATAATATAAATTCCCCTACTTGCAGATGTTGCTAATATAGTTTGTGTGGAGAATTTCAGTGCGAGAGTAACTATGGTTCATCTACCATTCATAACTTTTAATTATAGTTCTAATTATTCCCTTGCAAATGTGTATATTGCTCATAAACTGGAAACATCTATGCTAAAGACCACTAAATTGATGAGTTGATATATACACACAAGAGATTAAAATCATAACTGCTGCATAATTGAAATGCCTTTACAAATACAGAGCTAGAAATAATGTCAGATATTGCATTTATTTGTAAATAATCATTGTATTTCTATTCAAATTATTCCTTGACTCTTGGTAAAGTTTATAGATATGAAAAAAAATTGCCTCATTAAATACTCAGTTTGAAACTGGGGTGGAGGAAGACAGGATGGGTTAAAAAAAAAGATTAAAGAAAGGCTCAACATAAACAACAATCAGAATCATTATGGTAGGAAAAGACCTCTAAGATAGATGAGTCCAACCATTAACTTCTGTGTTCACCACAAAATCATGTCCCCAAGTACAACATTCACATGCCTTTTGAGCATTTGCAGGGATGTTGATGCCACCGCTTTCCCTGAGCAGCCTGTTCCAGTGCCTGATGACTCTTTAAATTGAGAAATTTTTCCTAATATCCAATCCAAACCTTCTTCCCCAGTACATCTATTTTTTTTGTTTTGGAGAGAACATCACATTCCTACAGCCAGGCCTATGCGGCTGAAGCCTACCCAGTGCACAAGAAAGATGAAGTGCTTGAAGCAGATATTTTGTAGAGCTGCTATAGTGACAGAAAGAACTCAGCGTTCCTCCCCTTCTACAGAAGCCCAGCCCCACTGCCTTCTAGTCCTTCTCTAGGCAACCATGGCCTCCCAGGCCTCTGGCAACTACCCCTCCTCCATGCTCTCTTCCTCCTTCCTATACCAGTGCATGCATGGCTACTTGGCAGAGCTCCAAGCTCATCCTTCAAAGGGCAGGATTTGGAGTTTGTGATTTAAAAAAAAAAAATTGAAGGCTCTTATGTTCTTTCTAAGCTGTTAAGAATATTTTTATAACTGAACCATACATTTTCCATATACATAAGTTTGCAGATTACAGACAATATTACACACTGTATTGTATGGTGAAGTCTGTTCTCTGACTATTGTGTGGCAATAGCTACTAGTACACTAACTGTAATTTCACACTTATAAGCCGCATCTGGTTATAAGCCGCACATTTTTTTTTTTTTTTCCCAGCAAGGATCCAGCTCTGACCGGCCCCTCCCCCCACCACAGCAGCAGCTCCGAGAGGGGCCACCCTGTCCGCCACCGCAGCAGCGGCTCCGAGAGGGGCTGGCTTCCCCCCGCAGCAGCAGCTCCGGCCCCGCCCCAAGCCGGCCCGCTTTGCACTTACAGGTTGGCATTTCACCGGAATTTGTCCATATATAAGCTGTACTGGGTGAAAAGCCGCCCTTCTGAGGTCAGCTCGAAAATTCAGTCAAAAATGTGCAGCTTATAAGTGTGAAATTACTGTACATTCTTCCTCTTTTACAATCCATAGCACCAGTCAAAAGAGCAAGTAGTTACAAGATTTACTGGCTATGAGCACATCTTAATCTAAAATACCCTTGTGATTTATTACAGAGACATTTCAAACCTTAATGTATTAATGTCTACAGTAATGCTGTTTTAATGCTAATGTTCTATTATTCAATTAAGAAAAATATGTTTTCTCACTCTGCCCTTATGTTCAAGGTCTTACATTTATTTCTCTTCTGCTGAAGTTTTCTGAATGTGATGTATCCCCCCATAATCAGTAGTGGGCAATGAACAAGTCTTGTTATAGAAGAGATAGGGATGACTGCTTTTAGCATAGGTGAAGGGTTGATGAGGATGTGGAAGGTCTGTATTCAGGTCAGTCAAAGGGATTCCAAAAACATACCTGATGAGAGAATAATTTTCACGGCCTAATCAAAGCACATATTTTAGAATCTCTCACACAATACAATGCGATGAGGCTGCTATATAAAATGTGATACACTGATAGGACTCTCTTTCCACCTGTGTTTTAAGCACTTGCACCTGTATTTTATGAGCAGGCTTTTGGCCTGTTAGGCACTCTCTGAGAGCATGTGCTGATCTGATCAGGCCTCTTGGGGATCTGTGTGCTCCTTTGCTTAATTTTTTTGTCTGGCTTGGGTAGAAACATGTGCCAATGTAATGAGAGTGGGAATATGCAGAATTCTGTGCAGCTGGGGAGCTTCACCATCCAAACAGACAAGGTGAGCTGCATGTCGGCAATACAGCCTTAAAAAGAGCTGCCCTGTTGGGAACTGTAAGATGATTTTGGGGAAAGTCAGCATTAGGGCTGGTTGTAAACTGCTTCTCACTTTAGCTTTACAGTGGGGATAGTCATTGTGCAATATTGCTCACTACAGGAACATTGATATTTGCATTTATGAAATTCAACTAGAATGTGTCTTTGCTTGGAAGACATCTCAGTGCCTCTAGGAATATTACTCTGAAGGGTGAATCAGGGAGCAAGAGCAGGTTTACTGTCCCATAGTTTGTAGAAAAAGGTATGGCTTGGACTGCTGTGAACATTTTGAGGGTTGTCAAGAGCAATCCTGGGAAGGGAAAACATCTCTGCTGTTGCATTGTGCTCCAGGTGCCTGTTGAAGACTGTGTGTTACACAAAGGATTTTCCTTGGGGTGGCTCTGGTGACAGGGAGCTCCCAAAACCACCTCTTGGGGCTTGCCTGGTAGCACAGTATGAAGTCAGAGGGTTGTTTTGACATGTTTGCACAGGCTGGAGTCAGTTAGATGCCCAGGATCCTGCAGCATTATGGTCTTTAGAGTCACTTACAGATTAAGGGAGTCTGGTATGATGGATGGGAATGAATGCTCCAAAACTATTCTTCAAACTAAAATATCTTCTCACTGCTGTGCACAGCCCATAAATCATCACAGCTTTCTCCAGCTATTAATCTCCTGAAGAGGTCCACTTACTTTTTAGGGGAAATGCTGCTAAAGGGATTTTACACACCAGTGGCCAGGCCTAGCCGGGCACCTTCAAGTATGACGAATGTGTTGTCCCCTATGTGCTCCCTTTCTAAGATAAAATCCAAATGATTTTTCTTTTATGAAAAGATCAAGAAACTGCATGAGATCATCTCTCTGACATGGCCAGCTGGCCATGGTCAAAAGCAAGCCCGGAGCTGTGCCAACATGTGCAGGTGGTGTCATTACATTGCCTGCAGCCTACATGGTCTTCCCCTATGCAGAACACTTAAAGATGAGCAGTGTTTCCTGTCTCTGGGACCACACCAGAGCTCACACAGAACTGAGTAACCTTACCAGGGTAGCCAAGTTGTCTGCACATCACAGAGGCACTTATACCTCTGTTTGCCTGAGGTGAAAGCAAAAATAACTCCCACTTTTGGAGTAAGGGCACCTTTTCCATTTTGCAGCATGTGCAATGAAAGTTCTTGTTGCTTCCATTAAAGATTCTAGCTGACTCAAGCAGTCCTTTGTACCTACAAAGGTTAAAGTAGTAGTACTGGCTGCCAGATCTAATAGTAAAGGCAAGGTGACATGTTTCATGGAATTACAGGATAAATCAATGCAGATATCCAATTTTCATAGAGAATGAGAATTGAAGGGATTTACAGCTTGACCTGTGAAAATTCTCTCCTTTAATGTTAGCTGAATGTATTTTTCAGGCATTCACAATGTTTTAACTAAAATTCAAAATCATTATTTGCACAACAGTTTATGCAACAATTAAATTTGCAATTATTCATTTGAGTGCAGTTATGGATAAAGAAACCCTAACCCACACCTTTGCTGACTTGACTGATCTGCCTACCTATATTGACATATTTTAAATCAGTACAGCAGCTCTTGAAGTTTAATTCTGTTAATATCCATGGCAAATTCATATGCTACAGGAGAATGTATTGCAATCTATTTTAGCTTTTGTATCACAAAATTTTTTTACTAGTGGATGCTTTGCAAGTCAATAAAACCCAACCAACCTGGCTTCCTAATCCCCTGTGAATATACTGTCAGTTAGGAATAAGACCAAATTGATTTTACTTGCAAATTGGACAGATTTGATGTGGAGTCATTGATCAAGTTCAGCAACTCCAAGACTTGGGCTTTTTAAAGAGAGGAATTGTATTTCAAATTTAATAATGCCTTTTAAACATGCAGTCATCACTGCACTGCAAATAAACAAGCGACTATAACTACCTGGATATTTCTCCCCTGAATTCTTGGTAAATAAAAGAGAGAAGAAATTATTTTAAGAAAAGCTCAACACATGTTCTGTGTTACACTCTGGCAGCATGCAACACAGCTGCTTTTTTCCTGCTTCTTAAATTCTAAAGCATTTTTGCTCAAAAAGGACCATGTCTTGCTGCAAGCACATTATCTTGAAATCTGGCTTCCAGGTTACTGCTGGGTGCAAACTTCTGTTTTATTTTGTGAGCTGGTAGTTTAAGAGGTTGAGCTTAGTGAAAAACAGCACTTATCTGAACTGTGGACTCCAGGGGACACTTAACATCAAGGCTTTTGTTGCTGGCAGCACAAAAGGAGCTGCTTTAATGAGCTTTAAAGTAACATTAGAATGCCATAAAAATCAGAGTTCTCACAGAGTGCACTTAACAAGGTCTGCTCCCTGGATAGACCCTTGGTTAAGAAATTTCAAAGTGGGTTTCAGGTAAAAAATATTTTATCATAAAGTTCCTCTACTAATTATTTCCATTTTCCAACTGCTTGTCCCTGGTGCAATAATAATGATGAGCAAGAAATTAATAGGGAATGATTTATCAGTGGACTTTACTGGTTTTAGGTGCTGGTTGTTAACCATTTTCTTAGAATTCATTCAGTATTTAAAATCCATAGATGAGTAATTCCAGAGTGATATTTGGTCTCTAATTAGTTGGCAAAGAGCTCATTGTGCCTCCTGGATGTGACTGATGGATGAATTTAAACAGATGTGTATGGCATGTGGTTGGTTTATTTTTTCATTGGATGCATTTAATAGGATAATTGTGTTCCAGTACAAAAAACTGCTTTTAATTTAAAGGTTATGGCAGAGTCCTCTGAATCTTAACTACAGTGGGAAATATCTGTGTCAGTGGGGATGTGTCATCTGTGATTCAAAATTAACTATCAAAATACCACAGATAAATAGCCCTCTGAGCTCACATTTTCTGTTACTTTCCCTTCAGATGGGCTGAGACTTCTTGGTCAGGCTTAAAATTAGCTTTTTGTGATGTGCAGCTCTAGTCTAGTGGTTAAAGGGAAGAGGCCCATGAAAGACAAAATGTCCCAGAGAGGGTGTCAGGGCTCTGCCTTTCCTGCCTCCTGCACAGAAGGAAGATGTGGAGGTTGCTGGCAGTGGGAGCTGACCTTGTACACACTCCTGTGGGCACCAAGGTGTCCTGGGGAAACTGCAGGAAAACTTTGTTTTAGAAAATGTACTTTAAGACTCCTCCTACCCTGTGTTACTGCAGTGGGTGGTGTGCAGGTGAGTGGTGTGCTGGCAGAAATGCAGCTTGTGGCTGCTATTTTTGGAACAGTCAAAAACCATTGAGAAAGATGCTCCTCCTAGCTGCTCTCTGAGCTGTTATTTTGCATCCTTTTGTGCACCGAGAAATCAGCTGGGGAAGGCTTGCAGGCATGTCCAGGGTGGAAGAAATGAATATTTTTGGCTTTTTAAACAGTAAAGTAGGAAAGATAAGACAACATTTCAATTCTTTTTAAGAGGCCAGGACATGCCTCTTGTCCAAGCAACTTTGCTGATGCCAGGTTGATGACATGGCAGGTAGAGTTGAGGCACTTGCTTTCCCTTGAACTCTTCATAGCCTCTGTGCCTCCATTTCTGCTCATTTCCCTCCCACACATACTCCTTGTCCATACACAGTACAAATCAGTCAATAATACCTGACTTGTCGGCTTACTCGTTTATTAAAAATAAGAGTCATCCCAGTGCCAAAGCCAAGGACAAAACAGAAACCTCAAATTTTTATTTTTGGGGTCTTGAATCATGTATGGCTTACCTGAGCTTCCTCCTATAGAGCAGACTGAGAATGATAGCACCAGAAACTTGTATCACATAGCACATGAACTGAATCAGCTGTCTCTTGTCCAGGGTCTGTGGTTATCCACACTTTGCTGGAAGAGCAAAGCAATGGTAAATGAGAACAAAGGTCCAAGTGCAAAGATTGAGGCTGCAGAGCCATGCCATGCACTGCATCTGCTTCTCCAGCTCTCTTGCACATAACATCCTGTAGCTGTTATTTCTCCTTCTCCTAATTCCCATTAATCATTGTACCAGCCACGGTGCACCTGATGTCATGAATGCTGGTAGACAGCCTGTGCTTCAGTGTACTTCACAGTCTGCTGATTTCAGCACAGCCCAGTGAGTGCCAAACTTTGCAATTTGCCATGTTGAATCTCATGAGGATGCCATGGGTCCACATCTTGAGCTTGTCCGTGTCCCTCTGGATGATGTCTCATCCCTCAGGCATGTCAGCTTCACCATTCAGCTTGGTGTTGTCTGCAGACTTTCTAAGGGTACACTTGATCCCACTGTTAATGTCAATGATGAAGAGATTGAAGACTAGTTCCAATACAGACCCTTGAGGGATACTACTCATCACTGATGTCCATGGGGACTCTGAGCTGTTGGCCATTACCCTCACCCACCAAAGAGTCCTCCCTTCAAATCATGTCCTTCCAATTTAGAGAGGAGGAATGTTGTCAAAGGCCTTACAGAAGTCCAGAGACATGGTGTCTGTATCTCTCACTCCACAGACGTAGTCTCTCCATCAGTCTACATATGTAGACTCATGTCAAGCAGGGTTCTCAAGAACACAGCTCAGTGCTACTGAGTATAGTGGAAACTGTATCTATCCATCTGTTATTATCTAAATACTTTAAAAACTGATTAACTAACTGAGTTGCTACTATGTTTGTCAGGGATGAATTCAACTCATTGTCTGGAGATAAGTTTTCCTCCTGTTTATGTGGCTGTAAAAATTCAGCTCAACATGACATCCGGTCTCATTCCTCAACAACTGCAGTAAGATTTATGACAGTGTTTCCAGAAGCATGTTTCTTCTGCTGGAGACAGAGAAGATGAGTGCATCAAAGGCATGCCCTCATCTAGCAAAAGGCAACAAACTTTGCATAAAGCAGCATGCCATTTCTGTCTCCCATTTGCTACTGATGTGTTCTGTAATGTGGCAGCAGCTGTGACAGGAGCAGTGAAGGTTCCTGACCCGTAACCTCCAGCCAATGCTGGCGAATTCTGCAGAAATGCTGTGGGTTGATGGACATGCAGTCTCCTTAGGCAAAACATTGTGCTCTAGAAAACCTTACTTACAGGGTTTGATTGGGGTGTATAGAGGAGGGACTTGCACACAGTTGGCTTACTGCCACATCTCCTTCCTCTCACTTGTGTGAAGGAGCCTTATTTACTTTGACAATGGTATCTGCTTTGTCAATGTATCTCCCTCATGCTCTTCCTTGTGCTGCCCCATGATGGCTTGCTGATGCTCTCCTTCATCTTACCCCTGTACCAGATAGCTGCAAGTTGAGTGACTTCACTCATGGCTCTTTTCAGCTGTACCTGAAATGTAATCCCCCTCTTCCAGACAGGAGATGAGGTCACTGCAGTAGAGAACCAATTTATCCCAAGGTGTGACTGCAGATAAGGAGAAAGTATTTAAATTTGATGTTACAGGAATCAGAAAATCAGTGGAGTTTGCAACTAAGTGAAGTCAAAGCAAATAATGAGGCAGCCAACCTTATGGCTTGAAGACCATGGAGTTGAGAATATGGCAAAGAAGGGCCAGGAAGGAGGTGTCTGAAGACAAGAAATAGAGATCAGAGGGGATGTTCAGAGACAGGCTTCAGATCTTGCTGAAATGTGATCAGTGTAATTGCTCAAAGGTTAAGAGTTAATTGCTCAAAGGTTAAGATCATGATGACTTGGTGGGGTTAACGCATGATCACAATTTGTTTCTCCCTGTCTTTAAGAAAGCACAAGATCTCCTCAGCACAAAGTTGATGCATTCTTAGGTGTGAGGGAAGAATGCCATCTTTTCAATTGAAACTACTGCTTCCACTAGCTAGGTTTTCTGTCCAGGTTCTGAAACAGCTAAACAGTCAGGGAATAATTTGAGGTACTCTCGTGATCAACACTCCACACAGGGCAGAATGGTGGAATTTCTCATTGACTGCTAGGGATCAAAGAGATCAGAATATACTTATTTTGCATCTCTTTGAGTTCTTTTACTTATTAACAACGTTCTTTAAATCAAGTCATTAGTTATTTCTGCAGATGTGTTGAAAAAAATCCATATTTAAATGCTTTGTCATCAATCAACTTTCAGTTTACTGGTTTGGAAATTAAAAAGAGACGCATCAATTTTCAGTATTAGACGTGTTATGACAATCAGTCTTCCATGTTCACTGTGACAGCACTTCAGACAAGCATCAATCAATTGATGTTTTCCAACTTCAAAGGCAGTGTTTGGCCTATGACATCACAGACTTGTTCATCAAGCAAAATATCCTCAAGAGACAAAGTAGCATTTAGATGCTGTGACTTGCCTGGTAAATATACTTGTTCAATAAACAATGCAAGTAAATAGCGTCATGCTTGGAGCTTCCTAAAAGCCAAAACTATAAATTACTAGTAACCTTTGGCAAAGCTTAATTTATGCATTCCCATTCATGCAGTAGTCATGTCTGACTGCATCTGTTTACAAGTGATCTCAGACTAATTTCTTCTTCAATTCCACTGATGCATGCAGTAATAATCTCTATTTTTGCTAGTGAGTGTAGAAGGTGAATCAGCTCCATATTATTCTCAATCTTTCCTCCCACCCTTGGGTTAATTATGCTCTAGAGAGAGATGAAGGTAGGAACTGGGACTGAACAGAAGCATTTTATTCCCAGCTTCCGGTAGGTATATTAAGATATATTCCTTGAAATGCAAATTTATACAATGCTCTTATGAAGTAAACCAAAAACCAAAAACCAAAAAACCAAAAAACAAACAAACGAACAAACAAAGCCCAAAATAACCATCAAAAACTTTAGGTGAAGTAAAGAATTAATCTGCCATAATATTTACTCCTATGTTGTATTTTCTGAGGAAAAACAATAGTTAGAAAATTTTAGAAAGGAAAAATTATTGGAAGTTCCAGACCTTTGCCAAGACAAGCAGTTGGAAATCTTGGTGTCTACCTCTACAGTACCTCAGGATAAGGGAGATCCAAATGACAGCAAAAGCAGAAAATATAAGACCCTTCCATGTAGGTCACACAGGACTTTTCCTGTATAACTGTCCCAATTAGCAGAATTTTATTCCATCTTAATCTTTTGATTAATAGAGTAAGATGCATTCTTTTACCCTAAACCTTATCTGAATAAAAACATAGGTACCTGGTTAAGATAAGAGAGCATCATTCCCAGCAAGAGGTGAACATTGTTAGCAAGAATGGGACTGCTCTGGGTGTGTTGAGCTTACCATTCTTTGGGTCTGCTGGATGCTTTTCAACAGCACTGGAGGGCCAGACCAAACTGATGGTCTTGTGCCAAACCTGGGCTGAGTTTTCCCTTGTCCTTTCTCATCTATAGCTCTTAGCTGGAGAGTAGGGAGAAAGGAACAAACTCTGGGATTACTCTGAGCATGCCACACTGTGCCATATATTGGAACAGGGAAAGCCTACAGAAAATTTATAAGAGTTGTAAGATTTTGTTTGCTGGTGATACAATTACTTTTAATCAATTCTGGTCTAGCAGTGCAAGCCCTTCAGGGAATGATAATTTATAATTAACATGTTTTAGAAACCTATGAAAAAATACCTAAAATAGAATTCCATTTACAATGCTCCTTTTTTAGTGTCAAACTTTTAGAAAGATTCAATCATTTCCTTGTTGGAGAGGTGAAATCTCATTTTCCTAGTTGAGTAGAAACACAAGATATCTAACCTTATGTTGTCACTGATGCAGGACTTTTTCCTACATCCATTATTTCCAAGTCAATGGAAAAGGTGGTGGGGCTGGATGTTTGAGGCTACTCAATAGGTTTATATGGTGACCATCAAAATCTTGACAGAGTGTTTTCATATGCATGGGAAGTACCTGAACCTACATGCCCATCACTGACTCTTATCCATTTAGTTACATTTCTGAACTGTCTTGGGATTTGTAGTTGCATGGCCTTAACTATTCTTGGACAATTCCTGAGAGGAATTGAGAAGTGGGAAGCAAACCTCCCTTGCATGTCCTATGAGTATTTTGCCAGCTGTATTTTGGAGGTGAGAAGTGAAATACGTATGCATAGAGAAATCGAATGGTGGGTTGCTGGAACAGACTGTTCAAAACTTCTTGTATTTGTTCAGAGAAATGTTTTGGTGGATACTGCCTGGTGAAGGACAATTTAGACTGATCTCCATGCTAATGAGTTACTCAGTGCTTAGATTCTAACAAGTTTGGTACCTTTATTTTGCCACACTCCCTTTTCAAAACTACTTTTAAAAGGTGAGTCTCATCTGACCAAATGGAAACGCCTACACATATGATCTCATAATCATATCTATTTTGAAATCAATGGGAGAGTAATGGACACTTCAGTTCATGCCAAAATAGATACTGAAAATATGCCAAATGTGTCATAACTTCCCAGTGAATGTTTCTCCCTGTGGAGTAGAAAGAGAGCCAATGGGGAGTATTCAGATAGAGGTATTGATACCATGGATGTTTAAGGCTAGATTAAGATCTTGAGCCTATTCTGGCAATGCTCAGCAAGACCTTTGGAACTGAAATTTACTGCTAGGTTTCTTTTTATTTTTTGTTATGTGGTCCGAAATTGTGGTTATGAACTTTTCATAAACGGAGGCAAAAAAGTTGAAAACACTTTGAGCACAAAAGTTGTATAATACTACTTTAAAAGTTGCATACTACTATACTAATGGCTGTAATGGATTATAATTAACCTCTCCACCATGCATTCTCTACAATATCTACTGTATTAATTGTAGTGCTTGCAACTGTGGCTAAATGCTGTTGATAGCCATATTTTCTCCACTTTCTTCTTTGTGATTCAGAAGTATTCACTCAATATGAGACATGGCAGATGAGATTCTGATCATAATTTGCTTGGTGCTGATATACACTAAGAAAGGGGTAACAAGAATGGAGTTGAAAGAATTATGTCAATACAAACCTGCATGTTCAAGATCAGAATTTGGCTCTTTTTATTTCTTCTGAACAGACAGGCCCCCAATAAGCAAGTTCTTTTGCAGTAATACTGGTGGGAATAGTATTGAGGATTGATTAAATTTCTCAGTAGCTTTCTTACCAGCACCTACATTCTTGGATGTATTGAAAGTAATGTTAATTGATATACTTTTCTGCTCTTACTGTAATAACCCTTTTATACAAAAAAAAAATAAAAAAATCTTGCTCAGAAATGCCAGCAGATAATAATGTCCATGAGTGGCTATATGTTTGAAAACTTAAAGAACAGCCTCACAACAGAACAGACATGGGACTTTGATTGAAATCCAATTTTTCCTTCCAAGCTAAGGTTCTGTGTATTATCTAGAGCAGTGAGTGCTTAGAGATCTTTTGCAGGCAACCAAACTGAAAAACAGCAGAGTGATTCAGACATCAGAGGATGCACAATACATCAGCAAATAGTGATACACTAATTGCTGTGCTGCTCTTGGGTTAATTGAAAAAAATCTGTCACTATTTATTCCTACGACTAATATCTAGCTTACAGACAAGCACTATTAGTAGCTGCTTTAAAAATTAATTGACCATATCACATTATTTAGAAAAAGCTGCACTCAAAAGAGTTGCATGAAATTTCTCATTGTATTTCTCTGCAAAACCAACAAGGGTAAGTCACTAAAGGACTCTTGAGGCCTTTTCAGACTTCGGTTGGGTCCAGAATAGAAAGACATAGGAATATAATAACATTTAATGGAGTGACATGGTCATACTAATTCTTACACTGCAAAGAACTACAACATTTTATGACCATAAAAATCCTAATCAGACCAGGAACCAAAATGTTGGATGATCTTAAGGTGCATAGAAAACCAGTGCCTCCATTTGTAATCCTTAGCAGCTAAGTCTGACTTGGTCATGCCCTCCTTTGTAGAGGAAGAACTTCTGACTTCCTTGGATAGATACTGCTTCTTCCATCACCTCCATTCTTAAACATCTGCTTCACTCATGGCTTGAAGGACCTCTTGAGTCCTGTGGCCTGAAGGCTGAGCCCTTCTGTGCCTGCCAAACCCTCTGTGATTCAGTGCAGACTGCAAGGGCTTCAGGAGAAAGAGTTATGCAAACCAGTAAATTCCATATTCTGGCAAAGATGTGAATGGAAGTGCTAAACTAGCATTGCCCTTGGCTCTAGTGCCTAAGCATTGTGCTTTTTCATAGAGGAATGTGGATTCTCCTGGAACTCACAGAGCAATGAAAATGGGAAATTGTGCAGAATCATAACAAACAAAGCTCAGAGGACCACAACAGGAAAGTTGTTAAAGCCATCTGGAAGGTTAGTATTCTGCCTCTTGGTCATGCTGTTCTCTCAAATATGCAGCAGATAGAAGACACCTCATTAATTTTGAGTTTACACCAGCACACATACCAAATTCTGGTTAATTTTCAAAACCAATTTATTATATCTGTCCCTCCACAAGTACAAGTCAAGTGTTTGAATTTGTGTTTATTTTATTTTTTTTGAAAGTTTTCTGCATGTATTTTTCATGTGTAAGAAAGACTTCCATCCAGCAAACTCTTCGAAGATTTGCTTCAGCTCCCTCTTGAGTTGCAAACAATTTTAGCAATGTGTGAATTACAACTGGATTATTGATAGTTCAAGAAATATCAATTGTTATATCAAAAATAAATTAGCCATTTAGGCAGTTTCAGCTCTGTTAATGTTTTTCTAATCTAAGCTATAATTGCAAGCCCCTAAAAATCTCAATACCATAACAAGCAATCTCAAATGCTTTCAGATCTATCTTGCATATTACACTGATCCAGTTCCACAGCAGTTATTAACAGAAATAAAATTATTAATCTGAACACTTTTCATGTCCTTGTGAAATACCCTTTCTGATATACCCCAGTCTTTGTCTGCAGGAAAGGAAAGAAGAAAAGATTTCTCTACTAATTAAAGTGGCCTGGTCAGAACAGAGTCAATAGCAAAAGTCTAATTAATGGCAAGAGAGGCAATACAGAATTAAGGCTCTTTGAGAGACCAATAGATTCAGCAGAAATTCAGGTCATGTTGTCCTCTCATTCCTACAAGTCTGTTTTAGAATTTTTAAGTAGTCATTGTCATAGGATTCTGTTTGGTATCCAATGAATGGAGGGAAATTGCCTATGTATTAAAGCAGTACTCATCCTGTTCTGGAGTCTCCAGGTCCCTTTTTGCTGTCCTTGTTTTGCTTCAGCTTTTCTAGCTTTACTATGGGCATAATATTTAGTCACCTTTCAGGGCTGTTGTACTTCCCAGAAAAGTGGCCCACAAGAGGTATTGTTGCCTGGGACTATCCCACCCCTGAGACTGGACTTTCTATTTCTTTTTGTTAAACTTTATGAGGTTTCTGTTGTCCCATTTCCCCAGCCTTTCAAGATCCCTCTATGAATGGCAGTGCAATTTCTGGTGTTAGCAGGAGCTCCTCCCACTTCATCTGCAAATTGCTCAAAGTGCAGACTGTCCCATCACCCAGGTCATTGATGAGCATGTTAAACAGCATTATCCTCAGTGTCCATCCCTGACATCACTAGTGCCTGCTCTCCAGCTGGACTTTGTGGTGCTTGTCACAACCACCTGAGCCCAGTTCAGCCAATTTTCAGCCCACCTCACTGCTCATTTATCCAGCCTGTACCTCACTGGTTTGTCTATGAAGATGCATGAGGGACAGAGTTGAAAATCTAAGGTCAAGACTAAATAGTGTCAACTTCTTCACCCCATCCACCAAGATAGTAATTTCATCAAATAAGGCTGTCAGATTTGCAAAGCATGATTTCCTCTTCCTAAATCCAGGCTGGCTACTCCTATAACTGCATTTTCATTCACATGTGTGGAAGTGGTTATCCAGGTTATCATATCCAGAAATATGATGCATTTGTTACTGTTCTGTCACAGATTTTGTTTATTCATATAAACATATATATATATACATAAAAGGGAATCAGAACACACAAATCTGCAAAGCCATCGATTGTAAAAATGCTAAATAGCAATGGAAAGAGTTTGAAAGTAGGAATTTGTAAGAGAAAAATTGCTGATGCATAGGTAGGGCTATAAGATGCTATATATAGTTACACTCCTGTCTAAATTTCCATGGCTCTATTTTTTTCTATCTTCTGTTGTATTAAATAAACTCAAGGAGGAGCCTGAAAGTCGTCTGCTAACAACTGCTTTCAGTTCTCTGGAGAGGCCCATGGCTAAAAATACTCTGCTCACATATATTGACACTGAAGTATTTGTACTTAAAGGAAAGAATAATAGCTCTAAGGTCTGTCTCTTCCTGTCCTCAGCACAAGAAAGGATTCCTTCAGCAGTCTATTCTTTCCCCTTGTCTGATCAATGAACTCCTCTATCTGTTATCTGTGGTCTTTGCCCATTAATCTCTTATCCAGTAAATCAGTTTGATTTTGACATTCTTTGTCTTTTGAACAAATCCTCCAGGATGCAATCAGATTCTTGTTTTCTAATTCTGGAAATGAATCAAGTAGAAAGATTCCTCCAAGTCGGATGACAATTTTGGGACTGTTTGCAAAGAACTTCTTTTATCTTTTGGACGTGGGGGACTTTTTTTCCATGTCCGTGGCATACTGCAGAGCTCTGTCTGATGCACGGGGCTCTCTGTTGCTCTCATACCACCTATGTTGGGCTGAAACTCCAGGGAATTGAAATTTTATAATCTCTCTGCCAAGATGAAATTCGATAAAAGTTTTGGACTTAATAATGTGGTAACTCAGCAGCATATTTCTTGGTGGATGAAAAATTAAAGTTCAGTGAGGTCCAGCTGCTTGATGGGATGGTAGTATTACATTTAGATGTAGCATAAAAAGTACAGTGTCTGATAGTATTCCTGCAAAGCATGGAAATAACTTTTGACCTCTCAGGGTCTATTGCTACTATAGATTTCTGAGCTGCAATGCAAGCTGGAAGAGCTCCTTCCCTCAGCCTTACCCCTGCATCATACTGGTGGATATTTGTGGGGCCAAAAACTTCATTGGTGGAAGTTCAGCTCACTAGCTGGTTTTGGTGCATTGCTGCAAATGAAGGGGTGTCTTGGGGACGTGAATGAGCAGTCAGGGGCAGACTGTGCTTAGAACTGCAATGACTCTGTGTTAAAAAATGACCTGGGTTTGTCTGAAGAAGGCATTGAGAAGAAAACCAAATACATTCGGCATAGCATGTCAGGTTTTAAATCTCACCAGGTACAGCTTGAATTGGCACAACTCCCCAAATAGGAAAAGAAGTCCCAAATAAATAAAATCAAACCAACCTACTTAGTGCAAGGCTGCACTTTAAAAAAATCAATTGGCTCCAGAAATTCACTGAGTCAGAAAAAACAGTGACCTTGTGAGTGAGGCACCAAAGTTAACCACATCAAATCCTGGTCTTTTTATACAATAACAGACAAACTGTAGCCTCAACTTCAATCTGTGAAAGATGACCATCCTGGGTCCCAGCTTTTTAGATCTGAGTTATTGAGCTGGGACACTCTGCTGATCATGGAATGATTAACACTTAAAGGAACTCACCTGGCAAATGGTATATGTCTAAACAAATTCTCAAATAGGTGAAGTCACTTCCCATTGAAATCTGTAGTTAAGTGGCTTTCTGTTTTTAAGTGAGTGGTCTTCTGCTGTTTTGGTGTTATCCCAGCTGCAGCAGCCGGAGAGCAGCAGCACTCCCTGTCAGAAGTAGCAATGGCTCTGCTTCCACAGGTGGACTCCACCAGTTTCTTACACAGACAACATGATCAGATAACCTTGCACCATTTTTGGTGCCACTTGTAACCAGTGTCACCAGTCCAGGTGTGAAGCTGCCCTGTCCCAATTGCTGCTGTGTGGCTGGAGCCCAGCCGTGGCAGTGATGGAATATGTGAAGCCACATGACCAGCCTTTTTTTTTATTGGTCTCCTGCGATCTCTTCATTGACTGCTCTGACCTTGCCCATGGCGAGATGGCTTGGGCAAGATTTTTGGAGCACTCCCTGGAGGAGTTCTTTCCTCCTGATGCTTTGTTTCCAGTATTTCTCAGCTATGTGTGTCTGTGTGCAACTGGAGAAACAATGGTGTCTCTACAAATTAATTCCCACTTATATTTATTTTTTCTAGAATCATGTTTATAGTTACCTGAGCTGCTGCTGCCCTTGTAGGCTAGTGTGAAGTCAATCACTCTCTGCCACCTTTCATCATGCTGTTTTATCAGTGAATTGCTCCAAATGCACTTATCTTGCAAATTGCACAGCATGAATTCACTCTTCCTTAAGGGTCATTTTAAAAATAGTTTCAAGAAGGCTTCTTTTTCTAGTTCAGATTGCTTCTATTCTCTTTAAAATAAAGGAATACTGCCTTCACTCCCTTGTAGATTCATATGTTTTCCTGAGGCTTATTTATTAATAGTGAGCAAAAGAAAAATGTACTCTCATGCAAGGGAGAGAACCTTTTCGTGAATAATTAATATTTGGAACAATCCAATTATAAGTATTCTTTGAAAAAAAAAATAAAATTCTGAGCTACCTTTTTGCACAGCCAGTAACTAACTTTGAAGAAATAGAGAAATTTATGTAACTCATATATCTGTTGCGTTTTTCAACTGATGCTGAATGGCAGATGTTGTTTATTTAAGCACAAAACAGGTTAGTACTTTTCTTACACTTTGCTTGCCCTATCTCAGAAAGATCACATTTGGGGTTTATGGCTGTCTTGGGTTACAGTACAGGATGTGGTCAAAAGTATCTGGTCTATCACCATCTGTTAAGACCAGATGGGGCAGTGATCCTTATCTCTGTGGGAGATATTCTGCTAATGGGCCATCCATTGAAACCAGGTGGGGCATTGTTCTTTACCTTTTCACAACCCATCCTTCCTCCAGGAAGGTATCTTCTGTAATGGCCTATTGAGTCCTACTGTGTGACTGATAAAATTACTTCATCCCATTGGGAGTTGCTCCAGCCACGGGGAAGAGCCAAGCCTTTCTTACCTAGATAAAAACTGACATTTTGGGACACTAGGAGAGCCCTTTTTTCCACTGGATTTTCAGTGGGAAACCAGACTTCTCCACATCACCACTGGACCTTTGGAGGGAAACTGCACCCTTCTACAGGACCACTGCTTCAACTGAACCACATCTGTCACTACAGGAGGACTGCAGCCACCATTTAGTGGGACTGCTACCAACACTGTGACTGACAGGGTGTCAGGTTGTATTCTGGCTTTGTCAGTGTTTGGGGTTTGTTCTTTGTAGTACTGTATTTCTATTTTAGTTTTCTTAGTAAAGAACTGTTATTTCTAATTCCCCTATCTTTGCCTGAAAGCCCATTAATTTCAAAATTATAACAATTTGGAGGGAGGGGGTTTACATTCTCCATTTCAAAGAGAGGCTCCTGCCTTTCTTATCAGACACCTGTCCTCCAAACCACGACAATGGCCAAGGTAGTTGACCTCCAAATATTCATGCATCCTCCATTCCTGGAAGCCCTGTGGCATAGAACCCAAGTCTGGTAGGATAGGACTTTTCTACCTACAGCAGCCTCTGCTGGCACAGAGCTGCATGGGCCAGTGAAGCAGTGAAGCTTCAGAGGGAAACTGTTTTTTGGATACTTTTCAGGTACCCAAAATGAAATTCAACAATTAAATAAGGAGCTTCTGTGTTTTGTCATATGATCACAGCTACGCTTGCTTCCTAACAGCTTGTCAAAGCCTAGTGACAGTAGAAGAATCCTGCCAATTCATCTAACAAGCAGCTCTAGATAAATTCTTCTTATGTTTTCTCCCAAAGACACCTGGATCTGAACATCTCCAAAGGCAGTAAGAGAGGAGTGTTGGTGCAGATTAGAATTGAGTTCTGCTTCTGGGTTGGAAGTAGGGTCAAGAAATAGAGTGAGCCTCCAAAACCCAGAGCCAGGTCTGGATCTGCACAATGTGCCTGAGCAGTCACAAAGCGCTGGGTGATTAACCTGCCAAGATTTTTCTCATCTGATAAGCTGCAGAAAATATGTATTCTCAGGCCACTGCAAATGTGAAATAAATCCCATTAGCACAAACCTGCTTTTATGTAAGAAAATGATTTTAGCGGGATTGAAGAGACCACTATTCATATTTTTTTAAGGGGCTGAGAGCCATCCATCAGCCTATGGTTGAATCACGAGCAGCAGCTCCTTAGGCATCAGTATCTTCATTGCTTTTGCTTTGATGAATGTTGCTGCTTGCACTTTGATATACCAATAGCTGCATTTGCAATGACCACATTTCAAATGGCACCACAGCTGACTACCCAGCATTTTCTTCCAGTTTCAGGTTTGATGGTCTGTTTGGACAGTTAGTACTAGTCCTGTGCATTATAATTACTTTCTTCTGGAAAAAAAGTTCTTAAGTTTATCATTGAA
>VRYO01002772.1:9188355-9203424 GCA_009812075.1 Sialia sialis | reverse complement strand
AGGTGCGGCTTATAATCGTGAAATTACTATAATTGCTCAAGACCCTGTTTTCCATATGATCTTTTCATATTGAGAAGCACTTGTACCCTAATCGGTAAGATTTTTATCTTCTATTTTAATTTTGTTATTTTTTTTAGCTTTTAATTCTATTAAAATAATTTATAACTTCTAGAATATTTTTAATTTAATATATGTGTGAATATTGTGGTTGATGGCATGTAAAAATCCTGATGAGCTGTTTCTCTTTGGATTTTTAGATTTAAGTAATTTTTCTTTGTGCCACTTACAGCCTATTCCTCAGATGTGCTCCACTAATGTCATCAGATATTTCCCTGTTCCAGTTTATGACATTCTGGAGATAAATTTACCTACTGAAGTCTGAGTCATCATTTGAACTACAACATGTTGTATACACACTATCTTCTCCCTAATCCAACCATCCTAGTCTTCTCAGCTCTTCCTACATGCCACTAAATATTTGCATTGTTTATCCCAAATTACTCTGTTTTTCACTGCATTCTCTGCAATAGCAGAACTGGATGGTGGTGGGGTTTTTTTTGGTTTCTTTTTTTCTTTTTTTTTTCTCTTTTTTTGACTACTGCAAGGCAGTACACAAAGCAACTGCAGTAAGGATGAACTTTCAAGTGAAACCTTTGTTAGCACTGCACTTTATCTGTTCCCAGCACTCCCTGGTTGTCCTCACAGCAGGATATGAAAGACTTGGGGATTTTAAATTATGGGAAGCTCAACATTTCCTGGCAATGTGCACTTGCAGCCCATAAAGCCAACTGTGGCCTGGGCTGCATCTTCAGCAGCGTGGGCAGCAGGGTGAGGGAGGGGATTCTGTTGCTCTGGTCTTGTGAGACCCCACCTGGAGCACTGCATCCACCTCTGTAGCCCTCAGAACAAGAAAGACATAGACTTGCAATGAGAAAGTCCAGAGGAGAGCCATAATAATGATCAAGGGAGTGGAACACCTCTACTCTGAAGATAGCTTGAGAGAGCTGATGCTGTTCAGCCTGGAGAAGAGAGACCTTAAAACACCTTCCAATACCCAAATCTGCTACAAGAGAGCTGGAGAGGGACTTTCCACAAGGACATGTAGCGATGAGGAATAATGGCCTTAAACTGAGAGAGTTTAAAGACATTAGATTTGTTTAAATAAATTAGATATTAGGAAGAAATTCTTGACTGGGAGGGTCATGAGCCAGTGGTACAGGTTGCCCAGAGAGCACATTCCTGGAATTGTTCAAGGCTTGGTTGGATGGAGCTCTGAGCAACCTTCTCTAGTGCAAGGTGTCCCTGCTCTTGGCAGGGGAACTGAAACTAAATGAACTTAAAGGTTATTTATAACCCAAACCATTCTGTGATTCAATGATTCTTTGGTCTTTGACCTTCTGGTTCCTGCCCCCAAGCCTGTCCCCCACATCTGGTGGGAGTCCTTGTGCTCTCCTCACTTCTTCTGTATGAACAGTTTGCTGTCAGCCCCCACCCTCCATTAGGTGGAAGAGCTTAGTTTCATTCCACTGCAGGCTCATGTCTACAAACCATATGGCCTTATAGAAGGCTGAAGGTGACCCATAACCACCTGACAGCACCTTCCAGGATCTCACCTCATGGCTGTTGCCATGACATCCATCTCCAGTTGCATGCAATTTTCTATTAGATCCTCCTTTATTCTTGTAAGGAGACTATAACATCAAACCACATTATCCTTTTACACAGAAGAAGAAGAAGATTCAGACTCTTTCAAAAGCAAACGATTTATAGCAGTGGGCAGGTTCTCAGAGCATCTAATTTACAATTTGTTAACACCAGTAGGCTTTTACTTGGAGGTTATTTCACCTTCCACAGCTACTGCCTCTCTGACAATAATTATTAAAAAAAGAAATCATGGTTAGAACAATACAATTTCTTTGTCAGAACAGAGAGGCTTTATATTTGAGGTTAATAAAATGTAACGTTTCATTCCAGAGATCACAGCTTGTGTCTCATGCTGTAATACTCTTTGCTTAGAAACATTTTCCTCTGGGGTGGAAAATGGCTAGATGAAAGTATTAACACAGAAACACTGCTGTAGAACTGTCCATGCCTATATTTGTTTTCATGCAGAGGCAAAAAGGAGACTCCTAGACTTAGCAAGCTACAAGCTTCAAGAATTACAGTAAGATAATATAACCAGACAAAAATGGCAGAAAAATACATCTATTTTTCAAAAAGTGGCTACAGAAAGTTATTTTGACTCTTTAAAAAGAGTTTCTTCTAGTACAGAGAGATCTGATTTCAGTATAGAGGGAGATGCTTTGTGGCATCTCCTTTGCTTTAATGTAAAACCATTAACTGAAGGAGTAATTTTGCTGTTTGAGTCCTTACCCAAAAGACAAAGTGCTCCTTGACTGCACTTAGATGAACACAGAAAATATGTACACTCTTCTGCTCTATTTGGAGAGGGAGACTGGTAGCAATAAAATGAGATTTTTCTCCAGTTGAGGAGGAAAATAAGGGTGAATATGAGCAGTGGAGGCAAGGGCAAGCAGGTCAGAGATAAAGACTGGAGATGGATATGGAAGAGACAGCTAGCCCTTTTTGAGATTATTTACTGCTTTTAAAATGTGTTAGCTTCATTTAGAGCACTGATATACAATGGAAGGAACCAACATATAGGAAGAAAATAAGAATTTTTGGCATGAGATATTTATAAGTGTAGCATTTGGTGAAGACATCTATAAGAAAGCAGCAGCCAAGATCAGCAGCAGCAACAGGAAATGCATTTTGAAATGCTGAAATCAGTACAGCTTCATTATCATCTCATAAACTCACAATTTAGCAGCTAATGTTCTCCCTGGTAACCACATAAAAGAACAACGTCATACTTTGAGAAAAGAAACATCTGAACAAACTCTGCTCTTCCAGTTTATATGAGAGATCATAGCATTTCTCTTATACATGTTGTAAATAGGGCTGTTCTTTATGATCTTGTTCAATAAAATCACCTCTTTTTGGTAAGACCCCACTATATGCCCAGAGGGCTTTGGAGAAGTCCATGCACACAACAGGGACCTGCTGGGATACTCGGGTACAAGATGAAATGGGGGGAACCCAGTGAAGAAAGTGAGACATCCCACAGTGAGATTGCTTTTGTTTCAGTCTTATAACATCTTTTCCACCTCATTCTCTGAGGTGCTCCATAAATCACAGAATCACAGAATATTCTGAGCTGGAAGTGACCCACAAAGATCGTAAAGTCCAGCTCTTAAGTCAATGCCCATGCAAGGAATGAACCCACATCCCTGGTGTTATTAGACAGATTATTTCTGCAAATCCCAGCTTTGCAAACCTTCCCTCTTCAGGCAGTTGGGTTTCTGCATGCCCCCTGAAAACCATACAGCTCAAAGTATCTCTCTCTCACAACACTGGTGTAATGCCCTTACTATCTCACGGAAGGTTCCTAATGTAGGGGAAGAAGGAAGAAGTGGCTGTGGACTCTGTGGAGTCTCTGACAGAGAGGAGTTTTTCACTGTTGCCATATCAACTCTCCCTCTCTGTCTTACTATGAAGCATCCTGTATGAATGAAGGCGTCTCAACATTTCTCACCTAAGCTGAAAAATCATTGAACTGGGCATCTTTACACTTGAGTTCATAATGTAACCCTGTACAATCATACCACCAGAGACCCAAGGTCAGATCTTGGGCAATTTCCTATTTGAAGGCAGCAACTTCTTTTCTCAGAAAGTTGCAGAAGCTGACTGTGGGCATATATGCAGGCAACACCCTTTGTCGTGCCTGTTATCTCTAGGCACAGTCAGAGATCTGTATTAATGCTGAATACTGTGAAAACTGCAGTACAACCTGTCAGATAGATCCAGCCACATGACTGTCACACTGGGCACAATGTGTAAGATTGACAGTACAACCTTGTTTGGTTCTTGTGGGGTTTAGAGCTGAGATATAATCCACTGTGAAAACTCAGTCAGGAAGAGCTGGTAACAGGAGAGCTTTGCCTTCTATTTTAGATGGACAAAGATTTTATGCATGGTTGAATACTTCTAGGGCTGGTCAGTATTGAGGTGAGACAAGCAAGAAAAATAGTGGGTTAGCTGGGTGACAGTGTGGCTCAGAGCTGTAAGTCCTGCTCAGGGCCAGGGTGAAGTCACCCTTTTACTTTAAAATGTGGCTTAAAAATTTTGTCCCACCCATCAATGATTGACAGATCTTTGGTCTTTGGCATAAAATGATGGGAGCTCACTGCTGCACCTGTGTTCCTGTCAGCCTCCTTCAGTTTCCTCTTTCTGGCAGAAGAATTGCTCTTCACTTCTGGATGCTACAGGAGGGGGTTGGCTCCCCTGCCCAAAACGCTATGCAAGCTCTGAGCTCCAGTAAAAGAGTGGGCACTGGGGGTGGTAGAAGCAAAGGCTTATTTTTGTGGAGTGCCACTCTAAGTAGCATTCTTCAGACAGATAAGGTCTGTTGCTCTGCCAAATGCAAACTTAAGTGTACAGCCCCCACCTTGCAAAATGCTATTTGTATATTTTTTTTTCTTTAAAATTACCATAGTCTCCATCTGGTAGCATCCTGCAGGTCTGAGCTGTATTTGTGAGGATATTGGGATCAGGATACAGAGTACAGCCTCTTCTTGCACCTCCTGTTTTAGTTTCTGTTTTGTGTTTGTGCAGTAGAAATAAATGAATTCATGCCATCTGCCCCCACTTCCAAACAAAACACATCTGTGTTAGACAGCAGCAGAGGGATGTGCGGGGCTGGTGAGGTTTCCAGCACAGACCCTGCAGTGCCAACATGCTGCATCCCTGCACATCCTGAGGAGAGTGGCCAGGCACTCTGCACTTCCAAAGAGGTGCCAAATGATGGATATGGGAGCCATACTTCAGTCACCAAGTTTGAAAGAACTTGCAGGAATCTTGGCACTGTCTCTTAGCCTTGCCTGGATATAACCAGCAGTTTTTGTCAAAAATCTGCCTACAGATTCTCCCTCTTCATTTTCTCTCCTGGCTGCATATCCAGATGAGAGCCTTAGTGCTTCACATTATTACAGGCTTGTTTTTTTTTCTGCCACCAAGAGTTCTTCTTAATGTAATGAATATATAAATAATATATGTGGCTTTGGAGGTTTATAAAATTAGGTGGGTCATACCTCCTTTCATGTATAACAATTTTCTTCACAAAAATTTGAGTGTGATTTGTTTTGGAAGATCTCCAGATCTAGCAAAAGGAAAGGAGATTGAATTGCTGACTGCCTATACCACCAAGTCTCTTTTCCAGGTTTCCTGAAACACCAGCAGTAGAGCTGGTTTTGAGTTTTGCCTAAGAAAGGAAAACAAATGCCATGGTGTGCAGCTGAAAATCTGGTTTTAAGGTTTTAAGAGAGTTTTTTCTCTTCTTTAAGTACATATTTGTCTTTCCTGCTCTCTACTGCACTCAATGCATTTCTGCTGTGATGATTTTTCACATAACCTCTTTGGCAGCCACAGGAGAACTTCTTGCAGCTCAGACTGTCATTTAGACATGTCACTTACTCCTCTTGTAACATCAACCACTATATCTGACTTAATGAAGCACATTGAACAAAATGGGAGGAAGTTGTTGGCCAAAAATATTTTTTTGCAAGTGGTTCTAAATTATATTTAAGCTCTTAATGCCCAAGAGCACTTCCCTGCTTCAGTATCCCTGGAATAGTCCTCAAACTGAAAGTCAGGCTAAGACCCAGGAATGCCATACCTGTTTGCTTTGGAAGAAAACCCTGGTGGATGGAGGAAGTAGGAGATGCTCTGGTGTGTCCTCAGTCTCAGGGGAGGGATGGTCTATATGGATGTCCTGGATGTATGGTTTTGTCAGAGACTTTGTGTCATCTTTAGGCCTAAGCCAGCTGCATTATAGGAACAGAGAGAGAGAGTTACAGGGGAAAAGAAGAGCAGTTCATGGATTAGTGCCTGGTGAGCTGAACTCAGGATCCAGCTCATGTATGGTTAGAGCTTAGGGCTGCTCTTCAGCGCACTTTTTTGTAGGTAAGTTGGGAAGAAAATTGTTCTCTGTTTCCCAGAGATGCCCAAAACAGAATAAATACCACTATGTAAGATAGATCAATGAGTTTTTGGATAGCTTAGTGCAGTAAAAAGTAATAATAAAGGTAATCATGATCTTTCCGTTGTGCATCTTAAAGCCCTTTAGAGGCTCTGAGGTCTGATTTATATAAGGAACATTAATAAATCTAATGGAGGCATGTTTTTAATAGTATGAGCTCTTTGTACAGTAGAACAGCTCACACTGATTTCAGTCAAATTTTTACTAACTCAAATTAAAACCATATAGCCTACAGTTTAGAAAAAAATAAGAACATTAAATTGTTTTAAAATGGGTTTAATGCAAACCATTGCACTTCTCGTGGGGGAGATAAACCTAAAGAACAGGATTTTCAGAGGAATTGATCTCTAAGCAAGCTGCTTTTCGAGTGGCAACAGGAGATTCTCAATTGGTTCCTGATTGGCCTCTTCCAACAGATAAACACATCTGGACAAGACCTTGGGAACTGCTCTGGTTCTATCACTAACAAGTAAATATGCATAGGTGATGGACAGAGAGATACACAGGCATGCATCTCTAAATCACTGTCTTGTTTTGTGCTTCTGGGGACCATTTCACTGGAAAAAAACACTTCCTCAGAGAGGTAAATGATTCAACTGGATGCACAGTCAAGTGAAATATTTGCACTAAAGCCAAAGAAGTTCAGATATTTAACTAGGAGCTACTTGTTTACTCAGTCTTTTGCATTTTTTATATAATCCCTTTGCTATTGCCAGAATAATTTGTGCATGGACTGTGCATAATATAGGATTTGAACAACTACTTATCAACGCTGTGAAAATTGGAAGTTGAAATCATGCCTTGTAAGAATACTTAGGTGTAGAAAATGGGTATGAAGTAATCACAGTCAGTTGAAAGACAAAGCATTTGGATCCAACCTGTCTATCCTGCAAGATGTCTTGGTCTTTATTAAAAAAATGTGGTGCTTAGGAACATGGTTTATTGGTGGGCCTGTCAGAGCTGTGTTATTGGTTGGATTCAGTAATCCCAGTGGTCTTTTCCACACTCAACGAATCTATGATTCTATTACTCTATTTAACAATTATTGTTACATTATTATAAGGCAGAGAGAAGAGGCTAACAGCTACAAGACAGCTCATCAGCTGTGGGCAGTTTCTAGGCTTGGTCTAGAATAGGGATCAAGAATTAGAGTTGCCTGGGGAGATTAAGAGGTGAGACAGTGGCTGAGATATGTAGGTCCCAGAAAAAAAGAGTGAGGATATTGTCATCATAAAAATATGTCTGCATCTTTATTTTCCTTTCTCAGATCTCACAGTCCCATCTGGTGAAATTCACCTGCTCATTCTTCTTTTCCAAAGAAGTTTTCCCTAAGGATTAAGAAAATTACACCCATTTGATGTCTAAAGATATATTTGTATCTCTGTAGACTACTATTACATAATTAGGCTTTAGAATAATAAGCTAACCTTCTAACTAATTCCTGAAATACTATTTAGTCTTCTTTTCAAGAAGCCAGACAAAGACATTTTGCTTTCCAATCAAAATCTGAGGGGACACAACAAGAAATGGGGCAAAGAAGCCCATGGAACAACTCCAGTGGGGCAGAACCTAGGTAAATTACATAACCAACTACTATTTGGACAATATTTATTAGATATGATAATTTTTTAAACTTTAAAAAATTGTAGAAATCTGATGCCTGGCTCACCCATGACCACCAGGATATCTGGGAGTTTCCAATAAAGGTCTGCTTTTTAGGTTTACTATTTTAACACTGTTGCAAGAGTTTTTGTCTTTTGATGTTAGGCAACACAGTGAAACATCACAGCTTTGATTATTTGTCACTTGACTATTTCACGTCCTAGTTGGCCTGAGAGTTTCCTGTTTGTCAGTCACAGTCAGAAATGGGTTCTTCATTCATCTCCCTAAGATGTGTCCTGTCTGTTGCAGGAACTGCAGGAGCATTGCAGCAAGTCAGGTGTGTTCACAGAATTGTAGAGTATCTTGAGTTGGAAAAGACCCACAAGGATCATCAAAGTCCAGCTCCTGGTCCTGCACAGGACAGCCCCAAGGAGCACACCATGTGCCTGAGAGCATTGGCTCTCTGAGAGCACTGGCTAAGCCTGAGAGCAGGCTTAGTGCTGTGACCACTTCCCTGGAAAGCCTCTTCAGCTAGTGCTTCTCATATATCCTGTTCTGACCCATAGGTTTTCATCTTTTAGAATCCATGGATAATGGATTTGCATGGATAAACTTGAAATGTATTTTCTCTAAAAGGATAAGGCACTGTACTGGTGGTTGGCAACTACTACTGTTGTAATCTGCTCTCTGTGCCTACCAAATACAGTCCAAACACATAAAGAACCCAGTGTCCCTTATTGAAAAGGTGTGAAGAAAGGAGAAGGAAAGAGGCTCCATGCAGAGGCAAAGTCAGGCCACTGAACTGGCTTTTACTCTCTCCATGAACACACTTAGGAGAGGAAAAGCTAGTCCTGGAACAAAGTAAGGCAGCAGTGAAAGGTTTGTGGATACTGGCTGTTGGATTTTTGATGAAAACAAAGTAAATTTTATAGGTAGAAGATGGTCCAGCTGCTTCCTTGGGTGGGATTTAAGTAGTGGGAGGATAGAAAAGAAGATCTGGGAGGTGATTCCAAGCTGCTGATGTAGCAGGATAAGTAGATGATAATGGGAAGAAGAGGCAATGAGCTGGTGGTGAGGATAATGTAATTGTCGGGGATGTGGGAAAAGACAGTGATAGAAGACTGAACAAATTAGAGTATTTGCTCATGTAGATGTGGGCAACTGAATGCATTTGGTGTGGAAAATCTGCCTGTCACCCAAGAACAGTGTTTGTAACATTTCATAAAGGTGGAAGTGAGACTGGCTGATCCTATTCTGAATTTCCATACTGCTCATAGTTCAGGTGAGCATGCGGGACTTCAGAAAGACCATGCCTTTGTCCTTGCCTGTCCATATGGTATGTGCATGAGCCAAAAACCACATCCTTAGAGAATTAATCAATCAGATAAAAAGAAAAACCTGTTGTGATTTGAGATTTTTTTCTCTCACAGTGCTGATTACCATAGTATCCAAGTGCCTGTTTGCTAGGCCTGCATAAATCAGGGCTTTTCTAACAGCCTCCTGAGGGAAGTTTTGTCTAATTTTTTGGGACTCACATAGAGAATAACGCCAGGTGGGCAGGAGCAGGCTGGCAGGCATGTGCTCTGCTCTCTGGAGCATCCCAGCGCAGGGCAGGGCTGCAGGGGAAGCGCCGTGAGTGCAGCTGAGGTGGGTGAGGGGTGATGTCCTGCTCTGCAGGGAGGAGAGCTGAGAAGCACTACCTGCTCTGTCCTTCCTCCTTGGCTGCTGCACTTCGTAGCCCAGGGGTTTTGAGGAAATGTAGCATGATGGGACTAGTTTGGTGCCCATCTTCTGCACACAGCTCTGTGGGCATGAGTCGTGACAAGCAGCTCAATAAGGGTGCAAAAGGAGGAGAGGGTGTGATGGGAGATGGAGAATAGTCCTTTTGAATGCATGGCACAAGCCTTTAATCCTACCTGAACGAAACATGAATCTGGCAAATGTCGCTAGAAACAGCATTCTTTATCCTCATATGAAGCTACAAGACCAATTTTCCTTCGCTGACTTGATGCCTTTCTCTAGCCAGACCCTTTCTCTTGATAGGTATGGCATATTTTCCTTCCCAGTGTCTTCATTTGTTTGCCTCTTGCAACCTGTCAGATGGAAGTGCCTTGTGCTGTTCATGCTTGCTCTACTTTTTAAATGGTTTTCTGAAGTCTGTGAGCAAAATTGTGCTGTGTTTAGGGCTACATACAATGTATCCAGGTGTCAAAGGATTTAGGAATTTGAAAATATATGGGCTACCTCAAAGGCAATCTTTTGAATATTAAAAGCAGAAAACCTGCCAGGCCATTTTGCATAACATGCTGTATAATCTGGGAAGCGGTTCCAAGGTGCTTGTTACCATGGCACCTCTTGGAGAAGCTTAGCAATATTAGCAGAAAACAGCAGTGGTGGGTTAAAGCAAGAACTGCAGCTCTGGGCTCAGGCACACAGTGGCTGTGCCTCAGCCAGCTGCTTGCTGAAGTGGACTTGGCTGTGATTGTTTTCTTACTTCATCACAAATGCATGTTAAAACTCATCATCTGAAACCTCTTGCACTGTGACTTTTATCAGAACTTCCCTCTTATCTAATGCCAAGCCCAGTTGAGCTGCTTGACTGAGGTCCATCAAACCTTGGTTACTTCTCTGTGTCTCTACAGCAGATTTGAATTCGTGTTGGATCTCCCGTTGTGGTCAGGGTCACTCCTGAGAGCTGGGATTCAGCTGCTTGACTGTAAATGTCTACTTCTGAGCTGGCCTCCTGTTTATTAAGAATGAAGAGAAATCAGCTCCCCTGAATACTGTATATCTCATCCTAAAATAAATCCCTAAAGTAGGCCACCTGAAATATATCCGAAACATCATTTTTCCTCCTGGTTATAAAGGAAATCTTGAATCATTCGCTTAGTTACTACAGGCAACCCATATTACTGATATTTCCGTGACTCATCTAACCAGATGGGGGCTTTTAGTATAAAGTGAGAAACTCCAGGGAACCGACACATCTGCATGGGTTTGGCAGGCATGACAGGAGGCTAGGAGAAGACATGTCCTTCAAGAGTGGCAGCTTGAGGCCAGGCTGCAGAGAGTGTCTCAAATGGCATAAAATGCCAGCAATCAGCTGGAAACTGAATAATGTCCTTTGGGTAGGGTACAGCTCCAGCCTAAGACACTTCCAAGTCTTCAGGTAAGTGCATGTGGACTCAGTCTCTAAGTGTTCAGGGTTACTGAGTCCAGCTCGTCAGCTACCACTAAAGAAGACTCAATTGACTTCAGATCTCAGTACAGTTACACTCAGAGATGTGCAACATTTTTATATGAGCCCTGAGTGAGCATGGATTAATTTGATATAGGAACTTTACTTTCAGACACACAGCTGTTAGTACAACTCAAAAAAAAAAAAAAGCACTATTTTGTTTTTAAACACTGCAGACGTATGGAAAACCCATACCTCAGCTGCTAGAGCCCCAGCTTCCAGACATATTTGTCTTTCATCCCAAGAGGGAAAACCTTTTGCACATCCTCAGGGTTGCTGTTAAAGCACTACTGTTTCCGTGAAGTGTCATTCATCTAGCTGACTTCTGCTGTCTAAAATCCACTCAGAGCCTGTTCAAATTCCCTTACTACCACTGTAGCTGCAAAACATTGTTTGTCCTGCTCTTGGTCCTTGTTAATCCCTGTGGAATGAAAACAGAAATATTCACTGTTTTCTCAGAAATATTTACTGTGGTTTGTTCTGTGACTCAGCCAATAAAGTTCGTAAAAATAAATACGACCAATATATTGTTGTGATGGTTCATGAGAGAAGTTGGAAAGATTCAGTTCTTGCCAATTCATTTATATATTTTTTAGATGGTTAGTGATGAAAGTTTTGCCAAAAATCTATGAAGACAACACCCTTGGATCTGTCAGAGGCAGAGACAATACATCAAACATCTGCTTGGATGGGAGTAGAGCTCACTGTCTGTGCCATTATCTCCTGTGACTATTTGTGGTTATTGCCCACTCTTGATTTGTTGCCATTCTGCCAACTTCTCCCTTCTTTCAGACTCATTCAATTATATTTCATCACCTTTCAAGGAGAACTCTTTGATCATAGTTTGAATATTGAAAAAGGAAGTAACTGCCTCAGTCTCCCCTCTGCCACACTTGCTTTGTAATTTTATATACACCCACTCATTCCCTCACACCACATCTCATCCTTTGGTGCAGTAACTTTGGTGAAAAATCTACACCTGGCCATAATGTACACTTACCTGCAACAGCCTGCTGCAGTGAAATAGCTTGTTTGTGAGTTGTATTTGAATATTTGTAGCATTTTGACTTGCTTTTGTTTCATTCAGTCCCTCAGAAAATCCCAGGGTTTTTTTTCAAGGTTTTATTCAATTGACTTCAGTATTAATTGGAAATGCAAATAATTTGATGTTTTTTATTTGAAATTTTGTTATTGATATCAATATTTGATTATTTAACATTTGCTTTCACCAGTTTTCAACAGATGGAGACTTTCCAAGGGAGAAAAGGTGGTTGTACAGGGTTTTGATTGTATTGGATCGATGTCCTGGGATGTGCTATTGTGCTCCAGCATGAGCTGAGGCTTTGCTGAATTATGAATGTGCCTATTGAGTGCACAGGGTAAATCAGCTGCACTGTGTCTATTAAGAGATACTGCAGCAGCTCAGGCAGTTAATGATTTAAAAACTTGTTTAGCATTAGTGGTGCTGATGAGAAAAGAAAATCTCACCAAAAACTTAGGTTATACAGAAACTGTTTTTTTCTTAATCAAAAATATTATGATGGAAATTCCCTACTGCTCTCCCAAGAAGAAGAATTACCATGGTGTGGAAACTGCAAACAGTGTTAACATACTAATGATGTGATTCAGAGCCAGTGTGGATTTCACTGCAGATACTGACCTGCCAGAGCATTTTTATGACGTTTCGCATGGTATAGCGCTTTTGTGAAATTTTGTGGTTGTCTGTTAATGAGGAGTCCTAAATTTTTCTCTAAGTAGTTGCTTTAAATGTCACCATTTCCCCCCCCCCATCATCTCTGAGCATTTAAATTTCTGCCCCAACCTCCTTTAGGCAAACTAGGTTCAGCTCAAAGTCTTGTACAGCTCAGAGGCAAAAGTGTGCTACTCGTGTGTGTGGAAATCTTCTTGTTCCCAGAGGAGGTCAAGGACAGATTCCAACTCTAACTCTCTTGCACAAGTTACTGAGACCTTGAATTTCCAATTTTGTTCAAATTATAGGTGCATTTTAGGACAAGAGAAACAGAGAGCTTATAAATCATTCTGTAATGGTGGGGAATATCTGCTGGATTTGCTGGACATCTACAGGAATTTTTTAATGGAACCAGTTGTTAAACATTGGAGTGGACTGTCCAAGAAGATGGTCACCATCCCTAAAGATGTTGAAGAAATGACTGGATGTGGCATTTAGTGCCATGGTATATTTGATAAGGTGGTGATTGGCCAAAGGTTGGACTTGGTGATCTCAGGGGTCTTTTCCAACCTTAATGATTCTGTGATCCTGTGAACTGATGGCAGACATGGTCACGACATGTGGAATCTGGAAAGAAGCACTGAATGAAAGTCAATTTTATACAGAATGAAAGACATTTCAATATACAATAATTCCTCATGAATCATGTAACTGTCAGTTTGTAAAGCAAAATACGAGGTGTGCTTTTTTGTTAACAATGAGTAGAAACTAATTTTTACTTTCATAATACAGCAACTTACTGCAAATGTCATGGCAAATGGTTTCATTAGTAGACAAAGAAAACTTCCTTTGCTGCCAGTCAGACTTTTTTTTTGCTTCTGGATGACACAGGCGATTGCAATGCTTTGCTCTGTGCTGCCAGCAAACATCTCTGTAATCTCTGTTTACAAGAGATAAAAAAAATTTTTGCATTTTCAGGGCAAAATGAGGGCCTTTCCCTTAGGAGATGACACCAGGGATGTCTTTCCTGGTAAGCTTGTATTGTTTTCTTAATTTTTCTTGCCTATCAGTACAGAAAAATTCTTGCACCACTCTACATCAGTATATGCTGATGAATTGGAGAATACATTTGAATCCTTTACTAGTTCATCAAACCTAGCAGTAGATGATGCTTCTAAATTGTGGAAGATATCCTTAACGTGTCAGCTGTGAAGTGATGAGTGGGAAGAGTCTTTTTACCTGCTTCCAGGACAAATAGCTTGGAGGAAGAGATTTGACTGTCTTTATCTTACCACATGTTAAACATTACTGGTTAGAAAGTTCCCCAATCCTTTCAAAAGTCTGTTTGTGGAAACAAGCATAAGATAGGGTTGGAGCATTTCCCAGAACTGATTCCTGATCATTATGAATTGAATCTTCTCTCTGCCAGAAGCTGATAAGAAGCTGGGTTTTCTATGTTGTCAAAGAGGAAAGTAGCATGTGACAATATTCTGAACCTGCTCTGTTCCCTCAAAAGCCAAAGGCAACATTTTTTACTATTTCAGATGAAGTAGTGGTATGGTGTTAGAATTATAATTTTGCTGTTGCTCATCCCAGTCCTAAATTTCCAAAGTGATATTAAAGGTCTTCTAATTATATAATTTTAAATCAATATGATTTACTTATTGATCAGAATTATTCTACGGTAAAATTTTACCACAGTTGTCTGAGTTAGTACCAATAAGTTATACAATTCTATACACCTGCAGATATATGTTTTTTGCTGGAACAAACACTGGGGAATACCTTGACCCTGAAGGAAGTTAAGCTGCTAGGAACAGATTTCTCCTTATTTAGCTGAATTTTTCATAACAAGACTATAAAGCAAAGAAGTGTTTGCGTAAGTAATTTTCACAGTTAATAGATACAAATCTTATTCTCTTAATTTAGTATTGTGATTGATAATGAACAAATACTCTTGTGTTTATTAAAGGACTCTTTTTCTTCAGCTTGTCTTTGATTTGTTGGAAGTTCAAGCCTCATCAATGATTTTTGTTCTTCAGCTGCTATAGGACAGGTGACTTCCTTTGACCAATGCAGCTCAAGTGCACCAAGAGTTCTTTGGATCTACCAAATAGATGAAGGACCTCAGGTGCTCACATCTTTCTGTGAGAAGCTGCAGAATTCTGGTGGGAGGTTCCCACTTAGCTGATGAGGTGTCTTCAGGTGCTAAATGAGTTCTGCACTAACACTAGGATGTCATTAGATTTTTATGTGCTGTACAAGTCAAAAGAGGCTCTAGACAGCCATTAGTTTAAGAACTGCTCTTGGGTTTAGGCAATAAATCCATCTAAATCTTAGAAACCATGGATACCATTCAGTGTTCCCAGTCCTCACTTGGATGCCAGAAAAATAAAAGCACTACAATGGATGGGGATCCAGGTCCATCCCTTATCTGATCTT
>VRYO01002772.1:9161470-9187355 GCA_009812075.1 Sialia sialis | reverse complement strand
GCAAAACAAGAAACTGAACCTCATGTTACATTGCTGTAAGAAAAATAAATTGAGCCCATAACTTCAATGTATGTGACTTTAAGAGTCACAGGATCATGGAATAATTTAGGTGGGAAGGGAGCTCTGGACGTCATATTATTTGACCTCATACTCAGAAAGAGCCCCTGAGGAGCAGGTAGTTTTGTCAAATGAATCTTGTGTCTCAGTTACAGTGTTTCACCACCCTTGTGCTAAAAAATTCATATATCTAATCAGAGATTCTTGTGATGCAACTTGTATTTATTGCCTTTTTACATATCATTGTGCATCTCCTGGAAGAGCCTGTTTCCATCTTGTCTATAATCTTCTATTAGGTAGCTGGAGAGAACAGTAAGATCTGTAAGAATTGTTTCTGCTCGCTATATCAAAAAATATTGGACTTTTCAGCTCTCAGGGCATTTTTCCTTACAGCTTTGGTGATATTCAAAAGTATCTTTGAACAAAAGCAGTCTGCTTTCTGAGGAACCTTTTATTACTTTTATTACTGAAAATAAATCCTATTTAAGGAAATGTCCTTATACAAGGGGTTGACAGGCAATTCTGCTTATCGTCACCTACTCTTCACTTCTCATCCACAAACGGAAGGTTGAGAACTGTAGTTGTCATTCTGAGCTCATGATAGGAGGAACTTCCTTTACCACCCACACGTGAGAGGCATTGCAGAGCCGCCTGTATAAAGTCTTTGCTATGCTCCATCATTGTAAGAGGACAAACTCAAATTTAGAGGATTTCATTTCAGAGAGCAGTGAAAACTTATGGCCTGCCCCTTTTAACCTCTCTACTCTCTGGTACCTGAAGGGAAGTAAGGTTTGCTTTGAATGAGTTGCCTTCTTCACTCCAGATCTCCTTGGCACCAGTTACAAGTTCTTTGGTTGCGCTACTGCAAACCCCTAATGTGTTTGCAGCTGAATGTGTGCCTAAACAATATGCCAGAGCTGAGTTAAGCTTTAGTTAGGTGAATAAAGTCTCATTTCCTTAGTACAGGAAAGACATGGATCTGTTAGAGTGGGTCCAGAGCAGGGCCACAAAAGTGATCTCAGAGGGATGGAGCACCTTTTCTCCGTAGAAAGGCTGAGACGTCTGAGATTGCTCAGAATAAGGAGAATAGGAGACTCTGAGAAGGCCTTTTAGCACCTTGCTGAACCTAAATGTGGGTTGAAAAAAAGATGGGAACAGACTGTTTGGTAGGGCTTGTATGTAGAGGGTGTGGGGCAATGGTTTTAAACCAAAAGAGGGTAGATTCAGATTAGATGTAAGAAAAATTGTTTACGATAGATGTGGTGAGACATTGCCACAGGTTACTCAGTGAAGCTGTGGATGATCTGTGCCTAGAAGCATTCAAGGCCAGGTTGCATGGGACTCTGAGCAACCTGGTCTAGCTGAAGATCCCTGCCCATGGTAGAAGGAATTTAAAGGTCTCTTCCAAACCAAACTATTCCATGATTTGTGATCCAACCATCCCCTTCCTCCCAGAGGGGCACTGTAGAATACATTGGAATCCAGGATCTCACTTGGTCCTTGTGCTTCTCTGGAGCTACTTACTTGAGTGGGGCTATCACCATACAGGCAAAGTCATCCAAGTGACCTCACTGGTCTTCAGCTGAGGAGCAGCACAGACCAATTTGCACAGCATTAGTCTGCTTTGAAAACCTTTGTTCTTCCTGCTAGTGTAGAACAGCTTATCAGACTCTGAAAAGATGACTTAATTTGTATCACCACACAAAGGTATCAGTGTAACAACACAAATATTTTTATTTTAAATAAGTGTCCAGTCTGGATTCCCCTCACTGTTTTCATGTATGAGCAATTATATTAAAAAAAGGCATATGGATTCCAAACTGGTAGAAGTATTCAAGATATATCATCTTTATTTCTGAGCCATTTTAGTTTTGCTGGAACTAAATCAGGAATAACTGTATGTCAGCCAGGGAAGTCAGAGCTAGGTTGATGTGCTGGATGAGGCCAGCAGATACAATCTTATTGCTCATGTCACTCTCAGAAACTCTCCTTTTTTCCAGGTTGCTCACTAGGAAGCTTTTATTGTTAGAGTAAAAAGAGATTTCACTGCTTCTTACACATTCTTCTTTCCTAGTGTTCATCTGAAGAAGTGTAGCAATAGTGCTCCACTTAAATAAGAAGAAGATAAGAAAATGAACAGAAAGAGTCAGAGTTCAAGCAAGCTTCATCATTTCCCTAGTCTGTCTTCCAGGAACAGAATTATTTTTCTGATACATTTTCCACTACTTTATCCAACCCACTTTTTAAATAAATCAAGCAATTGATCTACAATATTACCCTGGAAATTGAATCAACTCAAAGAAATTCACTATACAACTGAAATTTCCTCTTGTTACTTCCCTGCTATCACCAATTTCCCTGCTTCACAGGAGCGCAGCAGCATGGGTTTAATCAGAGATGGACTGGTGGGAATTGCTTTGAGAGGAGCACGTCCCCTAAAAAGCCTCTAGGAATGACAAATGTTGAGGAGATAAGCATAGATGCAGATCTGAGGTTAATAAGAGTGGAATTTACAGTTACTTCTGCCTGGGTATGTTCCTTTGACACCGCATTTACATGAAGCATAGAGGCAGTGCTGCAACATGCAAAGAAAGCAACAATAATTCAGCCAGTTTTCATAGGCCTTTTCTCTCTCAGGGAGAGATAACACCCCCACAGGCAGTGCATTGCCATTATCATTTCTATAACAGTGGTGTCTCCTGGCTCCAGTAGAGATCACGGCCGCATCTGCTTGGAGCTACGAAAACATGTGCTAAAGGTCTATCTCTGTTTCATAGTGTTTGTGCACTTATATAAGAAAATGAAAAAGATGGGAAAAGTTAGTATTGCTGTCATCATTTTATAGGGAAGAGGTGGAGGAAATAAAGCACAGACAACATTATCAAGTGCCCTAATGCCACCTAAAACTCGCTCTTGGAAACAAAATACAACTAGACTGATGGCTGCACAGTAGTGGGTAGTGGCAAAGAGCAAGACCCAAGGGAAGATAGGCAAGTCATGATATGTTTCAAGAATAAAATCAATGACATGGAATTAAATGCACAAATTTTGCCTTTGTAAGAAAGGTTTTAAAAGTCAGTAAACACAGTATGACATTACAGAAATCACATTTTAAAACAAAAATGTCACATTGCCTTACTTATAGCATTTTTAGCTTTCACGTGTGTAATAAACTATATGTTGAAATGAGATGTACAAATATTGAAAGTATTTCTGTGAAGGATCAGCATCTCTGGGATGTGCAGCAGAATTACAGATAGATAACCCAGCTTATACAACCCCACCATTTCCTAGTTATAATTCTTTGCTCATCTTGTGGCTTGCCTTCTGCTAATGAGGTAGTGATCAATAGAAATTACAATGCACAGAAGCACTACAGCACATAGGAGATTAATATTGGAAAATAGTTGTAACCTTCCTATCAGATACCTCTGGCAGGCATTGATTGCTACTCGTTATACCCATGCACATGAGCAGTAGTCCTGCAAGATTCACATCAGTCCCCGAGAAAGCACAAAAGTGCTCAGTAGTGATAACAAATCAGTAGTGAGGCTGTTATGGCTATCTCAGGATATTGTGTCTTGTAAAAATCTTAACTCAGTCCTTTTCCCATGGTTGTTAATGGCTTCTGGAATAGCAAGAAACTGTACTGATTGCCTTATCATACCTGACTGTACCTGGGTTCAAGGTGTCATCATCATCCTCATCACCAAATGGTTTGGGCTGGAAAGGACTTTAAAGGGTCCATCTCATTCTCAAAGAGACCGTGGCAGTTTGTGGGGACTTCCTACCCTAGGCTAGTACAGATGGAGCCCAGGTATAACCACGTAGATCCTCCTTCTCCACTCACTCACTGTCTCTCCAGTGCTTTGGACAATGGAAATAAAATTGACTCCTCGCGATATGAAAATGGCTTTTTTAGAGGGGGTCTGTCCCTCGTCCTTACCGTTGCTTCCTTGTCCCATGTCCCATCATTCCAGTACTGCAGCCTGCAGCACACTGTGCATACTGGGTATGCTTCTCCAGCACGTTTGTTTCCAAACCTGGATAAATGTGTAGCCTTATGGGCGGCCTCCAACATGCTGTGGAAACTGAGTGCAGAAAAGGCCTTGGCCACCTAGTCATGGACCCACAAATGCACCCTGGAAGGAGATGCTGAGAGGCTGCAGAAATCTCTGTATTGCTCAGCCTGCTCACCAGCCAACAGGAACAGCAATATCCATTGCTCTTCCCAGGCTGGAAGCCATTGCACTTGCATACATAATGTACCCTTGGCTTCCCTTGATGCAATGCAGCAAATGAAAAAGAGCATGAGAGACAGTGTACAATTAGCATGAATGCCCAACCAGTTAATTAAAGAGAAGTGAATCATCTGTCAGTCTCAATGTGCATGGTCTCATGAACTTTTCCATAAGGACTTTGGCAAATAAAGAAAAAAGTCACAGCAGGGTAATATTGCACTCTCCCACCTTTCTTTTCTATTTTCCCCCTTTGTATAGCTTCCTTGGGAAAAAAATATTTTTGAGAGAAAGCTGCAGGAAACTTCCATCTGACTCAGCTCTTGAGAATTTCCCCTAAAATCTCATTTAGTTTTGTTCTGCTCTGCATCCCAACATATACAGACTGTGCATTTGCTCAGCGTCTGTATGTCTGCAAGTTCACTGATCACTGTGAGTGTTAACCTGTTTAATAATTCATCTTCAATTGCAGCAACTATTTGGCTGCTCAGATCAGGTTTTTACTTTCTAAAACCGCTCCACATATTTGCCAAGGTGACCCCTTCTACTCATACTGATCAGAAGATTTATCATTGATTGAATCAGCTTGCATATACTTTTGCTCATATTTGTTCATATTTCAAGGACAGAATATTTCAAGGACAAAATTCTCTTATGTTTTTGGATAATGCTGAGATGAAAACAAAATTGTTACATCTGGTGAGAGTTAATTATATCTCAAATCTGTTGCAGTTGAGTTGGCTTGGCCAATAAATGGAACATGCTCAGTGACTGAAGACTGAGACTGTTCTTTTGTTGAAGTTAGTTTTGTAAGTTAATAGCTCCGTGGAAGGATAAAAAAATAAAGCTTTTGTCAGCCAGTTTTGAAATCCTCTGCTCTGTGCTGGATAAAAACCCTGAATAGTAGTGAGACCAAATGCAACTTAGGTTTGTATTCATTCAAGGGCATTACACTGGGGCACATAGTCTGGCACACAGGGCAAGGGAGGAAAGAAATCACTGTCTGTCCTTACTCAGCATAATCTTACACAGCTGTGAATTTGAAACTCAGGCTTCCTTCTGAATAAGGCCTGAAATAATATTGGATTGGTTTTTGTCTATATCACATATCAGTGGGGGATCTGAGACAGGGAAAGGAGCCAGAACAGAATCAAGACATTATGAGTTTCAATGTATCATCTGCCTAAGGAGATTGAAGGTTTTTCTCCTCTAAGCCTTCAGCAGCACAGGGAGGAGGCAAGCAGGTCAGGCTTTTTCAATAGCAAGCAATATTTTTCCACGCTGGAAACAACATCAGTTCATTGATGTCCAGAGGAAAGAAACAAGAAGTGGTTCCCAAAACACCTAAGAAGAGATATATCATCCTCTGGGTGCTGGGTAAAACAAACAAACAAACAAACAAAAGCAACATCCTGAATGCTTCTCAATGCAGGAAGCACTGTGTTAATCCATTTTAAAATTAGCTTTATAAACCTAAGAAATCCTTGTTTCTGACCGTACTGCTCAGCAGCAGACTAAAAAAATTCTACCATGACACATTTGTGGGCACAGTCATGGGTCAGGACCACTGATACTGAATCTTTTCCATCCTCAGGCTGCTTGTTAGTTTTGTGGTGAAGCAGTGATTACAGGTAACTGTGCAGCCAGGGACGGTTGGGCAAGCCAGACCAGTGCTCACTTCCTCCTTCACCTTAGACACCTCCGTTGATTTAATATTAAATATGGTTTGGTCACTGGGTGGTCTATCTGCAGGTCAGCTCTGTTCCAAAAAGGTCAATAACAAGATGCCTATGAATTTTCAATGGCCAGGACCTGTGGGAATTAAGAAATAGCAATTGCAATGACTGAGAAAATTTGTATGTGAATGTCTTTCTGAAATTAAGACAATTCTGAAACAGTGGTACACATCAAGATGCATAAAGTGCTTCTGCAGTCATGTTTATTTTCCAAAGTGCCTGTATTTTGCATTTTGAGTCATCCATACCAAGTGATACCTGATCCATTTTCTGCAGGACACAATTACATCTTTGCTGCAGAGATGGGTTAAAACAGTAGCTTCACTGCAAAGACAACTAGTCCTTGATATGCCAGAAGCTGTTGAGGCCACTGGGAAATTAAGCTACTGAAGGCAACCTTGTGAAAACACCCAGTAAGGGACACCCCGTTGCATGAAGAGCCCCACTGGTCCTAGGAGGAGAAGTGACTATGGATGTCTGTTGGCTTACATGAATGTAAGTGTCTAAAATTACATGAGCACTTGTAAAGTGCTGAAAGTAAAAGAGCAAAAACTACATGAAAATGTCTTTCAGGATCAAGCTATAGATGCATAATGTGACCCACTCTTTAATTTCAAATAATTTTTCTCCCTATGGGGGCACTAGCTATTAGGCTTTTAGAGACTTTAAAAGCAGGCAGCCTTGGCAAGTATAATGTCATTCGATGAAATTTGTGAAGTTAGAAGGAATATTGAAATTTCATGCAAAAACATCAGTAAGTTTCTTTGTATCAGCTGTTTTATGATTTCTGTTGACTTTTTCCTCATTTTGACTAGATGCTTCCTCTTCTCCCATAATCTTGTGGCCTACAAATTTAAAAACGTGTAGATGGTAGAGTTTTCACTTCTCTCTTAAATCTTGCACAGGAAAACACAGGTCTAATGGGTGTGTCTAATCTTCTGAAGGAAAAGGAGGGAAAAGAAGATTTACGAGAAGTCAGGTCAACTTCCTTTATCCTTGAATCTTCACAGAAGGATGTATTTTCTGGCCAAACTGCAAGATCAGATACAGCAGATGGGACTCAATTCCCAATTCAGCCTCAAAGAGGATCTTTTGTTAGTCATTTTTAGATGAAATTATTTTCCTGGGGTTCAAGAACAGATGGGCATCTAGGGGTAGTTTTATAATTCTTCATACTTTTTGGAGTACAACAGTGGATTAAGGGCTTTTGGCAAGATCCACAAAGTTTTGGGCAGATGTTTTGTTTCTACAAAAAATTGGTTTGGGTGTGTGTCTGGGTTGCAGGGAAGGAAATGAGTCAAATGTTGGATGCTCTGGTTCATTGGGGTATCTAAATCAAGAGAAGGTCTCCTTGCCACTTGTAGCTGTCTGAAGACCATATAAAGTCTACCTCAGGTTCTTCTCATGGTGTGAACCATTCTAGAGAGTCCTTTCATGTAAAAAATAACACAAAATGGCATCTTTTAGGCAGAAAACAAAAGGGCTGAAAGAGTCAACTGCTTAAGCTGACACTGCTGCTGAAAGAAGGACAGTCCCAAGAGTTAGGTGGTTTTCACTGTTGGGCAGGTGTTTGGAGGAGACACAGATCACAGCTATTTTTAAGGAATAACCTGTTTTGTTGTTAACAGAATCAAACTGTAATGAGTGATAGCAGATTGTTAATTCACCCTGTTTACTCACCCATGTAGTTATTAGCCCCTCACTCAAAGCTGAGTGGTTGCAGCAGTGTCTGGAAGTCCCAAGCCCAGCCGCACATTCAGAACTGTGGGGTCAAACTGGCTCATGTGGCTGCCTGGCAGGTGTCTACAAAATCCCTCTGACTATATTCTGGTTCATCAGGGAGTGCACATTTCTGCATACAGCAGCTGTCACACTCCTGGATAAAGTCTGAAACCTCTCGTCACTGCCAGGGGTTCCAGCAGACTCCCGTTCACTGAATTTATTGATTCTTCTGGACTACACAGCACTGCCAGTGTATAGTGCAAATAAACCCCTGGAAGAGTTTCAGACACTACCTTCTCTGTACATACCATACCTTCCCTCTCTTGTTTTCTGGTGACAGCATCACCTGACCAGTGTTTTGTGACTTTTTATTAGGACTGAATGTTTTTAAGTGCAAGCAAGACAGAAACATCAATGGAATCATTTTGAATTGTCCAGCCAGGATCTGTCTATGATGAATGGCTGGAAGGGTCTTTTTCTTCTGCCCACTGCGTTTGGACATCACATATCAAACTGGAGCACTTGGATATTTTAAGTGGCATTGCCTTTAAACTAATGAGTTATTTAATTAGAAAAAAAATCAATTTCCTGAATTTCTAGCCTGCAACTAGAATTTCCATTTTTAGTCTTAAGTTTCACTGGTGAACTTAAATCAACTTGAAATATGCCTGCAGCTCTGGCACTAATATGTCACCGATGGGGAGCAGTAACTGACAAAAGACATAACCTGAATGCAGTCAGGACCATGTTTCCTCAGCTAAAAATATGATTGACACTTTTTATTATCAGTTGAAAAATTCCAAAAATCTTAAAAGTGTGTGATAGGTAAACTACAGTTTTTTGCTGCACTCCCAAGCTGAAAAAACAGCTTTCCAGGCAATTTTTGGCAGAAAACAACAAAAGCTTACTATTACACTTGCAAACCAAGTGAGAAACAGTAAAAGTGTACTGGTGTGAGAAAAACACATGGAGAATAATCTTCACTTGATCTCTGATGGGAAATGGCACCTTATATTTCGAGATATTTATTTTTATGGTTCTTATGCCTGTCATCTTCCATTTCTTCTTTTTCAAAAATCTTGACATTTTTTGAGAGTTTTTTCAAGTTTCTGAAATTCCATCAGCATCTCTCACACTCTCATAGTCTACAGGATTTGGCTGACAGTATCACTATAATGTGGTCTTTTACATTCTTTTACCAGTCATTATGTTTGGAAAATGAAGAAGTCGAAATTTGTGGTACTACCCCTTCATGATTTCAGATGAAAAATTTGAAATAAAATTTTTAGAGTGTCTTCTCAAATATTTTTTTTATTCCTTATGACTGTAATACAAGAGTAAGAAAAAGCAGCCAAGAAAATGTGCCTGGATTTAGTGTGGGAAGGCAAATTTGCTAGTGTTAGTGCTGTTATGCAAATGTGAACCATTTTGCAGTGTAGACTCTAAGTTATGGGTTTTTAAGTCAGGGAGGGGAAATCCCAAGGGTACTCTTTGTCGAGTAGGGAAAGACATCTCTTATATATAAGGGAACTTACTGCTAAATTCAGAGGCAATGATGGCTGAGGGGGTGTACACTGAGTTTCCTCCCCCAGCAAAAGGCATTTGAATTAAAGACTCTTGAGATGAGTTGTTGGGCCAGAGGCCTTCACAGAGTCACCATTGCACTGTGGTGGCTGCCTGGGCTTATGCCATGGGACAGGGCAGAGACTGGACCTGTGGCGCTTGCTTTGACCTGGACAAGAAAAATCCCTTGATTTCGCTACATGTGATTAATGCTTAGTTCTAGTTGTCAATAATTGAAGTGGTAGGGATGAATATTTCAAATATAGGTTGGCATCTAATGCACAGCTCCTTTATTTTGGAAGAAATTTTAGCTTTGGGCTGGATATGCAAATAGTGAAGAGTAGGATTAGTAAGAGGCCAGAGGCTCAGTTGGGAAGAGGCAGAAGCCAAACAATGAGATTTGGCTGCTGTATCTTTAAGTGGGTCAGACTGAGTTATCTGTAGCTAGGTATTAGGCATGCTGTTGAATTAAGCCTGTGGGAAGGTCTGTTGGATTTCTGAACAGAAAAAAATGGGCAAGTGAAAATTCAAAGCCCTGAAACAATTTTTGTGCTGTTTACCATACAACAGGGCAGTCAGATACGGTGTCCTCTGGAGGTTTTGAAGGAACTGATTGCATTCACAGCATATTGGAGAGGAAGAGAGGAAGAGTGCCAGCCCTCTCAGCCCATCAAGCCTCTGGATGCCTTTGTCTAGGGGCTGTTCTTCAAACAGACCCATTTCTAGGCAGCCTCATTCTCTACTCCTACTTCTTCCTCTTTTGACTGTGCTGGTTTCTAACAATTTACCCTCCAGTCTTATTTCACAGATTTTGTTTTACTTTATGTCTTCCCTTAATCTGAGTGCTCTTTGCTGTCTCATAATTAATCCTGCATGTCTCACATGGGCCATCACAATCGATGGCTGCTTTCTATGAGTCCCTCTGTTTTGTCACCTTAACTCTGTTTTCCTGCAGCTTGAAACTCATCCAAACATTTTCATCTGAGCTATTTTCCTTTCTAGTTCTGTGGGATTTATTGTTTTCTGCTATAAATATAGATTCTTTGAAAATATACAATTAGTAGAAAAAATCTTCAGTATCAGATATACTTGCTTCCAGCTCACTTGTCTAATACACATTATATGATTGTAGAGGTCAGTCTGTAGTCCCTTCTATATAACACATTTTTAATTTATCTCCTTCTGTCGCTGTTGGATGGGAACTGATCTGTTTAAGTGTATGATAGTGTGTCTTACTAATGGCTCACAAATCTCTGTCAAGTGAGTGCCCATATACATAATAAAATTCATCTCCACTGTTCGTAGGGGTCTGAGCAAAGATGGTCACACTGTCTGGAATAAACTTTTTTTTTCCTCCTTAGATACTGGTTTATCTCAGAGTATCTTAGCTGGACCAAAAGACAGATATTTTTTAAGGCTGTTTTTTATATTAAAAAAGTAGCCACCAGCTAGAATGGGTTTGCTGTGGTCTGTCAGTCTGAAATTATCTGTTCTGAGTCCTGAATGTCAAAATACATGATATTTTTGAGCTGACATTTTGGAGGCATTATTTCTTCATGGAAAGTTCAAGTACATTCAACTAGGCATCTCTTTTTGGCATGCAGCCAAATCCATGAAATTTCAAACTGAACAGAAAACCTTTATTTTTCTTGTTATTATCGACCTCCTCCTATTTAATTCTGTCTGTGTGATTTAGTTCTTACACATGTCCCAGGACCAGCAGCATCAGTAATGATACAATTTTGTAAGTTATGGGAAAGGTGTGGATTTAGGGTAAGACTCATTGAAGCCTTGATGCTGTTCTCAAGTCAGCTTTTCGTAGCCCTGCCAACCCTTAGATTTTTGTACTAATTTTCCCCTTCTGTTCTCATCCTGAATGATCAGGACAACTTTAATGTAGCAAGACCCACCATGCCACTCTAATTGCAAACCTATGAAACAGCATGAAGTGCTGCCAAGGAGTACGTGTTGGTGAAGGAGGGAGGTCTCTTGACAGAGTCAGACAGAGTAGATGGGCTTAGCATCCTGTCTTGGCCAAATTCTGGCCTGATTGTAATTCAGTGTGTTAATGTAGTGCCTGTAAAGCTTTATTGCTGTGAAATGGAGGCTGAATTATTTTCAAAGAGCTTTCAGCCTTCCATGTCAAGAATGATAGGATAGGCCAAAATTGGGAAAGATGCGTTGGCTCTTTTTCTCTTCTTTTTTCTTCCAGTTTCCATAACACTGTCTGGTGTTTGGATATATAACATATAAGGAACTTGATGCTGTGCAGCTATTCATTATCACCCTTCTTTCCTGGTGGCAAATGGTGCCATCATCATGGTCAGGTCACTGCCTTTCCCAGCACCACCATGTACATCACTAAACCATGTCCCTGAGTACCACATCTACTCTTTTTTCTTAATACTTCCAGGGAAGATGATTCTACCACATCCTGGGGCCTGTTCCAAGGTGTGACAATCTTCTTGAGGCCATTTCCTCTTACCCTGTTACTTGCTACTTGGGAGAAGAGACCAACCCCTACCTCACTAAAATCTCTTGATGTCAGTATGGACTGCTGGCTTCAAAATCCCCTTCCACCCCTTTTGTGTATGGCCAAGTCCTTCCTCTGTCACCTACTTCTACATATTCTCTTCTTACATCTTTTCTACCCCTCCTCAAAATAAGGTATATCTTCTGCCCTTTGAAGTTCAACATCACTCTTTCATCTTTTTTTTTTTTTTTCTATTCCCAGCCTGAACTTCTTGCATCATTGGCTAAAAAAATAGCAATAAAGGTTCTGCAGCTAAGAAAAATTATCTCTCGCCTACACAGTCCTACATGCACAACAGATATAGTGCAGATAATGTGTTAGTGTGAGGTGGCATTATTACTTCCCTGCCCCATGGGCACACATCATATGGAGAATTCCCTAATCACATAACAAATAAGTGTCACTGAAGGCCAGTAAAATGTTTGTCTATTTTTCTATGGAAAATTTGGGAAGACTTAGCTCTAGCTGCTCTAAAGAGAATTAATTCCTAATAACCTGTAACTCCAGCATTTCAATGACATTGCTCCAGCCAAGGTGCCAAACTTTCCATGAAATGTGTGTATGCTTCCCTTTTGCACTCTAAAGCTTTTCAGCCAGCTGGGCAATTCAGGGGTACTCTAGCCTAACCTCACTGAATCTCAAGGCAGCTATATAGAAAATTCACTGCACGCATTCCTTGCCCTAGGCTGGACTATGATGGGTGCATACTGTCTAAGTACCTATGTGAGGGACCTTGAAGGGCTGCCCTGTAAAAGTTTAACATCTGAAGTGATAGCATCAGAGTCCCAATAGTGCAGGGTTTCTGGGCTCTGCACAAGGATTTGAAGGTGAGAATGCAGTGCTTGCAGTCAAGGGAGAGACATCAGTGCTTCTGCCTCAGTGCCTGCCACAGCAGCTCCTCTGGTGCTGAGGCACTCAGACTGCTCAGGTCAGTGATTTGTGTCCCTGGATGCTCTGTCTGAGCCTGAGTGTGTCTGTGTGCATGGGGAAAAACACGTCTGCAGCTACTCTGCAGAGTCTGTGGAGCTGGCTTAAGGTGATGGGTTGGGATGCGTGTGGAGGGGCCCTTCAGAATGCATTTGTGGGCAGTGAGATGATGCCTTGGCTGTGCGGGTCTCTCTCAGGCACTCACTGTTCTGTGGTGCCTCAATTCTTCCTTAAAAGAAGGCAATTGCTGTATTTATGGCAGAAATTTGTGGCCACTGGGGATTTGTCTCCATGAGCAAAGGTTCAATTAACAACTGGCTTCTTCTAAAAAATTACTGCTTTCCTGGTCCCTAGTGTTTTACTCCCAGGTTCTTTAATGCATTGAAATTGGTATTTGCCCTGTGTAACTTCATGCTCAGAGACCTGTTAGCCTCCATCTGTAACTCTGCTGGCTAATGGAGCGAAGCAAGCACTAAACAATGTGAGACCTTCCCACTCCCACACCTCTCGAGTAGCTCTGTCTCAGGCCCATGGCTTCACTTACCTGCTATAGCTGTTAAAATGACCACTCCTTTTCCACCCCAAATCCAGCCAGCTGAGTAAGGCATGATCCATTTGCTCACATCCATAGACTGTACCTGCTCCCCAAATCCAGTTTCCCCATGGGCTATGCTCAGGCAAACATCTAAGCTCATTTAATTGGAAATGGGCCTTGTGCCAATCCCCATGGGGTTGGGGATCAGCAGGGCTTTTTCCATGTTTAGCAGACACAGTCTCAGAATAGTGTTTTCCTTCTCATTTGGTGTCTCTAAAATAGGATGATGTGCTGTCTGTTGAGAAAAGAGGCTCAAGATATGCTGCCTGTGAGATTTCATTGTAAGCTGATGAGCATACTTACCTACAGCAAATGCCAGTGCTATTAAAGGAGGATTATATACAGATAAAGACTTAATAGTTTAGAAAATATTTGCCTAATATTTTACTGGAGATGTATTGCCACTAATGAGCAACTGACTCCCAACAAATCACATCCAGGCAAGCAGAGTACAGCCAATAAATACACCGCAAGGAGAGGAAAAATAATGCTTTGGAGACTTCTGCATCCAACAACTCCTGTCCAAAACCTCTATTTCAGATGGCAGGAGCGTAAGACAAGCATTTGCCCTCAGACCCTTCAGATTTGTTGTTTGAATCATCAGACTGACAATTCAAAACACTGTTTGTTAAAAAATAGATAAAGAAATGGATGTTTGACAAAAGTTTGACCCTTGCAATATTTAAATATGGTGATAACTGGTACAGTTTTGCCCTATGCTTTGATTTGAAGGTAATGAACAGCCCCAATCAGCTTTAACTGCAGATGGCACACTGGCAACATCCTTTCTTGGGAAAAAGAAAGAAGCAAGAATGCCTTAAAGAAAATGTTTTCTTGGAATCCAGCACGAGTTTTTCTCAGAACAGTCCTCTGGAGCTGGTTAGTCAGGTCAAGGTCAAAGAGGGTTTGGTGGTGCCAGTAATGAGTTTCTGCTTCAGAGTAGAACTTCATATGAGCTGTTAGGGATGGATTTTACTCCAGATTCCCAGCATTTTATACTTCTCTTACATATTTAAAGCCCATCCCAGAGTCTTGCAGCTTAAAGACATCTTTACGTTGCCATTTATAGCTGATGCCGTATTGCATTCCTTTATTCTACTGCAAGGCAAAGTCTTTGGCAGTGTCAGTGAGTCCCTGTTGGAAGGGATGCCAGAAGAGGCTGCAGTGAAAGCTCTCTGTCGATACATTCCAGAGCAAGCCCTCAGGCTAGCTGCTTGCCCTGAGATATCAGTTAATCAGTTGGTATGGTGTAGAGGCCAGCTGTGTATTGGCCTTCTACTGATGCTGTAACAACCCTATCACTGTTATAATTTGTTAGACCTAATTAATTTTCCCTGGTTGCCACCACCTGGTTCTACTTAGCTCAAGCACTAATGAGTAGTTGACAGTAGTTAATGAGCTTCTGCAGCAAGCAATTTAATTTTTCACTGACTAAAATTACTTATTTCTTTTGGGCACCATGCTCCTCCTCCCTGGGATATTTGACACCATCAGCTCTCCACTGGGTCAGGCAGGATCCATCTCCATCAGTAAGAGACCACAGCAGTGGGTGCTGTTCACAACTGCCCTCCTCCAGTGAGCAGGGGAGCTGTGCTTTTGTCCACACCTTTCCACACTGGTCTGCAGACCAGTTCAATTCTTTTACTGGTGACATGCCCAGCCAGCCAACCCAAGCAGTCCATGCTCTCCAGCGTGGTGTCACCTTCCTTGCAGTGATGGGCTTGGTAATAGTGCTTTCACTGAGTCCTGCTTTGAGTAGGGCTACTATAGTAGGTCTTCCTCAATTGTCCAAGATCATAGAATCATGGAATGGTTTGGAATGGAAGGGACTTTAAGATAATCTAGTTACAATCCCGCTGCCATAGGCAGGGACATCTTCCTTTGCTCAGAGCCCAATCCAACCTGGCCTTGAATGCAACCAGGGATGGAATTTTTTGTAATAAAGATTTTGGTATGGATTGCTCATGGGGAAGAGGATCTGCTTTGTGTTCAGATATTTAGGAACTGTATCACCATTTTCATGCTTTCCCACAGGTGCTTTTCATGTCATTGCCTTGTTTTGTGCTAGCTATAAAGTGCTCTGATTATAGTGAACAACTTGCTTATGCCAGATAGACACCTAAATTCTTCTGAAAATCATGGTGAAATGACTTCCTTAAGATGGATTTGGCACTTGGAGGTATCTTTACAGCAGAAGTACTGCTCACCTGTCTTGTAGTTTTGGTCCCAAATAATTTTCCAAACTGTGAGGTAGTGTCTTTCAAACCACAGGTTGTGAATGGACAACTGAGTCCAGATACTTGGTTGTCTGTATGAAGGAACCATTAAGAGGCAGTGGGACAAATGAGAAAATGTGACCACTGGGGACATTCTGTGTCTGGCCAAGGCAAAAGGCTGGCAAAGTTTGCCACCACTGCCTGAATTGATCATCACAGTCTGTCTAGCCTCCTACAAGTTTAAGTACTTTCTGTCTTTAATCCATTTTATAAAGATTGTTTTCTAATTTTCTCTTGCTTCTGCAGAATATAGTAAGGGGAATTGACTCAGGTTGACCTAGAGAGATGATGAAGAAGAAAGTACTTTAATAAGACACCCTGCTCACTGTCAATTGTTTGGATTCTCTCCTTCTTTTGAATCTACTGGAGAAATTTAAAGCATCACAATGAATGTTTAGATGATTAACCATCCTTGTGATCACGCATGTAAAACCCTATGGACAGAGGTTTTTTTTCCTACAGTCTCAGTTGTGGCTCCCAGAGCCATATGGAGGCTCTGTGGTCCTCTGCAAACTGCAGTTAGTACTGTCTGTATCAAAAGCAGTGTCCCCATCATGTTACTGCCTCTGCTGGGGACTGACAATGTTCACATGGCCTCCCTGGAGCCCACAAACCATCTGCAAAGATATTTCTGGAATGGTTCTTGAGCTGTTGGGATTCCATAGCACAAGTGACTTTATGCTCCACTAAGCTGCTCACAAGCAGCTGTAATGTAATTATTACAGTCCTTTTCCCCATGGCTGTGCAATGATGTCATAAACATGGAATGATTATTTAATTATAAAAACTATTCTGGTAATTATTCACCAAGACGCTCATGATACTGAATTCACAGTAGAACTGTGGTAAGGAGAAAGTGGCTGTACTCCACCAGAATGCATCCTCTTGGAAACTTCCATATCAATGTGAAGTCAAAAAGAAATAAAAAAGGGCAAGAAGGAAAAAGACATCTTATTCTTGGCAATTTTTGAAACCATCCTCCTAGTTCCAGACTTGCATCTGTCTTATGTGACAGATGTGATAATCTCAAGACAAAATAAAAGAGTAATATTTCTCTTTTACTATTCTGCTCCAAGGAAAAAAGACAAATTATGCCTTGTGAAGAAACCATTTGCTATAAAGTGTAAAAATGCTTTAATATTAATATTTTATAATAAAATTCATGACATATTTATAAACACTCTATCAAGCATTTACAACTGAACCACAGCTGAGAGCTTGGACTAGAATAAATAAGCAAGGACACAGCTAGTATGAAATATACAGCTTAATTTTTATAATTGTGTGTGCTTTATTCTTTACACAAATGGAATGGATGCGCAGAGTATTTACACACAACAGGAGTGTAAGCTGGACAGGGTGTTTTGTAAACTCCAGTTCAGATTCTGAGTACCCCACACTACAGCTGGACTGAGAAACATCCTGCTAAAGAGACGCGCGCCGGACATTGTGCTGGAGGGAGCAGCTTGGTGCATCCAGGCTGCTGCACTCATAAATCAAACTGGCCAATTCAAATTTAGGAGCACAAATCCAGAAATTAAAAGGCTTATATCCCACTAAGAGCCAACAGTGTTGTCATTTTTTTTCCTTTTTTTTTTTCCTATGCTTCCCCCCCCCGCCCCCCACCAAAGATCTTGCCTAGCATGCTGGCTCCTGTCTCCAGAAATGCTGTTTTACATCAGGGCAAGTTGCCTGCGCTGTAGGGTCAGAAGGTGTAAGCTGCTAATGTGGTGTGAGAGATGATGGATGCCTCTCGTGCTTTTCACCTTAAAGACAGAGTCTCAAAAAGGCCAGTGAAGTGGTAGTTCCTATAGTTCTTGGTGAGATTCAGTGCAGCTGAAGCTTTCTGCAAATCCATTTGGCCCTTGGGGTATCTTTGTTAGCAATTTCACTGGCCTCAAAAGGATCTTGGTCCATGACTTGGCCCTCTGAGTGTTACAGTAAAATAAGCAGTAAATAATGACGGAAAGTGCTGAACTTCTGTTTAATCAGCTGGCCTTGGTGTTTTACAGAGAGGTAAAAAAAGCAGTGTGATGAGGAGGATGGATGTTTAACTTCAGGTGATATAAATGGGATGGACTCCATTGAAATCAGAAGAGTGACTGTGATTTCTACTGGCTGAGGATCTAGGCTACCTATATACAGGATAGATTTTAGATGTTATCTGTTGTTTGCTTTGATACTGATGTGTCCTAGAACAGAAACTTTATTTTTTTAGCATAATGTCCTTATTCTTGTTTCTGAACCAATCGACAGAATGTCTGATATTTAATGGGAAAGAAAAAAGTTTATTCCACCAAGGAATGGGCCAGCACACTTGAATGCAGTTGCACAGTGAACCACATGCATAACATGATAGGCAAAATGTTCAAGAGGGAAAATACTGGGATTAAAAGCCGTGAAGGATAAAAAACCACTTTCTGTGAACACAGCAGATATTATGGCTTTAAATCTGCATCTGAAAAAGGAGGTTGATACTTTTTCCTCAACACAGTTTTTCCTACAAATATCCTCATTTGTTTTCACTCACTCAATCCTCTGGTCAGGGATACAATTTGACAAAACAAGAATTAAAATATAAGAAAACCAAAACAAAAGCACAATTTGACTGGGTACCGATGAGCGAGTAACAGTGAAGGTGTAATGTCAACAATTTCTTCTTAGAAAATGAATGTAAATAGGTAGGTGGATGTTGTATACCTAGGACACTGCTGCTGGCTCGTAGTGGTTATTAGCTCAGGTACCACACTGCTCTCCAGGATGAGGATTTGTAATTTCAGTGCAACGGAGAGATTTCTTATCCTTGACTTTCACTGAGTGGTTCCTAGGACCCTGTCCACACCGGAGCATCAAACCATGCTAGCTACAAACACAATTACATCACAGAATATTGATTTAGAAACAGCCTTTGCTACCAAAGAAATTACAAAGCGCTAGCATGGACAGGGTACCTCTGTAGGAAGGGGGATTAAGCAAGAAAGAGGCTCTTTCACTGGTTGATGGTCATACCATAACACCAGTGAAGAAGTGCCATTCCACTGAGCCCTGTTAGCAAGCTCTCAATGAGTCAGTGCATGGAAGATTTTATTTTTGTCTGTGGCAACAAAAAATAATTAAGTTGTAATATTGCACATCTGCAGAAAGCTAGCAAGATGTCATTGTGATCATTCATGGGTGGACAAAAAGCTGTGAAGTTTTTGATTCTGCTTAGACCCTACGGTGCTACACACTGTGCCAGAACATGAGATATAGCACCAGGGGTGTGATCTGGCACTTTTCCTAAAGGGTCCAGCATTTGCATTGATCTCATGGTTAGATGCTCCCAACTCTTTTACATGGACAGAAAAGGAATATGATTATGCTAAGCTGTGTTAGCACCAATATGGAGTCAGGCGCCAATTGCTGTGGGTTGTGAGTTTGGACTTTTTCACCAAATGCAATTTTGCATGAGTCTTACACTTTTCTTCCTCCTCCCACTACCACCCAGTATGATCTGAACAGCTGCAATGCAAAAATGGACTGCAGCTCTGAGGATGCTGCAACATGGAACGCAAAACATCAACACACAAAACAAATGGGAGTACAAGTCCTAAGGGAAATAAGACCTCTCACTGATTCTCTTGACGATTTGTTTTTAAATATATGTTTTATTTAAAAAAAAAAAAAAAAAAAGAAGTGCAATGTCAACTCTAAAATGGAAGCACAAACAACAGACGGGGAAAAATAAATAATGTTACTACAGTAACCAAGGACTGATGGAAAAATTGATTGTACTCAGCCGTAGTGTTACTGTTCACTGTAAAGCACAGCACATGACAAAGCAAAACAGTTACTAGTAGGATAGTACCATAAAAGGCTGCATGCTGAACTAAGAAACAAAGAAGCAGATGTGATTGATTGCTTAAAAACAGAGCTGAAAATTAGAATGAAGTTCCTGCTTTAGGATACTTGGTTTTTCAGGTCTGGTGGGCTGTTTCCCAACCTGGGGCAATAGTATTTTGCTAGCATGGAAAAATCCATGGCTTCTAAAGATCTGGGGTCACTCTGTGGACTTTTGCAGAATTATCCAAAATCAAAGCATTCATTAATTAATATTTTAAAAAATAAAACAAAACAAAAGTTTATAGCCCTTCAGGTTACAAAGCTCTTCTGGAGACTTAACTGAAACCCTTGTTTATAAATCTGCGCTGACCAGGCAGGAAAAATAGTTAAGGAAGTGTGAACTTCTCAGAGTTACCATAGTTGGGCAGTAAGCATGAGAGGCCCACTAAGAGCCAGTAAAATGCCCGTATTTTTAACCCTGTCACTGCTGGTGGCTTTTGCAAACACCCAGCTCATCGCGCTGTCTGCGGAAGGTGGCTGGGCAGACCTGTCAGCTGGACAGGGTGCAGAAGTGTAAGCTTCAAACAAGTGCCAGCGGAGTCTCTTCAGCATTTGCCCTTAAGACATCCGTAAGCATCAGGGTTGCTGTAGCCACCAGCTATAAGCATGGCACTCCTGCAGAGCAGCAGAGGCAGGAGCGTGGGTTTTATAAAGAACATGGTCCAGCAGCAGCAAAGGCAATTCAGTTTTACTGTCATAGCATCTGTTGCAGTTGTCCCCTTGTAAGTCAGTGAGGAATAACATCACTGAAGGGCAATGTGAAATCAGAAAAAAAATACCTCCTTCTCCCCTTCCATACAACCCAAACTGCAATTCCACAGACCTTCCCCAAATCCCTCACAAATGTCTATTGCCTCAGTTTTTGCTTTTAAGACCCTTGCTGACTGTGAAATGAATAAAGATACACGTTAGTTGGTGACCTGCCTGAAAAGAGAGGAAAGATCAAATGCTTTTATTATTTCCCTGAGGGAAACAGGAAGAATCATAAAACATTAGGGGATTAAGGGTGCCTCCTTCCTATGAGAGAAAGTATTAACTGCATTTAAGCACTGACATTTTGCTTCTGAATAGCTGTCCCTCTCAAAGATGCATTATCCTTTTGTGTTCAGAAAATTCCTACAGGGCAGTGAGTTCAAGAGATCTTTCCGCAGGAGTTCATCATGATTAAACAGAGGCAAGGGAGAGGATTAAATTGAAAGAAAAAGAAAGATGATAACTACAATTTAAGGAATTATCTTGCTTGTCATTGATAATAGAGAATCTGTTATGGAAGAGGTATAATGCAACTTGATGGTCCTCTTTACATTTGACAGTCGCACAAGGGTGTAAATATTTAATCTTTCAATTAATTAATCTTTACAAAATATCTTCACAAAAACATTTTACCTATAGAAATTAGTTTCTATACATCAATATATTTTTATTTTTATAAATTATTCCATCTTTAAGTGCCTTCTATCAATATAAATGATAAAATAGACAATCAAAAATTTTAAAGCTTTTCCCAGTTGTATCCCTCCTTGTTAACATAGGTGCTGTGAATCCTCATACATGTGTGTGTCCGCATGGGAATGTGTTTGTGTGCACGTGTGTGTGATGTGAAATGCTTCCATCCTCTCCCACCCCTAAACATCATCAAAATAAACCTTATTGTTGGTAGTTCCTGATGCAATAGTGTTTCCAAAGGGGAAAAAAGAAATGCTTGACTTGGTTTCAGAAATCAAAAGATGTGCATAGTTACCAAAGTCGAGGTGTACCAACTACAAATGTGCAATGACAAGCTTGGAACAGGACCCACCTCCCAGTCAGGTCACAGAGTGTCCTAACAGTGACCTCAGTAGGAAGAGGACCAAATACTTGGAGCTTGATTTTGCAAGGTGCGTGTGGCCCTGGTCTAGCAAAAATGCTTAAGCCTGTGCTTAGCTTTGAGCACATGAATAGTCCTACTGGAACTGGTGGGACTGAACGGCATAGGGAAGGGTCACAAGTGACTCCAAGTCAACAGGCTACTCATGTGTAGGAACTGGGGTCAAGTGCTGAGCGCCTTGCAGGATCAAGCCCTCTATGAGGTTCAAGAGCTGGGAACTTCTCTAAAGCAATCAACACACTGAGCTCAGCCATTGAAATTGATCAAAATGTCCGCGTGGGCACAGGAGGTGGCTTAGCTCCCCTTGACAGAGGGTCTCCATGTCAAAAGTTTATACCTACAACTCGTGCTCTGAGCACACAACAGGTTTGCTTTATATGGTAGAAGTCTTTTTGTTCCTACCCTTTTACCCATCAGTGTCCTTCATGGCTTCAAACACTTTGTGTTGTACATTCATCAAAATTCACATTGACTGCAAAGAACATAAATGCAACAAAAACAGGAAAGCCTCCAAATAGTATATTATAGTTTTCTTCTAAATATTCTCCCGTCGTAATCAGAGGTGCAGTGGCTAATTTATAACTTTTCCTTTGAAGGAATCCAGATGAAAGGCCCAGATTGTTCTTCAATTACAAGTTTGCATTGATTATATATATCTTCTAAGCTATCTCCTTGGACAATAGCTGCAGTAGAAAAAACATACCAATATTTCTTTTAATTGACAGATACAGCATCTAGTGTTAGCAGATCTTCAGCATACTCATAGATCTCATCGAATGAGAAGGAATACTGGCATACTGAGATGTTGATTATGGAAAAGTCATACTCCTACAGATGACAACTAACTTCAAATCAATGGCACCTGCTTATGACAAAGACCCATCCCACTGCTCGTGCTCAGAAGACTGAGCCAGGTTAGTTCCGACTAGCAGTTCTATCATGGGGAGGACAGCACAAGAGATTCCCACTGTTGGAGGTCACTTCATTCAATTTACACTATTTACATTCATTTACACTTCATTCAATTTAGAACCTACTTCAGCAGTGGCAGCAGCAGATTTACAGCCTTTCTGATCTGTTTATAATGAGCTCACTTTTGACTGCTGAGGTTAACAAGATCAGGCTGAAGCTGACAGAAGGTAAAGCAACTGTAACACAAAGTACAGTGGTTTGTCCCTTAATTTCCCTTGGCACATATACTCCTTCAGGACACCAGACTTTTGAGGACTCAAATGCCTCAACTGCTCTTGAATTTCAAGGAAACAATACTCTCAAGTCCTTGCTCTGGGCACACTACACTGATAGATACTCTAGGTCAAAGAGAGTTGATCCAGTAGTTTTGCATTAAAAGAGTATATCTTGGGAAAAAAATGGTATTAATAAAAACATACCTGTGAAATATTCTCCAAATTCTTGTTCTAATTTAATTGCTCGATCATAGGTTTTCTTTGCTTGCTCCTCTGTAAGACGTTTATTCATTTCCCTAGAAACATGGAGGAAGCAATCAAAAAGTTTAGATTCTTGCTAGAATGGCTTTCAAAAGGCATGCTCAACTGGATCACAAATGGACTGAAATTGGTAAAAGAATAAAATGGTAAAATTCTGTTCCAACAGCTTCAGTATTTTCAAGTTAATTTCATTCTTATATAGTACAAAGCACTTCTTCAGACCATTTCCCATTTCACTTTTCTCTGCCAATTTTTTATTTTGTGTTTACTACTCCACATTCTCAAACAAAGTAAAAGGCTCTAGTCTCTAGTCTTTTAGCTGCTAACTGAGATAGACTTGAGACACCAGGAATCCATACACAGGTCTGGAATCCAGGAAGTTCCATAGTCAGAGCACTCAGCACTCCTGCCTGAAGCTCCTTCAGGAACGTCTCTATCTCCCAGACTCAGCTGGTGGTCTTAGATGGGTAAGGTTGTACTGACTGCTTATTAGGTGCCAATAAATATAAAAACAAAGACAGTAACATTCTTTTTTTTCAGTGCTTTATTATTTGATGGAACATTTCTGTTTCAACAGAAGGATTTAATAACTTTAAGAAATGAGTTGTCTTGCCTATGACACTCTGGTATTAATGCCACTGTTTACTTGCAATGAATCAAGCTCATGCTCATTCACTGCCTTATACTCATAAGCCTGTAGATGTTCAAATTATCAATAATAAATAGAGTTTGCTTGTTCTAGAATTTTCTTCACAGCGTAGATTCATTTTTTCTTAAAACATGACAGAAATTTTCTGAGGCAACTAGGAAAGCATAAATCTGATTTTATGCCTTGCACTGATATGAAAATGATATGATTATGTGGTAATGGACTGTATACAGTATGCCATGGGTGATGCATGTAGGAAATTAGGGACATGATACTGCAAAAAAACCCCAAAACTAAACAAAAAGCTCTATGAAGTGCACAATGGTATGAACTTGCTACAGCTAACTCCTATTTGGCTTCTGAAAAACTTTCTGGGAGATGTCCAGGATGCAAAAAGGTGTTTTCAGAAATGGCTTAAAGCTACATACCTATATAAGTAACCATATAGCTGGAAATACTGCTTAGAAAAATCTCTTTGGAAGTACTAATGCCATGGAGAAAGAAGGTTTATAAAATGAAGGCTAAGAAAGATTTATTTTAAAATTTATGTTAGTTATTTGTAGATTATATAAATGGGTTTAATATAAGCCATGTATTTTTCTGCTAAATTTGTAATAATACTAATTTTGTTTATTGGAAAGATTACTATCTAAACAAGTTCAAATGGACTTCACATCAGCTACACCTACTTTAGGTGACCAAACTAAAATTCAGTCTTGAAGTGGGAAATTCCACTGCAAATTCTTAGGCAAACTTAACATTTTCATCTTATGGGCACTTAAAAATATTGTAATGCTAACAATATCCTCTTCCTTTCAGATCTGTTTCTGGGAAATTTTTCAGAAGTCTTCCTCAAGATCTTTGAATAGCAGAAAAGATAATACAAATAAAAATATAAACAAGTGTTTAAGATAGGAAGTACTTTGAAACAGGTAGAAATTTGCATGACACTTTTGTAGATTTCTCTGGGGTATTGGCACTCTGTGCTACTTGCATTCCTGATTCTGCTCATTCTGTGCCCCTAGAAGAGAGGATGGAGAAGGGGGAGGACCATGATGTCCATTTTCCATGATGAAACGAAAGTGCTGTCACAGTGCATTCCCTTTTATTTCTTATGTCTTAGCCAGAGACCTGCACAGTTGGTGAATTCAAAATATTGTGCATATTTTCAAGGGTTTTCTTCCTCTCCCAGTGAAGAGCTCACCCAGGCTGGTTCTTTCTTACTTGTATTTGTCATCCTCATGATCTCACCACTGTCCTCATTCCTCTAGAGAGAGAGGCTGACTGAAGGGTATGAACAAGCATGCCTCTGGGAGTAAAGCAGGTGGAGTCATGTAGGAGTGGGAAGACAAGAATGAAGGAAGGGGAGGGAGCGTGAGAAGAAGGAAGGAAGGCAGGAAGGACGGAAGGACGGAAGGAAGGAAGGAAGGAAGGAAGGAAGGAAGGAGCGATGAGCAGTTTGTTTACATCAATGGCTACGCGTTCTTTCAAGCGCAGGTGCAACCTTGATTTATGATCTCTTCACTCACCTCCACTTCAGATAGGTGCAAATGAGCATATGCATAAATGAGAGATGACAACTTTATGTATTAATTTTGATGAAAGATAAATCTTTTGTCTTTGTTTCTCTGCATCTTGTAATTAGAAATTTTTTGTCTTTTGTGTTTTGACTTTGCTATTGAAGCAGCTTTCAACTCATTTGTATGAACAGGAGTAATAGTTGTGACAGATAAACCTATCTTTTTTCTTTTGTGTTGCAGTATTACATATTTAAAAAAGACTGAATCACAGAATCATTAAGTTGGAAAAGATCTCCAAAATCATCAAGTCTAACCTTTGACTGATCACCACCTTGTTAACTAGATCAAAACACTGAGTGCTAAGTCTTGAACAGCCCACTTGTTTTATTGCCCTAAGAGAAGTATTAGCATTGCTTTGGTTCTATAACAGAATGATTGTCATAATATTTTGTGTCTTCATAACACAATTCAGTCTATTCAAGGATTTGCTGCTCTAACATCAATTCAACGAAGCCTTTATGTTATTGCCACTTTTCTGCCTGATGTATTTTTTCAAGTAAAGACCACTTTTATTTACTGTTTTTTAATCACTACAAAGGCAGTGCCAGCATTAACAAATAATGGAAATGTTTTATGAATGAGAAAAGTGTACATTAAGATCTCTGTTAAAACAATCAGTGCAGAAGGCAAGATATCAGACTACTCCTCCCTTTCTATATAACAACAAAATCATAATATTATTGAATTGTAAGCCTGGAAGAAAAGTCAGGATGGTGCTGTGCAAGTGCATCATTCCATGTAATATGGCTGGACATACAATAAGCTCATTGCCAAAGGCAGGGTCAAGAAGAATGCATATTTCAGGGATGGGT
>VRYO01002772.1:9081717-9157719 GCA_009812075.1 Sialia sialis | reverse complement strand
AGGCTCTTTTTGAGGAGTGCTTGAGGCACTACATCCAAGTACAGACAGTGCCAAGGATGATGTCATTCAAAGTCAGAGACTCCACTTGTGGAGTTATTATAAAGCCTATAAATATTAGGATGCTGTTTTGCAGCTATTTTATATTTTTGGCAAAGAATCTCGTGTGAGACACGATGTGGAAACAAAGCAGATATGTTGCACCGGCAATAAAACTACTGTCAACCTACCCTTTCTGCCACAAATCTCACAGACTGGACACTAGTTCCATACAAATTATCATTGTACTGCCCAGCTTCTATAAATTTGTGCTCTTGAATATCTTTTTCCATTTGTTCTCTTGAAATGACAAAATGATAATCTCTCCCATCCACTTCATAGTCACGCTTTGGCCGTGTGGTATCTGCATGAAACAAAAGACAGAAAATAAAGAAGTCTGCAAAAACATTTAGTGTGAAAAATGCAGCCATGGTTTGCTCAGTGGCCAATGCTGGGTCTGCTTTAACTGAGGGCACTTCATATCTGAGAGCAGATCTTTGGCTACTACATGCTGTTTTCAATGGAGTTATGACAATAAAGCTGTGTTTTTGTAGTAATACCTTCTGATGTTTACCTCTAATCAATACAGGCTAAAATAAAATTAGGGTTTACCAGAATTCCACTTTTTTTGCACAATCACACACAAACCTCAAATATAAAATGCATTTCATATTTTAATGTTATTAAGGTGATAAATGAATTGTGATCTCATCAACTCAATTTAGCCTTATTTATAAGCCTGATTCCCTTCTCATCTCTAGGAGTTTTAAGTTAGTGTATTGCCAGAGACAGCCATTTAAAATGAAGTACAACTGCAATTAGGCTCTCAAATAAACAGCAAGCTCTAGTGGTCCAAGATATAAATATCTTGTTTAATTCAAGGTCTAACATTGCTTTCTGATTCAACAGTCTATATCTCACACAAATCACAGATTATTCTGTATATTTATTGGTGAATGCTATGCAATTGAGCTGGAACATTTTAAATGTTACCAGAATTTCAAACTTTTCAGATTTTTTCCCAGACGTTCACAACCTTTTAAAATTTTTTAAAAAAATTTATTCATTCTTTTCACCTTTTCTGCCTCATGAAAAAATGACTTTTGAGAAACACAACAATGTATAGGTCATGGATTCTACTTTCATATAAATTTACTTAATGTGTGGCATCAAGGGATACTGTTCACTCAACTAAAGAACCAGGAGTAAAATCATACTTACGTGGTACACATGACCCAAACTTATCAGGGAATTCAGATATCAAATCATCATTGATCCGATCTTTCATAGGACCCAGAATAATAACTGGCCTGGTGTAATTAACTGAAAAACAAAAAGATCACATTTCAGTGATCTTACCCACAAAAATAAGTAAATGCACCCAAATATCACTAGCCAGAGTTGTTATCTTTATGGTTGAAGAGAAAACTTAGGTGCACATTTTATTGATGAATGTATTATTTATTGACATGAAAAAAGGGAATGGAACCAGTACCACTGCAAAGCTCTGCACAAGTCAAATGACTGTGCAGAAGCATAAATATATTTGCCATTGCTCAACCAGTCCACTCCCAAATGCTTGCAGATGGATTCTTCCATGAGATATGGAATGGCTCTTGTAGCATTTTCTTCACCACATGTTATATGAGTGCATCCCCCATTAAACTAGATGGATGTGCTCCCATTTTAAGTTGCCTTTCCATATGTCTGTCTATCCTGGACAGTGGCACATATCACATGAGAAGCAAAATGATAAAGGCTTTCTATGTAACCAGATTACAGTAAATCTAGAAAATCTACATCAATATTTTGTAGGCTGATGAATTTTCTGTACTAGTAAAGTCCATGAGAATGTACTGGGGAGAAGAGTCCTGGGAATGTTAAGAAGGAATTCCAAGATATATCATAACATCAGAGGTTTTTTTTGTATGAAAATGGACTGAGTATCCAAGAAAAGGATACTCAGGAAGCCACAGTGAGACTGGGACTGGCACAGCAAGGCTTAATGCTCTGTTGATCCCCAAACTCTGAAATAAAAAATGTAAGGAAGAGTGATAGAAAAGAAGATGAAACTTACTTTCCTGTCTTGTGACAGGTTCATAAGAAAGGATGAAGTCCTCTTGGCCTCCTGATGGGAGAAGAAAGAGAAGAGGTTGAAGCTGATGAGCAAAGTCAGGTACTTAAGTTTTATAAATGCTTCACATAGAGACAGAACAGGTTCAACAGGTTCCACACTTCTCTCTTGATAAGCCTCTCACCTGAACCATTCCAAGTCCATCATAACTTCCAGGTATGGACACAGTTTTTTCCTTCCCCACCCCCCCTTTCCATGTATTTCAATTCTATTTATTGAAATTGGGCTTTTTTATTGACGGGCAATGTACATTTATTCGTGATTTGATACAAGGCTGTTTACAAGGGTAGTGCAACAAATCAACATGCAATGCTTTTCCTATTGTTAAGGCCCTAATGTGTTGCTGCAGAGTAAATCCCCCTAGATAGAACATTTTTTATATGCAGGGTAGATATATATTTTAGTTGATTGTCCTTCAGTGAATAGCTTCCATAGTCTAGTGCAGTCACAGCCTAACATCTAGCTATGAGCTATTTTCTGATCCTTATCCTTTCCCTGAACACAAATCACAGACTCATAGACTGGGCCTAAAAAGGAGATAATCTAGACCAATCCTTCCCTGCTAAAGCACCTAGAACAGGTTGTACAGGATCATGTCTAGGCAGGTTTTGAATTTCTTCAGTGAGGGTCTCACAGCATCCTATTGTATACATTTGTCCTCCCTCTGCCCTTTTAGGACAGTGCTGTTTCCTCATGGTGAAATTTAGGAGACTAAAGCAGAGAAGTTTGCCATAAGAAACAACTGGCACTATATGGACCATGACTTGGATGCAGGTGTGCAATCCCGTTGCATCACAGTCCTCCCATCCACGGGAGTGCAAGAGAACAGGGAGGAGGATTCTTCACCTAAAGCATGAATAATTCCTGCTCATTTCTCTTTCTGGGTCACTGTCACATACTTGGTACTACATGAGGGCTGGGGCAGGTTCTAAATACAGCTTAGAAAAGTTTAAAAGAATTTTATTTTTGTTCAGTTCAGGGTTTGTCTCTGAGAAGATTCAGAGATGGGATTTTACAACTAATTTAGATACAAAAGAAGAAAGAATATCATAAGACATACCAGGGCTCTGCAAAACAGGGTTGCTTTTGTTTCATCTTCTTGCATGCATGTGAGCCTGTGCTACATTATTCTAGTGGGCTCCTACCAAACCAAAGTGTGGACATACAAGGGAAAACTGCTGCCTTGCCTGATGGAAATACATGTAGGATTTAGAGGGTGGTACACCTCACCCAGAAGTAGTCTGCCTGCTGTCTGAGGCTCCACAAATTGTATTAACATTGTGCTGGATGCAGTGCTTAGCTCCCAAGAAAGTACAAAATTTTTTGTGGTTAAATCTTAAGCTGATTCCCACCCCATGATTCTGCAATGTTTGTAGATTTTTTTGTGTGTGATATAGTAACCAGGCAGCAGTGACAAATGTGTAAGAGAGCTCTTCAAGTGAAAATAATGTAATTATTGCAATGACAGAAACAGCAAATAAAAAGCTGTGCTGATGTGTTAGGAGAGAGGGAGAACTGACAGGACCAAATCCTGCCTAGCAATGGTGCTGAAGCAACAAAGGACAGAACATAATTTTTAATAAAAGGAAGAGATTAGATAGCATTTGAGGACAAGACCACATAACATATGAGGAATGTGGACAAGGGATTTTCTTTTCAGTTGGCAAATATCTGATATTGTAATCACTTTTCTTTGGCTTTTTGCAAAGTTGGAAACCTAGAATTATTGTTTCATTAGGTTTCATGCATCACATGTATTGGTTTCCCTTAAAGTTCTCAGTAAGTTTTAGGGGTGATGTAAAACTCAGGATGTCTCATTTCTCTGAAGATGAAAAAATTCACTCTCTAGGGTAGACAAGGATGCTGCTGCACTGTCTGTCCTCTACCCCACAGGAGCCAAGGCTATATTTTGCAACTGCCTGAGAAAGTCAGTCTTAGGGTGGGCGATGAAGCCATCACGTACCAACCAAATGGAGGGGAGCCTGTTGGTATAAATACCATCTTAAACTTGATATTTATTTCAATAGCAAATAGATCCCTAGCAGGAGTTTCATTTCACTAATTTCAGAAACCTGAGGCTTGAGTGCCGATGTGTAAGCTAGTCCCTAGATACCTTTTGGAGCCAAGTGCTTAATCTAAGACATGACTCATCTGACTTATTTTACATGTCTACTTTGTGAGGAGAGAAACAGTCAGAAGTGTGAATTTGTCTCCATTGTTCCCTAACAGCATTTGAACAGCAAAGCCAGATGCAGTCATTTGCAGTGAAATAGCAGAATCTCGTGGGAGTGACAGTGGCAATAGCTATTGGAGACAAATAGATAATAACTGTGAAACTATAATTATTAATTAATTAATTAATTAATTAATATTTCTGTGGACTAATACTTGGCTTTGGCACAGATTTATAGCCAGCACTGGTAAGCCAGCACAGATTTTACTTTCATTTTTACCCAGTCTCTGGCAGGCATGTCCCCATGCTAAAGCTTTTGGTATATCCACACTCTCAGGAGAGTATGGGCTGGGGAGAAAAACAAGCCTGTTTTACATATGTCTTGTGGATCTGTGGCCAGGTTGAGGGCAAAGAAATATTCTCAAGCACATTCAAATTGTGCTGAACTTGAAGCCATTGGAAAGGGTTGCAGTAAGTAAGGAGAAACTTTGAGGCTGACTGTAATACACAAGAACATAAAGACAGACATCTTTCTGAGGCAAGGACCTCCAGCCCTCAGTTCCAGACTCAGACGTGGGAGTGTGACTGGGGGGAAAAGCTGCATAATTTCCATTACTTTTCTTTTCTGGAAAAAGGACTAAAGAAGCTTAAATTTCCAAGTGAATAAAATCCTGCCATGTACCGTCCAGATAAAACACTGTAGGTCCTCAGAAGCTGTTTTGCGTGTTGACTATACCAGGTGGTACTCTTTAATGATCTCCACTCAGTCAGTACTGCATGGTTTTGAAGCAGTCCATAAAGTATTAAGTACAATGAAGAGCTCTAGAGTCAATCAATAATCAGATTGCTATAACCTTGTGACGGCTTTCAGGTTAAGACACAGTGTGAAATCCATCAGGACACAGGCACCTATCATTTGCCTAAGCCCCATTTAACATCCATATTAACAGCTTAATTAGCACAGGTGAGCTGTATTGATCTGGAAAATCTTTGTGACATATAACAGAGCAAACAAAAAGAGAAAAAAAGAAAAAGACCCTTCTGTAGGATTTTGGTATGTTCCCCTGTTCTTCAGTAAAATCCCATCAAGTCAAAAAGAGAAGAAAATAACAAAACAGAAGACAAAAAAGGGAGAGAATTTCCTAAATGTCATATACTTATGAGTAAAAGACTCCAAAATTATTGGAGAATTTTCACTTTTTCAGGAGCACTCCCTGATTCCCTTTGCTCTTGTTTTGCCTTTTGGTGTTTTCTCATGTTTGGAAATAGAAGAATAACCTGGAGTTTGTTATAACTCATAGCCTCTATAAACTGGGCAGCAGTGTCCCGTGCTGCCAGATAAATTTCATAAGGAGTATTAATTTAATATTTTTAAGGAATTCTATAGGGTTTCAGATGGGTAGCTCTGAAATGGATTTAGTGTGATGCTTCTGTTTTCTGATTAGGAAAATTCACAGGTAGAGAGCCTGTGAAAGACTCAAAACCGGTTTTATTGTAGACCTGGTAGATATCAGGCATTTTTCATGTAACTCATAAAAAGACCCAATTTCTTACTGCCTTGCCAGAGCATCCAGGGCTTCCATAGGTCTGTTGCACCCATCCTGAGGGTAGTGGGGTAGGAGAGCTGCTGTGAGCTGCCATGGGGCAGCCACCATGTAAACAAACACCCTCCCTCATCCAGCAACTCATACACTGGAAATCCATAGATTCTGGCACCCCACTAATGCCTGTGAATGAAAAATTCTGAAAAGAGATCTAAGTAGATGAAAAAAAAGAATATTAGTACTAGAGAAGACAGCTGGAAGTTATTTATGATTTTAAAAAATCAAAGAGAATTTTTGGGTTCATTAAAATTTTTGGACTAATGTTGGTGGTTACTATCAATACACATATGAAATTCTTGTAGATGAGCCAAATTAATTTAATTTTCAAGCTCTTCTCTGAATTTTGCGGCTCACCTAGATTTAAAATCAAAGAAGGCTTATTGTACTGTCACTATCCATTTAGGTTTTGGGCTAATGTATGAATTACCTGAGTTGTATTTGCAAGATCTTGGCAAAATCAATTTCTTGGTTTTTTCTTTTGCACAGACTGCACTGGACAATATCTCTGCCTCTATTTGGTTCAAAATCCCTTTGCTGGTGCCCTGTTTATGTGAACACATGATTTTTGGAAATATATTGATAGCCATGAAGGGCTGGAAATCCAATATGTAAAAAGGTCATCATTAGTCTGAGCATAAACTTATGACTGAAAAGTTGTCTATAGGCAAAGATCAATATAGCTGTATGGGTATAAAAGGAAACTGCAGTACTTGTGCCAATTTGAGTATGCCTGAATAATACAGGAATTCTGTGAAGCCAATGCAGGTGTCCTTAATAATCAATCTCCTATTTTAAAAATCAGGACTACTTTAACTTTGATCTGAATATTAAAATCTCATTAGAAGAGTGATTTGTTGATTTGCCTGCAGAGGGTAAAAAAAAATTTCTACACCTTTTTCTTATTTTTAACTTTTAGTTATGTATTGCCTCTCTCAGTAATTGGTGCAATCACAACCAGTTATGCAATTAGACTAAATAGATGTGACAGTGTGTGTGTAATTTTGATGACAGCTATAAAAAACTTTACTGAACTATGTGTAATAGTGTTACAATGCATATGCAGAAGAGAGACTTGAAATTCATGCCCTTTATAAAAATCATGTCTCACAAAAAACTGATGAGTCCATGATAAAATTCTGTCCTTACAAGCTTGTTTTGACAAAAATCAGAACATTTTAAGTTACAGAGCTCAAAATAAACTTTAAATCATGGTTTGATTAACTGGCCCAAGGATAAGTTAAATAGGCCATATGTATCCTTATCACAAAAAAAACAACTTTTTGCTGTACCAGGACTTTATATATGACTCTGCAAGCTTGGCTTTACTGCTGAGAACAGGAACAAATAAACTAACATAGACTTCATAAGAGCATCGCTGTGTGATTCAGCAGCAGCTGTGGAGCAACTCATCCCCTTTAGATCAAGCCAGCATTTGTTCCTGGCCCTAAAATACTGTTATTTATAAAGGGTTGGATTCTGCTCTCAAATATGTCTGGTGTTTGCCCTGAAATTAATGGAGCTGAAGGCTATCTGCTGGGAGAAAGAATATCCCACTTTTGGCACCAGACCTACTGTTCATAACAAATCAAGTCTTGAGGGCACTGGCAGAAGAAATCTGGTTTACTTTTTGCAACTTCTTGTTGCTTAGAAGTAGTCAAAGAATTTTCTCTTGAGACCACCATTGGAGGACTTTCGATTATATTTTTGAAATAAAAACTATCTGACTTCTGTTTTCTGAACCCTGGAGACATAAGCAATACTTAGCCAAATACTCAAATTTTTAAGCAATATCTTTTTCTAAAAAACTAATGAACACATCAGAGCATGTCTCAGAAAAAGCCCAGTTGATTTGTAATCCCCTTATTCTTCATTGTCCTGGACAACCTGGACATTTCTCAATATTGCTGGTTTGGAATGGTTCTAGGAATGATCAAGTAGTACAGGTTTTGAAGCTAGCTACTTTTCACTAAATGCTCATCATGAGAAGCAAAAGTTAGAAATGTGTTAAAACAATTGCCAGAGACCCACTAGAAAAAATGCAGAACACCTCACTCTGGACTCCAACTGGTCAGTTTTCATAGGAATATATAAGAAGGTCTGCAGGAGAACACCCTGCACTTGCCAGTCATTTCTTACCCACACGTTTTCTTTGTTCTGTCCAAGGTGTGAATTGCTGATTTCATAGAATCATAGAAGCATAGAATCATGTAGTTTGGAAATGACAAGTCCAACTCTTCCAAGTCCCACTGAACCATGTCCCTGAACATGTCTTTAAATCCCTGTAGAGATGGTGAATTAACCATGTCCATGGGCAGCCTGTTCAATGCTTGATAACATTTTCAGTGGAGAAATTCTGCTCACTGTCTGATCTAAATCTTCCCTGGTACAACTCGAGGCCATTTCTTCTTCCTGTTGCTTGTTACTTGGGAGAAAAGTTTAACTCCACTTCACTGTAACCTCTTCTCATCTGCTCCCCATCAGCTTTGTGCTCCAGACCCTTCCCCAGCTCCATTTCCCTTCTCTGGACTCACTCCAGCCCCTCAATATCTTTCTTGCAGTGAGGCACCCAGAACTGAACACAGGATGGGAACTGTGGCCTCAGCAGTGCCCAGCACAGGGAACAATCCCTGCCCTGGTCCTGCTGGCCACACCATTGCTGATACAGGCCAGGATGCCGCTGGTCTTCTTGTCCACCTGAGCACAGGCTGCCTCATGTTAAGCTGCTGTTGACCAGAACTCCTAAATCCTTTTCCACCAGGCAGTTTTCCAGCCAGCCACTCTGCCCTAACTTGCCACAGTTCAGAAAACAATGGGGAAAGCAATCCCTTTCTTCCTGCTAATTTGATGGGGAAACAGAAAAGAAAATAGGGACATGGACAGGGTCATAACTCCATGCAAACCCTTGATTCCTCCAGCAGTTTTCTATTTGCTCCCCATGAATTTTCCAGCTTTACTTTTTTTCTCTTCCGCATGTCACCAGTGCACAGATGAGGTCTAGATGAGTTTCCAAGTCAAGACACATAGTGTCCTTGCAAAGTAACTTGCAGTGGGCTCACTTTGAACACAGATTCTCCTCAAAGGGGAAATTATATCACATTGAGGAACAACTCCTCAACAAGGCTGGGTCCAAATGGAGTTACTACAAACTTGGTTCTGTAGCAGGGGCTGATGATGGGCTCTGTTCCCAGCTACCCAGATGCAAATGAGTAGAAGAAATAGTAACTGCATGCTGTTGTCTTCTGCCAGGAATGTTACCTTGGACACTCATTTTTTCCCCCCTTTCATTAGGAATAAATAAATCAGGAGGAATACTTTAGGAAATCTTCTAGGACTATGTCTGGTAGTTATTCTTCCCACATTAGAGATGTTGATAAGCTTTTACAGTGTAGCATCCCTTCTCAACAGTCACACAAAGAGAGAACTGTAGTGAAAAAGAGAACTTCCTTTGACAGCCCTCATTTCTTTTGTCTCCATTCCTCACAATTTGTTGGCTTCACACTCTGACACCTGCTTCTCACTCTCATCTCATTTTTCTTGGCTCCTGACACATAATTTTTCTACAGGAGATCTGCTGTGATGAGTTGTGCAATGGGATGTACTGTCAATACAGCAGATCTCAGATCTCTTTGCCTGAAGATTCAAAGACTAATCTCGACTCAGGAGGGCTTTAATTCTCCACAGGAGAAATGCTGTTGTACCATGGCCAGGTGGAAATTGAACATAGTCAGGTTAGACTTCAGGTGCCACCATGGCCATCTGAAACAATAATTTCCATCTGGGAACCACAGCTACTAATTTGTCAAGGTCATGCCTTCAAGGATCACGTTAGCACACACCTATGAATCCTTAGCAAATGAAATCAGGCCCTTTGGGCCAAGTTCTGTATTTTAAAGCCTCTTTCATTTGGCAGAATCTAAGACGGGCTTCCTCTGCTTCTTAATGGCATAGATATCCTGCGGGCAGAGAAGAAATCCCTGCCAGCATCTTCTCCACTAGTCAGAAGTTGTTGGACATACCAGTAATGCGTGGGAACATCCAGCCAACAGGATGCTTCTGGAGTGAGACCAGAGCTTGCACAGATGGAAACCACTCTAGAAGGAGGGTGACTGCCATGGGAAGTTGTTACTGCAGCACTACTTTTTCTTCCAAGTATCTATGTTCCAGCTAACTTTCCCAAACTTTTTCTATTACCTTCCTTGCACCTCAAAAAACACACTTTATTTTAAGCTATTACAAAGCCAATGAAGAACTGGCTACCTGGCCTGTCTTATGATCAAATTTGGTAACAGGCTTTTGTGAACATGCCCCAAATTTGGTAACAGGCTTTTGTGAACATGAGCTAAATATTTGGCTGCAACTGGGCACTCCTATTAAGGCTGCTGTTTGGGACAGTTCATCAGCCTAGATTCTCCTCTGGGTTTTTACCCTGAGCTCTCCCTGAAATACACAGATCTGGATGAGATTTGACTTGTGCAAACTTTTGAAAATTAAATCCTTTGATTAATTTCTGATTGTAAAGTCAGTTGGGAGAAAGAACATCTTATATCTCAATATAAATATAATAAAAATAAAATCCACCTTTCCTCCCACGTAGAGGGCACATTAAAAATAAAACAGTTCAGAATTGGATCTTGGCAATTCAAGAGTGCCTGCTATTTTCTTATGACTCTGGCAATTGCTTTCCAAGTAAACCTTTTCAATACATGAGAATACAAACTAATTTACCATTTCTGAATAGGATAAGGTTAGCTGTTTGGCTGAAACAAACCTGTGTTTATCAACAGAGCTCAACTGCTGTGTTATATCCAGACTAGTAAACATGAGGTACGATACCACTGATTACCTGAATGTATGTGGGTGCTTAGCACAAGTGCTGAGTGACTGGTGGAAAACTTGAATTGTTAAGCAAATGGCTTGAATAAATAAAGCAACTGGGTGATCTAGAAAGCATTCTGTTATTTTAGTTATCTTTAATTACTAGTAATTTCTAGTAATTTATTTAATGCTTTAGATTTTTTCTGCTTTTCAGAGCCTCCAAAATATAGTGACGTTGGTTAAATTTATGTGCATTACCAAGAGTTACCCAGAACATACAATCTGCCTCTTGGTTATATGATCACAATGGAGTCTGTAAATCCAAGCACATCAGGTTGCAGGGCTGGGACCTCCACCTGCATGGTATCAGTGACATTCAGTCCCTAAGCAATGAAGGTCTAGCTTACCTTTTTATAAGACTGCAGTATGAATTAGGAAATCTGTACTGTCAAAACTAAGGGCTCAATAAAATTTCTGGGATTGTTTCTTAGCCATCCATACAGGCAAGCAGAAATGCAAGTAAAAATTGTGACCTTGTTAAAAGGATGCCTCTTACAGATTTAACTACGACTGTGCAGTAACTTTACTCTTAAAAGATCATCAAGAAACTTCCCCCTGCCCCCACCAAAATAAATTTTTGTCACTAAATGAAATAATCCTGACTTGCATAGGCTACCCAAAGCCAGGTTTAGTTTTTATTAGTTATTAGTCCCTAATACATCACAAGTAAATACCTTTCTCCCTTCTCTTGTAAAGTTTGCCAGTTTTCTTTTATAGCTTTGTACTCAAGGCATTGTCATAAATTTGAATTCCAAGCCATTTGCTCCAGTGATCTTTTTAACATTAACAAAAGAGTAGCAAGGAGAAAAACAAAATAAAAGAAACAGAACAAGCAATGCAAAATAAAAGGACTCTAATGAAAGCAGTAACTTACTGTAGCTACTTTCACTATCGCTGGCATTAGAAGAAACATGTTCTGCAAGAACAGTACAGCAAATTAAAGAACATAACCAAGCACCACAGAGCTGCAGAAACTTAAAAAGAACTGCCACAGTCATGCAAAGGTAGTTATGCAGAGCAGAAATAAAAGCTATGCAGTGACATCACCTGCAAATGCTCAGATATTTTACAGAGGTAAAATGAAAGCTTTCTCTCTTGTGGCATTTCAGAAAGAGACTGTATGCATTAGCTAGTGATATGTGCCATGGCAAAACCGCGTCTTTTTGAGATAGACAGTAAATGACATCTCTGATAACTTCATTTAAATATATATTATGGTCAACTTGGATCTCACTTGATGTCTTGAGCAATTTCTTGAAATCCAAGTGTCTGCTTATATTCTGCACATCATTTATGCATTGAAACTATTCCTGCTAAACTTTGAACTTGTGTCTGCCTTTAATCAGTGTTCACTATCCCAAAGGATTGTGCAATGATTAACAGATTACCCTGGAAGTTATTTTGGTATCAAATATTGTGACTGTGTCTAATCTACCCTTTACAAAAGGGGAAAAAAATAAAGAAGACAAAGCCAATAAAAAAAACTAAGGTAAAAAGAGAAGAAGTCTTTTTTCAGAAATTATCTAGCCTCGGATTTGAGCTGGAGTTTGAAAACCTTCACCAGACCAGTCTGGATGGGTGAACAGGAATGTAAGAACTATCATGACGGGTCAGTCTTGTGGTTTCTCAAGCCAGGTGTCCTGTTCCTATTATTTAAGAAAGGTGAAATCTACATTATATAATGTTATTCCAAAACTGTAGTCAGCAGACTATTTATGGACAGTAAGATCATGCTACATGCTCCCCAGGAGGTCTGCAGGACCATATTAAACAGTGGTTTCTCTGGTAGAAATGCTGACTATTTTCCATCTGAAAGATCATTTAGCAGTTGAAACTTTTCAGCTGGTGCAGGACATTTAGAAGGCAATGGCATAATGGCTGCACATCTAGGAACACCCTGGGTCAATGAGAAAAACAGAAGCAGTGCTGGAATTCTCTGCAAGGTCCTGTCTTTCCTCCATGCACCAATCTAATGGCTGAGGGTTCACAGATTGGGAATGATGGGGCTACTGGAGTAGCAGAAATGGGAAGCGATGATATCTGATAAAAACAGTAATGGGAAACCTTGATCCTGGCCTTAGGAAGAAGCTTTTAAAAATTCAACTTATTTATTGAAGAAAACTGCTTAATGACTTTCAGACATTTCATAGCAAGTTAACAAGGGTTATCTCAAAATAATGTGTTATACAAGACCCTGAACAACTTTATCTCAAAATAACAAATATCCTTTATAGTAAGAGATGTCATTAAAAAGCATGTCTGAGCTGAAAATTAACAAAATTTGGATGGGTGGGAATGTCTAGAGGTGTGCCAGTAATTTAAAGCTAGGTGCAATATTAATACAGGCATTACAGCCTAAACAATACCTTGGTGCTACTTGGTTCCATATAAATTTGAAGAATTCAGGTAACTTTCAAATGGTTGGATGTTATGGAGAATTTTCTTTGTAAGGACACATATTCAGGAAGGTTATCAGATCTGAAGTATTTAACTTTTCTCTAGCAGGGAATGATCTGCATTTGTTGCTAATGAGCTGCTATGACACTTAAATGATCACAGAATGGGTAAAATTCAGGTGGCAGTGACATTTGCTGTCTATCACTGACAAAACCAGTCTTGCAGAACCTTCTTCCTTGTACAAGAGAAAAAGCTTTCATCTTTAAATTGTGAGCCACTGCATGGCATTCAGTTAAACCATTAAAATGTTCCTTCAACAATTCAGTCAGAAACAGAATAATCTCCACAACTGTGTGCATGGATGTGCATTCCTGCAATTAAAAAGCACATACAAAACAGTAGGCAATGCAGCATTAACAAACATTTTGCTCCAATTACTTGGTGCTTAAGAAAAGAAGAAACAACTGGGGAACAAGTAGCCAAACACATGCAAGTGCCATTTTGTTGACATTATTTAGCTCTCAATACAGAATTTAATATAGCTATATATGTAGAAATCATGAGCAAATATTTCATTTTGTACAGTTTTTCTGGTTCACATTTTGAGAAAGAAAAACATTTCAGAGCAGTGATCTGACATGTTATACACTCTGCAATGCCAAGACTTGAGATAGGATTGCTGCATCAGAAAAAAAAATTGATTAAGGTTGTGTGAAAGAGAATAGGTTGCTAATAGTGAAAATTGGTCCAAAATTAGCTTTGGAGAATGCATGATCTTCTCTAGTCTGTAAATGGCTTCTTTCATTAATAACAAATACTAATCTAAAAATTCAGCGAAGTAACAAACACTCCCATGCAAAAAGCTGAAAATGCAGAAGCAACAGCATAAACTAATTTTCTATTGATTTCCTCAGGATGTGATCATGTTAAAACGTTCAACTTTCCCTTTAGATGGAGAGGGCAGCAAGAGGCATTCTAGGTATGCTACTCTACAGAACTGCCATGATGGGAACAATAATATACTGTCAGAAACAAAAGGTGTTATTATAAAAGAAGTGAAAGTGTCCGCTTGATACACTGTATGTTATTTAATACTGTCATGCAGAACAGAACGGTTGAAACATTTGTAATGCATTCACAGCTGGGTAACAAATAAAACTCTATCTTGTGCATGCTAGGAGTGAAGGGTCCTCAGAGAAGAAACAGAAGCCAAAACAAAACAAAACAAAAAAGGGTTTACAGTGACCATTCCTGGAAACTTACTCAGAGTCTTTGTTCCATAACCGTCGTCACCTAATCCGGGGATGTCCTGCACGGAAGTCCCCAGAGAGAGCAATGAGAAAGGAAGAACAGCCGCAGAAGAGGAAGGAAGAAGTCAGTGGAGTTGAAATGGATACTACCATGACTGACCATGTTGATTGAGCAATCTGGATCCTTGCCTTTTTTTTTTTTCTGAAATGAATTTAGACCCATATTCTGTGGAAATTCAGCCAAAGAAAGAGGCACTGACTGCCTTTTGGAGCTGTGAGGAAGAAGGAACAACTAGATAAATGAAGTTCCAGAAACTATCCTCACTCGATAAATTTAGGACAGAATTAGTAAGAAAAAAAAAGGAATATTTGGGCTTGGAACTAGCAAATATTTTTAAAAATGCTGGTTCCCTATATAATTTAAGCAAGCAATAAATGTCTGTGGTATACGTTCCAAGAACCAATTTAGTTCTTTAAGCTGTTAGCATGGTTGCTTCCTTGAATTGTTAAACTTCCAGTGAAGCTGCCCATGCAAATCAACTTTGTGAAAGTGAAAGGCAAAAAACAGATTAGAAGAAATATTTTAAAAACTAATTAGCTTAGTAGTGTGAAAGAAATCATGTTTGCCTTATTTTGAGCCAATTCTGATCTGGGAATATTTCAGAGACAATTTTGGATTTATGACAGGTGTCACAACAACTCTGAGGAGCCACATTTCCATTTCCTAAAGTTAAGGTCACTGCTTTATTTCTCTGAAAATAGTATTTCCAGAGCTGGAAGGAGAAGCTGGATCCAAACTGCAGTCATACACTGGTCACAGTAGTAATACCTCTCCTGCCTGCCTATGACAGATATTTGCCTGGATGTGTGGGATACTGGTATCATGCGTGTCACCCATTTGTTGTGCTGCTGCATGTGACATTGTCTCCAAGAGGTTACTTACGTTCTGGATCACTTGTTTCCTGCTCACTCTGCTCCTTGTTCTTGTAGAATGGGAATTTTCGTGAAAAGATGAAGTTCTTTTTACGCTTGTCATTGAATGACTGTGAAGGAGAAAAGGCATGGGGCAAAAACAGGGATGTCTAATTGTTGTCACACTCATGCTGACAAAACAACTAGTTTGTAAAAGTGGAGAGAACTGTAGTGACTCAAATCGGCACAAACTAAGTGGCTGCAAAGAATCAGAGGTGTGGTGAGGTCTGAAATTCGAAGGCAAAGCTTCTGAAGACTGGATTGGTTTGATTCCAGAGGCCTTAAGTCACAATGTACACCTCCTTACTTGGGAACTGTTGTGTTTGGCTTGTTTAGATGAAGGGCTACAGATGGTTCAGCATGCTTTGAGATCAAGCCATCCATCTTTAATCACAGCAGACTGTGCCCAGAATTAATTAACTTCTGAAAAGAATTGGCTGTAATATGGAAAGAGGAAGTCTTTGATTTGCTTGTAGTGTGTGGATTCAGCGATTCAGCCCTGTGTCAATTAAAATAAAAAATTCTTTGCTGGTAGGTGCTGTTGATTTAATAATTTCTTATTTGGCCTCTTTATTGACAATTTCTTAAGGTTTTTTTAAATGCTTTTAATGTTTATTAATGCTTGATAAAAAAACCCCCACTTTTATTTTATAGATGTCTATTTATGCATTAGGTTTCTCTGGATATACTTTTAGTCCTATGTGATTTAGAAATAGAATTTTGCTGATAAACATTATTTCATTGCATGATGAGAAACATATTTTGCTGTAATTCTTCAAATGTAGAAGAAATTGGGGTTTCTTACATGATAAGACCTTTGACTTCATAAACAGTCTCAAGGGCTTACAGCACTATCCTGTGTAAAAACAGGATATGCCTACTTGAGACATTTATTTTGGATACTTAATAAGGAAATAGGGTCCCCATATAGTGAATTGAAAGAAGCTGGCATTCTAGAGGGCACACAGAGCTGCAGACAGTGTGTCTGAAGTGATCTGTGCTGTCAGTCAGACAATGACCTATAATGTCTCATACTGAACACGAGCACAGGACTTTGCAAGTGATGACCTCCAAGAGAGCAGAGACCTTCTTAAATCATTTAAAGGACCAATCTCATGTGTTTGTCATTGCTCAAATTGAATATAGCAAGTATTTGGCTCCAGTTCTGCAATGGAATATATAGTCTCAGAACACAATTTATTTTCTTACATTTTGAAATCATGGAATAAAATGTGGTTTAAAACATATATTTCTGAAAGATGGATACTGAAAATCTCTGTTGAAATAATTGGATACTCATGTCACAAAAGTTTCATACCACTTTTACATTTCAAGCATATTTAAAGTTTAGTAACTGAAAACAAAGAAAAAAATGCACATGTAGAATAAATGATCCATGAAAATCTCTCTGAGTATGTAAACATTCAATGTGAAATTAATGTGGAGGTCATGCACAAATAATACAGACAGCATGCAATTTCAAAACAAAGCAAGTATGAAAGAAAGCCAAAGGGAAAAAAAACAAAAGCACATGAAGGATTAAAGTAATCTATGGATGAAAGGAGGACTGACATGCGCATTACATCACTTTAATGACCTAATGGATATAATTAAATTAAAATGTGTTCTCTGTGATAATTTCTTTTAGTTTTCCAAAGAAAGGAATGTAGCATGTTAACATTTCTGTTTGTGAAAATGTTGTTTGTCATGATTTATCTGAATTTGACATAGTAATGCTATTGGCATTACACTTTTAAAGGGAAAAAATATATATAAACAATAGCACCTCAAAAAGCAAGGGAGTTTTAAAATGACAATCACTTCATTACAGCACTTTGGAATTCAAGATAATGTTATCAAATTAATAAATAAATATGCTGCGTTTCACAGAAAATATATGAGAAATAACACACATATATATTGTTTCAACTTCCCCCCAACATTCTAGAGCATAAACTTCAAAAAATACATTTTCACCAGAAAAGCATATATTATTTTCACGCTTATGCATGATCTGACAGTATACACCAAATCAGACAGATATTTTATCTTGTTATATAAACTTTTTCTCCTTTTGCAGTTTCAAGTACTGAGTTGCTTTTTCAATAAAATATTGTTCCATTTAAATTTGGATGAATCAAAATCTGACAATTCATAGCAGATGACTATCATATGCAACTATGTCACTGTATTTACACCAGTAAAAAGCTTTCTTCCTAAAATAAAGCTGATCTGAGTTATATTAATATCCATAACCAAATATGTTTATGCATGTGATCATATTTGTATAGATTAATCAATGTCTATATTCATGTTAATGACCATATATACTGGCACTGTGTAGTCAGTGGGTTTATATTTAAAATACAAAGAAACTGTAAAATATTATAAAAGACTGAAGTGGGTCTGACTCCACAAACTTATAGAAATAATTAGTCCTTAGTATTAATTGAATGAGCTTACCAAGTGTTTATTTTCCTAAATTAAGTGCATGTTTATTCACAAGGAATCAAAGACAAGAGTCTTGATTTTGGTTTTGTTTCCAATATAGATGGTATTAAAGTCAGGCTGATGGTCTCCCCCTTAAGGATATGAAATCCTGCTGACAACCCCGAAAAATCTTCTTACAGATATAATGATTTATATCTCTAATGCACAAAGACAAGGGGCTTGGCAAAGAGAGAAGGAGGAGACTCACACAGAATAAAACCATGTTTATATTGCACACACCATGTTAATTCCAGATTTTGCTCTGTTGGTGGAAGAGTAGAGACCAATACTGAGTGCGTATTTTCTTTTTTAAGAAAGGATCACATGTATGAGTATCTGTGGCAAGATCAAACTCCAAAACTCAGATGTATATTTGAGAAATTTCATTTCAATACAATGGAAACTACCTAAACACTCTGGAGCCATAGGCTCCATATGCTTCTGGAAAGCTGTGAAATAGATGTAGGATGAATGAGACAGAGGTGTTTGCCCGCATTTCTCCACCTGATACAAAAGTTGTATGCAACTGGAATTGCAATGGTGATAGCAAGTTTAGCCTGATTCAACAGCATTTATGCAGGAAGAGTTTCAGAAAGTCAGTGAAAAAGTGCTTGAAAATGGATTCCTTGTAAGTTGCAGGTTCTTTTCCATGATAATGTAAAAACCTATAATGGCAAATAACTCAGGCATTTCGACTGCAGTGAAAAACCTGTAGCATAGATTACTTGCATATATCACTGCCATCACACAGATCACCACTAACCTAGGTAATGGCAGTAGGAGGCACTTAAAACACACAACTGCCTAAGACTAAAAGGCAAATGAAATTTTCAAGTTGTTTGACAATAGAACAGCAACATCATTCACAGCACTTGATCCACGATTGAAAAGACTCTCCTCAGGAAAAGAAGTGGAGGAAAGCATTCACTCATGTCCTGGCTTGAATCCCTGTTTGATACTACTTAAGCATAGACTGTTTTGAAGAAGCCAAGAAAAATAATTGAGATGTGTACTGTGCACTGTTGCCTGACCAAGTATCCCCAGATGTCCCCAGTTATGTAATCCTGGGTTACACATACACATACCCTGGTTGTGACAGACATTAAACCACTGTGTGTTTCTCCTTCTCAAGAATTCACTTGGGTACTTTTTATGTCAACATGAGTTTTGTGCTCTAAATGTTTTTCCCTAGGCTCAGCAGGCATTTATATGTTATTCATCAGCTAACAGAGTAGTGGTTTTAAAGGAAATTTTCATGTAGCATTAAACAATCCAATTCCAAAATTTTCTTCTAGTGGTAAACATCACAAAACCCAGTCTCAGTAATTTGACAGTTGTACCATACTGCAATAGGGAACCATACTGTTGTTTACTTTGAGCTTCTTCCCAAATTTATTTTCATAGCTTAGCTGATCCAACCCCTACTTAGTGCAGATGTTATCTTGACACAAGTTAGGCTTTGCAGAAAATCCTAATATGTTTGGGAAAGATTTTTTATGGTGCTCTAACAGGTCTATTTTCTCAAAGCAAATAAACTCCAAAATGCTTCAGGAATGCTTTCTTTTGCTATTTCATTCAACAAATGCTAATCCTCGGTCATGAGTTGGGAACCAGTGTGCAGGGACCACCTGAGAGAAAGCTGTTCCAGAGCACTGGCTGTTAAATTCTTTTTTACAATGTGTAAATGGATTTCATATACCATCTAATTTTAGGCAGGTTTGAGCTATGCTTTAACCTAGTTTTTATGTTATATGATTATGTATGTCAGTTTTGTTCTCAGATTGGTCTAGCAATGTATATGAGGAATTAATTTTACTGCTTCTCATCTGCAATGTGGTTTTCTTATTCTTCTTTAATACCTGATTTTGGCCTAAGTCAAATGAAAATCCCTCATGTACTCAGCCTTCTACAAAAATCTACAAAATTTATTATCAACATTATGTCTCTGCAATCCTTTACTTTATATTTAGCTGACACTTCTTGTATTAGAGAGATTCATTTACTCATTTGGACACTGACTTTAATAACAGATTGGGCACTCAAACACTGTTAAATCCCTATATTTAAATATTTTAATTTTACAGATCTCTATATTATGCATTTTAAATCTCTCCCATAATATCAAAACTATGACTTTTTATGAGAGGCAAGGCAAAGAACATCCCTATTCTGTTAAGTTCAGCTTTTAGTTTTCTTAGATACTTCAAACCTGGGCTACAGTCATTCCTTACTGAGTTTCTGTACCATAATCTGTTTTGATACATGAGAACCAACTGGGTGAGATGAAGCTTATACGAAAATAACTCTGCTTGCTTAGTTTTCCCATGAGGTTGTGGGGATATTTGGGTGTTGGCAATCCAAAATGAAAAAGTAAAAGCCATATTAATAATTCCATGCTACCTTCTCCAGACAAAGGGTGTATTCATATTCATGATTATGAAATTTTAATAATTTTTTTTTAAAGATTGAATTATTGCTTGTTGTCTGCCAGCAACTCAGTTTTAATCCCTGACAAAAAACCCCACTAAAAACCAACATAAACTATCAGGGGAGAAGAAAGACTAATAGACTTTCAAGAAAACATGTAAAATCAGTATTTCCAATTTTGCAAACCTGTATTTTACTTGGTCAATGTATGAAGGGAGTACTTTTCTGTGCTAATTTGCATGGTTGTATCATTGTTAACAAGATGAAACACCAACATAAAATCTTGCTTATGTGACAGCCAAGGTAATTTACACGTATCTGCAGGTTGTACACCAAGACAGTGGGAAGGAACTGTTCAAACAGCAGCACTGGAATTGATAGCATAAAAATAAGAAAGGGCAAAGCTCCTTGACATTGAAATCAATTTGGATGTAGAATAATCTGCCCCAAGGGAAGTGGAAAAGCCTAGATAATTTTTTCACATTTAAAACAAATCTGCTAATCTTAAGTACTGTGGGGAATAACACTGCAGTGCCTGGAGTGAAGGGGGTGGTGAAGGGAGAAGAGCTAAACAACAATCCCCTCCCAGCTCTAACATCTGTGTTTCTGTGATGAGATGCTCACAGACCCAGCATCTCAGAACTGTGCTGTGGTCCAGTGTGGGCTTGGACCTAGCCAAGCTCACTGCAGCCAAATGGGCAGTGTGAAGGTCTTCTCCTTCCTCAAGTCTCCAGCTGGAATTACAGAATGTATTTGCTGTTGGGCTGTGCTGTCTTAAATGTTCCTCTACTCTGGTCAACTTTTTTTCCTGAAAAGGAACTTTCCCACTTACAGCTGATGTATGATTGTCAGATACTGATGCCGGTGATAAATCTTTGTGCGTGTGAGCCTGTCCCAGCACTCTCTGCAACAACGATGTCAGAAGAGTCCCAGACATCAAAGGTAGCATAGTGTGCACTTGGCAAAGATTTGGGACTGTCTGATTACCCAGATCCACAGGTTTTCTGACAGTACACTGTAGGACCTTTATCCACTTGAACTTCATTCCTCAGTTATGATAAGGTATTTTCTTAAGTATGTTTTAGAACTCTGATTCCCAGTTGACTGCTGGTGCTTCTTTAGGTTTTAAAATGAAATTGAAGATTTTGGTCTCTATGCAGGCTTTTGAATTAATTTAACTAAAAAATAAAGCTGCAGAAAGGTGTTGGTTATCTGTGGTATTAAGAACAACCAACTTGCTCATTTATTTATTTTTTTGTGGAAACATTCATGCAATCAAGTGCTGTGCACTTGTGCAAATGCAAACTACTACATTAAATGGACAATTGCACAAAGTAAGTTGCATAAAGACCTTTATTACTCCCACTTTGTTATGGAGTAGAGGAGAAATATTTATAATACCTTCATGCCTTCAGACTGTACTTATGGAAAGATAGTTGGACAAAATAATCTTTTGAACTTCCCTTTTTAGTTAAAGGAAGAGTGACTGGTGTAGCAGGCTGAATTATGGCAAAGGTCTGTCTCAGCAGACATAAATCGTACCAGGCTCTTGGTTTTAATTGAATACATAGATTTATTTAAGCCTTACAGTTAACGTTAAAATAAATAAAGGCATGGGCAAACAAACCCAAACTCAGTCTCTAAGAGACTGGTTTGAGCTTTGTTTAGGAGGTAAAGCTCTCACATCTTGCAGTAATGTATCTCACATGATCAGTCTCACAAGCAGGATATCAAGTTAGATGGACTGCAGCAGTTCTGTGTCCCTATAACTTTCCAAACATGGTCCCTGAGTCACTAAAGCAATCACTGAGCTGCTTTAATTTAACTGAGTAAGAAATAAAGATGTGAAATACAGAGCACATCTCTTCCAGATGACTGCTCATGCTTAACTCCACACTTCTGGATCTTTGTGTGATATCTTACTGGAAGAAAACATTGTTCTCTTCCTTATTATTTGACAATATCTACTGCCAATACTACATATTTTTCTTTGCAACCAAATTTCTAGAAAAAACCCAAGTAACTATTGCATTATCTAGACATACATATCAACTTCCTACTATTTAATTCAGGATATTAGACAGCAAGTTATAAAAATAAACCACACATGAAGTTCAACTCAGCACAAATTTCTGCTAGAACAGCTTAGAAGAAAAACAATTAACTCTCAGCTGTAAACTTCAGTATTTTACCTGTGCTAGCAAATTTTCACTGTGTTATATTTAATCTGTGACTGATTTAAACATTGCACTATATCTTTATGTCAGTGAGTCTCCTAAAAATCTTTCTTACCTAAGCAGGGATGGCACAAACTTCTTGTGGGATAGGATATACAGATACTATAGGACCTAATATTATGGCCACCCAAGAAACAATATTATCCTATAAATAAAATACCACACAGTTACCAGAATTATAGAAAAATTACAGAAAAATCCTGTAAAATCTATAAAATACATGTGTTTACATTGTTCATTAACTTAAAAATTACTCTTTTGGTATTTTCTTTGAATTAAAAGATGTCAATAGGCAGAAATATTTCTCATCATCTGGATAAATTCAATGACAAATCCTTTATTTCTCAAATTTTCTACCCTAATCCACTTTGTTTACAAATTGCTGGCTGATATTTAGAATATGTACTTCTCAGTAAGATGAATTATGAAAAAGAGACACAAAGATTTTTTACTTTAATATTTTCTTTCAATTTGAAAGAATTTTTTTCAAATACTATACTTTTACTGGATTTTTCAAAGAAAGCTATCAAAACATATTTCTTCCCTTCAGCTGACAGTTATTTTTTCACTGATTCACCTCTTAAAAACCAAGATTCTTTAACCCATACCAGTTCCCTGCCAGAGCCAACACTGTTACCATGACATAAATTAAAACTGAAGACTGTCTTGTCTTCCTTTATTTTTGACTGTACTTGGAGCCAGCAGACATTATTATTAAATTAGTGTATGTCTTTGTGGAGTGCCTCAAGATGACCTGGAACAACAAGAACCCCTACAGTTAAATTTTTCTTGCTATGTCCTATTTTGAATTTCATTTGATTACTTCAGCACATGAGTGAAGCAGATGCTGATGACAGCACTATTTCTAATGCACCTTGGAGAAACGCTGAGCAAAAAGTGTTCAGCTCAAGAGGAATGGTCAGGGCAGCTCAATATTGCAGGCTCAGGTAATCCAAAAGTGCAGACAGCATGCACTGGCTGGCACCAGTCCCATCATGTAGTGTGAAGACAGAGATGGGGAGGATGTGAAAACCCGTGGAAGAGCAAGGGCAGTTGGACAAAGGAGATTCAGATTGTCCTCCTTGTCCCGGCTACAGAGAGGGAGGTGGACTTAAGCGCAGTGAGTGTGTGACCAAGGTGTTATTCTGTATCATGCACATCATCCCTGGGTTGTGTGGGTTCAGCAGGAAAAGCTGGGTACCCTTTTCTGGCAGTTATTTAGTGGGAGTGGCTTATTCGGACTTTAATTACCTGCTGGTGTAAAAACCAGCACACTCCTATGTAGAAAGAAGCAATTTCCTCCCAGAAACAAGTTGTTCCACAAACAAGAACAGTGCTGAGATATGATTCTTCCATGACACCCAATGTTACCCCATTTCAGGGGTCTTAAATCTTTTGACAGAACTTAAATCCAACAAAGAGAAAAACATAGAATCATATCCTGAGTTGGAAGGGACCAACAAGGATCATCGAGTCCAACTCCTGGCTCTGCACAGGACCATCTCTAAAGTCACACCATGTGCTTGACAGTGTTGTCCAAACACTTCTTGAACTCTCTCAGGCTTGGGGCTGTGGTCACTTTCCTGGGGAGGTGTTTTCGTGCCCAAACAGCCTTTGGGTGAAGAAACTTTTCCTGATACCCAACCTGAACCTCCCGACATAACTTCAGGCCATTCCCTTGTGTCCTGTCACTGGTCACCAGAGAGCAGAGATCAGTGCCTGCCCCTCCTCTTCCCCTACTGAGGAAATTGCAGCCTGCAATGAGGAATCCCCTTTGCCTCTTGGGAATGATGACCCTGTAAACTACAGACTGAGGGCTAACAAGCTCTCCAAATCAGCAGCTTTTTGAATATACTCAGACTGCGGATTTTCCTCTACTTTTATGTTTGTCCCAGTACAAATCACTTTAGGAAATCTGTTCATTGAGTCAAATGTCTTTAGAAAAGACATGCAAAGAAAAGTTTATCAAAATCCACTGCATAAGTGGAAAATTTTCAGATTATGGATTACAGAACTGCTTCTCCCTAAAGGCAGTGAACGTTGATACTTAGAAAACTGAAGCCTAGTAAAGAATTGATGTTAGAAAAGATCTTCATTAGGCAGAGAGAGGGTACAGACAGCCTAATACTCGGTTAAGCTTTTTTTTAGTCAGGGATTGAGATAATTGCCTTTTTCCCTGCATTCATACGCCTAGATCTGCCCTAGCAAACCACTAACACAGATACTGTACCTGAGACCAGGGCAGGTGTCACTGCAGCTTCTGCTTAGTGACAGAGACAAATAATCAAATTTCCATAGATACTCATAGAAGAAGAAATACAAACAGGGTTAAACTGCAGCAGTTCAGCCATTTCTAAGAATGAGGAGAGTGAAGCACTGAGATGGGCTGTTTGGGAAGAATATGAAATATCTTTTGTGACAGGTTTGTAAGCAGAGATTAGACAAATCTGGGATATAGGAGGAGGTTACAGACAAAACTCTCAGGGCAGAGTGACCACCTGAGGTTCCTAATGACCAGTTTGGCTTTGTTTGGCTGAATAGTGCTGAAAATATAATGATTTTCTGGAATGCGAATCATTTGGAAATACGTGGGTTTACTTGTTTGGCTTTCCTCCATGCTCCCCTTAAAATACTTAATAAACTGTCAAAAAGTGTCCTCCGTATCAAGTTCTGTTGGTCTCTGGATTTTGACACTTGGAGGAGAGATGCAGAGGGTTCTGTTTACCCCACAATACCAAATTTGCTATCTCAGGTTTCCTTTCATGCCTCAGTGCAATGTTGCTAAAATGACAATAAAGCAAGAGGATGGCGTTACATTTCAGGCATCTGTGGGATCTGTAAAGAGAATCTGCACATAAGTAATACAGTTAAATGCTATCAAGCTTCTGACTGTCATAATAAATTCATACGGAGGCAACTGAAGAGGCTGGCTGAGTGTGATGTAGGTGATATGCTTGGAATCTGAAAAGAACTGTGGATGACAAGCTAAGTGAATAGGAAAAAATCCTAATGGGGAGTGATGGAACAGTGTGGCGTGGGTCCCAGCCCAGGGCCTGCACTGCTGATGAGCACCAGAGCTGGAAGGGGTTTTGGAGGGATGGGGCAGTCCCTTTTTTTGGCAGGCACCTCATCCCTGTTCAGGACCCTGCTGAGCAGCCTCACTAGGACAGGCACCTATCTGGGAATGCTGCCCAGTAAACATGGGCTGAATATCTCCCCACACCCTGACACACATTAAAAATGGAGATTGTGGGACACATCATTTGTGGGACCTTCATTTCAGTGGGAAATGAAATAGAGTGTTTGTACATAAGACTATATTCTGGAGCCACTGGCCAGATAAAGTGTAAAATGAAAAGGAATGTTGTATAAAAAAAGCAGTTCTCTGTATAAAATTAAGTTTAATCTACATGTTTCCTGATATTTCAACACATGTCTGGAAACAGGTAATACCCATAAATATTAGTAAAACTGAGGTGTTGCTAAAAGTCTTTCCAAGCTCAACTGCAGAATATTTTCAAGAGACAGTCAAGGAAGTGTGTGTGATCTGACAGGGGGAAAAGCAAACGGTGCTATTTTTGTCTCCTGAAAGACCTGTTGTAATTACAACAGTAAAGAAAAAGCAGATTACTGGCTAATCTCCTTTCCCCCTGCAATATTTCTGTCACTTGACACTCTGTTTGATTCAGTAAAAAATCTGAAAAGCCCTCAACAACTGTGGGTTTTAGGATTAGGAAAGGAAAGGCTATTTTTGTTCAATCTGAAGCCTGTGATAGAAAGAGTTACCAAGAATTTAGTATGCTGTTTTGGTAGATACGTAACCCTGTTCACAGCTACTCACATGCTCTGCTTTTCTTGGTGCAAAGGTGAGCATCAGAAGATACATGGGATATGATCTTGAGTTCAACATAGCATAAAACATACTTTTTAATGAAGTTTGTGCTTACATAACTTCTTTGGCTTCCTCCAGCAAAAATATCAGACATAAACATTTAGGGTGCTCCATTTTCCATTGATTATCCATAAACCAGTGAGTCCCAAACAATGGAGAAAGCAAATGCTTAGGAAATCATAACTGTGTTGTGTTATGTTATATATATATATATATATATATATATAATTTTTTTTTTTTTCCTGGAAACCCTGTCCTTTGCTGCAGCGAAGAGGGGCTGCAGAGAACCAAAGCAGTGCTGTGGCAGATTTGATGCATCAGCCATCTTCAGTCACAATTACAAAAAATGCTGAAGTTCACTACAACAATTACAAGAATGAAGACAGAGGTTGGACTTGGTCAACACAATAGAAGCACAACCTGTGCTTGGAAAAATTGAACTGCTTATACCTGTGTTTGTGTTTTTTTCCCTACTACACAGATGTTACCATCTCTAACTGATCTGATATCTTTAAAAGTGTTAATGGAGCCTGGATCCTGGAGATGTCTCTGAGCCTGAACAAATAAATTTCTTTGGGTCAGAATAAATAGAACATGAAAGAGAAGTAGCCCTATTGGGTTAAGCCAGAGATCCAGTTAGCCAAGTAGCTTTTTGGCTGTCCAACAACAGATGTTTAAAAGGAAAAATAGAAGTAATATGATCCTTTCCCTTTTATAACATCTCTTATTGAAATCAACAGTTAGTATGTCCTGAGTTACATGACAAAAGTTTTAAAGTTTTCATTAGTTTTGCTACTTGCTAACCTACCTAATTCCTTTTCAACTTATTTTTTGTGCAATACCCTGTAATAATGAGCATGGGAATTAAATTATGTATTTCATGGAAAGGTACTACCTGTGGCCTTATTTAAACTTGAGACCATAACGTTTCTCCAGAGCTCCCTAATTATGATTCCCATTCCCTGTTTCTGTATTCATCCTGATTTTGTGGACTTCTAATTTCACAAGGCGTGGATTGGAGGAATCCAGTGAAACATCTAAAGTCATATAAATATTCTAAACTACATTTTTAAGAAGTGCTGAACTAATTTTATAGATGAAATAACATACAAGTTTGGCCTGAAAAAGAGGACCTTTGGGACTTTGGAAAGATTATCCTTTAGCTCTTCCTACAAACAGGTTTGTCAACTCTATTACTGAGCATCTTAAACACCTTTTCAGTGAGACACAATGAGCTGATCAACTACAAATGTCATCCTATCTGTAAAACCTTCTTTGCATTTTATCTCCAGATAAAGGATTAAAAATGAGGTATAAACAGATGAAAATGCATAAGAATTTATAAACCCATAGAATAACTAGATAGTTTCTATTTTAAAATCATAGTTATCTCAAATAAATTTTGGTATTATCTCAGGAAACCTTTGCTGTGGGTTATTAGCTCTTGAACATTGCTTCTACAGGGGAAGAAAGGAATAAGGGCTAGTGAGGTGATTTAGGTAAAATTGCAGTAAGGTACACCTTTACCTGTTCAAAACCCCCAAGGATTCTCAGTATTCATTTAAGCTTTTAAAAAAATATTGTCATTTTAAAAATTATTTTAAAAAAATGCTTCCATGCACACCTCATGGCCAAATTTAGAAATATTCCATGAAAAGATTTCTCTCACTTTCATCTTTAGAGTAAACTAAGACCTTTACACTTGCCCACACAGTCATAAATGTATGAGCCAAAGGTGCCAGAGACCCATATAAACTCATTCCTGTCTGAATTTTAGCTTAATTTTGAAACAAAAGTGTTTTCCTGGGCGTACTGCACTCCTGTTTACCTGGACAAAATTTCTTCCAAAGTTGAAAAAAAAAGGTAAAAAAAGTAAAGTGTGGACTCTTGGACATTTTACACCACTTTTTGGACATGGAAAGATCAAATGGAAATAGTGACCCCTAAAATCCACATACATATTCAAATATCAATATTTGAGTGTGTACTCAAATATCTCATTTCATGTGGAAGGTTTGGTCCCAAAAGGCTACAGTATCTTGCTCTGTAATTACAGAATTTCCTAAACACTGAATTAAACACTGATGTTGAGTGGCTGGAAGATTAATGTTACACTATGACAAAAATTGAAAAACAATTTGGGGAATCAAGAGGTAATTAAATTCTTGACAGAATCACTTGAAAAGGGACCATTAGTTATATGAATGAATTATTCCCCTGTGGCTTGGATAATATATGGGAAATAGACATTTAAGAAGTGATTTTATTGGCAATAGAAAACTTATTGTATTTCAAAATAAGTGGCAACATTAATATACAGGGTTGCAGAGAGTGGTCATTTCAAACCAAAAAATGGAATTCTGACTTCTGAAAAAATGCTATGAGATGAATCAGTCTTTTCTAACTGCATTTTGTTATATATATTTTTACCAAGTTATCCGCAAGTGCAAATAAGGTACAATTCCATGTACCTTTTAAGTTTGGAAAACCTGTTTCAGTCAGTACAATAATTCTGCATTTGCACTGAATTCAGGAATTGTTCTGTAGAGCAGTAACAGGGAAGAATTTGCAAGTGTGAAGTACTATTCTGCTGGCATGTAGAGACTTTAGTATTCCTGTGCTAGGAACTGTGTGTCCACTGAAGAGGAATTTCTTACACTGCTAAGCTGTCTGAAAGGACAGAATAAGGGAATTATTCGTCTAACCATTATGGAGGGAAACTGAAGGCAGAAGAGATTAAGAATGAGAAATTCAAACTAGGCAGAAGACCACAGGATCAGTAGGCTTGGAAGGGACCTGAACCACTTAGTTATTTCCCTTGCTAGCACCTACCTATGGCTGTGTCTGCTTATCACACACTTTTGGCCCTGCTGTTTTCTGCAGCCAAGCAGCACTGTTCCCTCATGGCTGCTCAATCTCTGTCTCCTAGTTTATTCACAGAAGCCCTCAGTTGTAAATTCCAAACGTGCCAACTGGACGAGTTTCAAAAATAAATCCCTGAAAATGTCAAGTATTCACTACTGCTATAACCGCAAGCTCCACTTCAGCAGGAAAATATACCTTACCAGCCAGGACTGTGGGCATTTCTCATGCTGTAATACTTGCCAGCCAGATGGCACCAGACAGGATAGTAGCCATCAGGCTAACGAGAACTGCTGACTTGGGCACAATAAAGCAGCTCTGTGAAAAGGCAACAGCAGGAACCCTGCTCTGTCCAGGCCGTGCTGGTGGAACAGAACCTGCACGTTTTGCGTTTGGCCGTTGTGTCTGGTGTGAAACACACCTGTGTTCAATGTCTGTCACAACTGTCAAAGCAGAACACCCAAAACTTATTTTTTTCTGTCCAGGACTCCTTAACTTACAACCTTTGAATTGTGATTTAACAGCTTTTGAAGCCAGGGAATTTACGCTTCTGGTCCTATTTCATTAAACTGCTCTCCATCTGCATTCATTTTTAAAGTCTTTTCTTCTCTATCCATCATTTAATTAAAATCACAGCTTTCATGGAATGCTCTTTATTTTCTTCGTATCATCCCCTTAGGAGGCACTGTCATTCAGTATTATTATAAAAAGAATATTTAATTATTACAAAGATTATACCATACCAATCTCCTATCTACATTTCACTATACTGCAGGTCTTAGTTGCAACAACCTATATGTTCCTGATGTTGTTAAAATATTTTCTGCTCTGGATAAAACAATTGTAAAATGCAATTTCAAAAGGTTTCACTATTTACGTACCCCTTTTGCATCAATTACACCGGGTTTCGCGTTGAATTTCACCGTCTTCAAACGTGCACGCTCCTTTCTTTCAACTCTGGGGAAGAGAAAACACAAATGAAGAAACACACATTGATTATAGCAGCATTTGGTACGAAACATTTGATACCTGCTCTCCAAAGACCATTGGCAGCTTACTACTCTTAAAGGAAACATTTAAAGCAAATTTCATACATTGAAAAGGAGAGCACACTTCCTCACCAGGGTGCAGTTTTCTGGCAAATGCGGGACTGGGTTTGAGGAGTCTTGACTGCCCTACACCAGCACAACAGCACTGCCTCTCAACGCACCTGGAGCCTTGGAAAAGCATGCTGGAGACTGATTTACTCTCTCTAAGCTGTTCAAAAATCAGGCAACACTTAGAGTTCTATGGTCAGAGGAATGAAACAAGGATGTGTCCTTCCTCACCTTGATTAATATGGACATTAATGTATAAGTGATATTTCCTACCTTTGCAAAATCATCTACAGAATCTACAATTGACTGGCTCAAGTAAAAAAATTTGACCTGAAACTGAAACACTAACTCTATTTGTCTAAGCCTGGGGATTGCTCTAGGAGATCTCCATCGAATCCCGCAAAGCTAGCTTGTAAGAGACATTAGAATACATTCCTGCAAATCTCTTGCTTTCTAAGCCTGGGTAGCAGGAATTCATAATTTCTGATAATTATTTTCCAAAATACAAACTCTAGTGTTTTGATAGAATGCTAATTAACACAACATGTTTCCTTCTGTCTGAGTAGGCTTATATATGCCCTCCTGAAACACAGTGAATGTTGGTTACTATGGCTACAGCTTAAATTTAGATTAAATGCATTTCTCTGTAAGTGTGGGATATTCACATGGAAACAGATCAAGTGCATTTTTCAAACTAAATCTATGTTATTAAAAACACATGAACAGTCTCAAACTTGAACTAGCAGATGAAGTCCCTTGGTAGTATTGGTAAGAAATGAAGACTTGAGGCTGTGTAATTGCCTAAACAGGATTGAGGCTGTGTAATTGCCTAAATAGGATGGATGCCTTCTGAGGAAATAATTAGCACAAATGAACACAATATTCTACTTATTAATGTGTGTTAACATTTAAACTCATTCCAGCCCTGCCTAACTTCCTAAAACATCTGCTTTTAACTTAATTTCTTATTCACTGCATAAAGAAATTTGGAAATTAACCCTGAAGAGTGAATCTTATTTATGAAGTTTGTCATAATTGTGTTAGCAACCATGGAGGCACCACTGCTCTCTAGAGGCATAGCAGGCAGATAAGGAGCTGCAGAAACATCCTGCATTGCTTTAAGAAGTGTTTAAGTAATGCCATTAAGTGTCATTAGTCCTTCAGGCCAACATAACAACAATGTTCATATATGCTCCACATGCCCACTGAATGTTCCAAACATTTCATCATCTGGCACTCTATTAAGGGTAGCACGCAATGTTGCCTCCCATTACAATTTGTGTGACACCTTCCACAATGGAACTGTTCTCAGTTACTTATAGCTGAAATGTAAAATTACAAGCTGAAATGTTCTTTGTCTCAGGCTGACTGCATTACTGTTGCTGCCTGAACTGTCAGTAAAATGGGTCAGCTGTCAGAAAAAGGCAAGGACAAAATAAATGGGTTTGCCCAATTTATAATACAATCTTAAAGTTCTTCAGCTCAGGTGCTCTACTGCTTTATGTCTTTGGTCTGGAATTTGCATTGTGGCAGTGGTTGCTCTGGTGTTCCTGAAGGAATGAACCTAAATTTCTGAAAAGCTTTAGTTTTACATGCTTTGGAGAGCTCCTGGAATTCAGCTTTGGTTTTCCAAAGATTTAGTCTTCGTTGAAATGGTCAGAGTGCAGGACTTCAGTGAACTAAGATGTTCTTAGAATTTCTCATCTGTGCTACTGGACATTTTTGCCAGACAGTAGGCAGAGCTAAAAAGGTAACTCGGCTGGTGAAGATATGAGGTTTTGAATCTCTGTTCTTTTAGATTTGTTGATCCAGCTCTTATAAAGGGCACTTTTAAAAGAAACACTTTTACCATTTTTTTGCAGTTTTGTAATTTTTATATTTAAAGAAAAATAATCTTGACTTTTTTTCCCCAAGAAGAAAGAAGTTTAGGTCCAAAGGGTTATTTACAGCAGCTGACACTGAATGTCTCAACAACGTATGAATGTAAATCCCTTATATTGGTTTAGTTGACAGCAGCTGACCACCATTTGAACATTTTGATCCATCAGCTGAAGAAATTGCTTTTAAAGAAAGAAATGTGTTCATTTAACATGATAATCAGTTTACTATCACCACTGCTGGACAAAGCATGATCATGGGGAGTAGTACAAAAACATGGAGTGTAGGGGAGGACTCCTATCTCCCAGATTTGCAGGTCCCAGATTTGCAACCCTGACTTGCCTGATGTACACATTCCTGCCATGACCATTTCTAATTACATATTTGCCTGACAGAGCTATGCCCAAGGGATAAGGAAAGCACGGCAATGATTTCCAAAACAACTTCATGGCTAAGCCCCATTTTCAAAAGTGCCTGAAGGGTCACTGAAATTCTAAGATGTTTCAAGAAATGTTCAAAGAAACCTATATCCAGCATCCAAACATGACTGGAGCTGAAAAGCTCAGAGTCCCATGTGGAGATAGTATCACCCTAGCACAATTTATGGGGATTTCACCTCCCTCTTCCCATCCACCCTCCAAGTAGAGCTGTGTGCTGTACACAGGGAATTTCCTGTGCACAGGGAAATTATCTAAACATCATCTGAGATCTGGGACAGTTGGAGTGTACTCTGTATCCTCATTTTCTCTTGAAAACACTCCTGGTGGTAGATACCTCTTGGCTCCTTTTATTTCAGAAATGGTCAGGATTCACTCTGATCTTCCCATGTAAAGCTAGAGAAGTGGAGCAGTATACTGAAAACATACTTCAACCTTCAGTTTTTCCTCACTAGTAAGTTCAAGATTTCAGTTCTTTCAGATACTGTTCTCTTCTCACTTCTGAGGAACTAATTAATGGGATGCAACACTCACTGCAATGCAATGTCTGCCTGCTTTTGTATTTCTGGGTACACAGAGCTGTTGAAAAAGGGCTTGTGGGATTTTTCAAAATGAGACTCAGTTCTTCATAAGTGCTTCAAACAAGAAAAAATCAAGTATAACTCAACAAGACATGAACTGTGATCACACACTGGTGGACAACTGGGAGTTTTGTCAGTGCCCTCCTAAAAGCACTAGCCAGTCTTCACAGTGGTGATGTCGAATATCAAGTGAGAAATGCTTTCATCTTCAAGAACAGCGTTCATCCTGATGTAGAACACAGATGCAAGTTGCAAACTTGTTTCTAGAATGAAATAAAATGGTAACAGAAGCCCAATTTGCAGAGATTTGGCACTGAGCTGTTTTTCAGGATGAAAGTTGTTTCCAAAGCCAGCATGAGTACTGTAGCGAGGAGAGTTAGAAAACACAAGAATGCAATGTAAAATGGGTACTTGCAAGACCTTGCTATGTCTCTTGTTTTGCTTCACCATTTCCAGGTCACCTGCACTGTATTTGTTTTGCCTGCCTATCAAATGAAAGATAAGTGAAAATACGTACGCACTACTTATAGTTCAAATATGTGGTCTCAGTTCGCAGCTTTTTATTGCTTCCATCTCTGTGAGATGTGAGACCTGAGCTTACCAGGAGATTCCCATTCTCAAAATTATTTTTAAGCATTCCTGAAGTGGTATTTTTGCACCAAACATGCATTTTTCAGTAGGAGAGAACATGCTCTGGTTCAGCTCACCATCTGCAGAGGCTTGCTTTAAGAAAAAGCTCAGCACCTGGTCAATATTTATGAAGAGTAGACCTAATAACATTAGGAAGTGACTTCTCATAAAATTGTAGCACAACCTTATTCTGTCTAAAAGCTAACAGCTGTTTTCCTTCAGCACAGAAGTTTTACATCATTGCAAGAGCACAGGAAGTTTATACCTACACATACATACAAATTTTAATCCATATTAAATTTTTCCAATTAGATTAGTGAGTATAGACAGATAAATTATTTTAGACAAGGCTTACCTGATTATGCCATGTTAAAAAGTTTTATTGTTTAAGGATTAAAATGTTAAGGGTTATTTAGAGAGGTAGACGATTTATAGGAAACCATTAAAAATAAAAATCATTTGAGTGGATAAACATGCCCTTCTGCCAAGCTGAGCAGAACAACAAATTTAAGTTGGCTTTTCACCCACAGGGACTTCTGTGCTAGGAAAACCTCTTGTTCCTTGTCCTTAAATGTTTGTGAAATATTGGGTTTTATGTACTTTTCCTCTCACTTTGCTGTGAAAGGAGAGCATGGCTACATGTACTTGTGGGGAGAATGTTGTCTATCTGAGAACACAAGTATCAGGATGGTATTACTGCAGCTGGTAATAACAGAGATACAAGTTGCATAACATTTGGCAGTCAGATGTACTTAAACTACCTGAAAATGGGTATCTTACAATGATGCCCAGTCTGACAGCAGTTTTGTGACTGCACATCTGAAGGACAACAGAAAGATTAGAGTAATTATTTCAGTTTTCTAAGGCCAGATCCTTGTTGGCTGCAGAGGGAGCAGTAGTAAAAGTGGTGAGAATTTATGCTCAGCCATAATGGGGCAATCTGTGTGAAATCTCAGGCTGCATTCCAGACCCACGGACTCAAGTCAGGCAGATAAACACACACCACAGAAAATACTGAGGCTTGACATTTGTGAGGTGGGAGGTTGCTGTTGTGGAGAGCTTGCAATGTAGGAGCTTGTCCCTGTCCAGAGACTCAGCAGGGAAGAAGTGAAAAGAACTGGAGGCATAAAATCAATGTACAGCAAATTAAAATCTATTTACTATTGAATTTGAGCATCTGTCTAGGAATGAAATACACTGCATATTGGTTTCATGCATTTTGTTCACTCCCCTTAACTAAAGTGTTTTCATAAGGAGGGAATCTTGGATATGGGCTGCTCAGCTTCCTGCTACCCTTTTATAGGAAGCTAATTTTTTAAAAATATGGATAATAAGAAGGACAATGAGGCAAATAAAAATTCTCATTCTCAAAAGCACAGATTATGTCTAAACTCTAAATCTATCTATCTATCTATCTATCTATCCAAATGCAAAAAACATCCATTGTAAATATAATTCTGCTGGTAATTCTAGCATAAACAGCAATTTTCTGTGATAGGGGAGCACACGTCACCATAGTGCCCAGGCAATACTGCAGGCTGCCTGAGATATTGGTACAGGGCTGGTGGTTATGTCTCCTCACCTTGGAGACCCTGCCTGATAAAATTGTGCTGTCACCTTAAACAGAGGTTGGATAAATCTTCTGGGCAGATGTGGAACCAGGAGAAATTTGCCCTGTAATGCTGATTCATTAATACTATATAACAACTAATTTGGTGATGGTTAGACCACAACTGAGTGGTTTGCAGCTTCTCATCTGAAGTCCTGTTCTTCCCAACACCAACATGATATAATACCACACCAACTGTATATAACTTTATTTGGTTTCTACTCAACTAGCTATGCAGTCCTGTGGTTGAGAACAACAGCTATAGTCAGACAATAAATATACACCGAAAAAAATGTTGTTTTCAGGTGTAGAAACGGTTGTAATTATATTTAAAAACTGCAGGATACTTAAAATTTAATTTTCTTCAATCTTCACAGAGATCATTGGCTCACTGCTCCATGAGACTTGGTCCTTGCATAGATCAGTGAAGAAACTTGGGGCCTCCCTCACTTCTGTGTGTTGCTTCTTTCAGTAACACCCTTCCAGCTGCAGTGCTGCCCTCCAAAACTCTCACTTAAAGCCTGACTTGGCAATTTAACTATAAATAAGGCAACAAATCCACATGTTGGCAGAAGCATTGAAATCTAATGACAAAAAAGGCTTTCAAACTCTATTAAATCACTAAGAGGTAAAGTCTGGTAATGTATCCAAAAAACTGGATTGACTAATGAGTGGCAGTTCCCCTATAATTCTAAATTATGATTTTTTTACTGGTATAGCACGTAAGTCATAGAGGAGAAAAAGAGTAAGGAGTCTTGATTAATCATTCCAAATTTCTCTAATCAGCTCATGCTAAAATTGTATGATGGACTCTCCTCTAAAAAAAATTAAAAACCTAAACACATGGAAAACAATTATAGCAATTACCATTCCACAGCATCTCAAAGAAGAAATATAATGTAGTTGTTAGGACTTGGTCTGTTTATATCAATACTGATATATATTTGTATACACATATAAATAGATATATATATTTGTATACACACACACGTATGTATATATATCTGTAAAACTGACATGGTCACTGGTTTTCAGAGCTATTCCATAATGATTTCACTTGTGGGAAATGCGGGAGTTGTATCTTAGCTGTTTCTGGACAGAAGGGAAGTAGAAGGAAGACAGAAGTAAAGCAGACTGCTAAAAGACTCAACCTAGCACTAATAATTCCTGGATCTGTATAGCCTCTCACTGACCCAAAGTGCAAAAAATAAAGTTACAGTACCACAGGATAATGTTCACAAGCAGAAAAAGGAATCTAAACACAAAAGAAAACCCTTCCAAGTATAATCCCCCAAAACCCTAAAAAAAGAACAGAAAAGAATTGGGGATTAAAAAATATAAGACAAATACAAAATTCTTCAATTTACATCGTGGCCAATTTAGCTTGCAGGACAAGCCCAACAAACAGCTACAGATGTTCTTATCTTCCTTCCATTGTTTCTTTCACAATATTTTACTACTAGATAGAACACATGGGGTATTATATACAAAGCAATGCCTATAGAAATAGTCCCATATAAACTATAAGAGACACGGCACGCTGGAGCCAACAGCTTAAATAAGGATTTCCATGCTGTAATTGCTGTAATTGCCTATATTTGGTCAAATGAATCCCAGGACTACTCTGTTTTAGATTAATCCTCTTACAGTCAATAACCCACACCTGCAGAGGAAATTCAACTCCGAATTAGCACAATCTGTAAGTATGATTAGCTTTATTCTCTCTAACTCAGCCCTATGTGTGCTGATTGCTCATCCTCCCCTTGGGTGGTGTAAATGACTGCAGAAGATGCTGGCAAGAGCACATCAGTCTCAGGCTCTGAGGAATCATCCAGAACTCACAGAAAGGAAACAAAACTCACTTTTCAGTGCATTGGAAAAAATAACCTTGTACAACTGAAACCTTTTATGAAATAACAGCAACCTCTTCCCACTCAGCTCAGGTGTATCATTGCCTTAATGCAGACAGAAAATCAGATACCATTGATTTTTCCTCAGCTTCACTAGTGAAGAATAAGGATAACAAGTGGAGAGCATGGTAACTATACCTGCATCTTTTAAAATTCAAGATTCTTATTTTTAGGTTCTAACCAACCTATTTTCATATAATCTCTTTTCTTTTTTTTTTTTTTTTAATCTTATTCTGTTTTCTCCCAGTGTTTTCTAAGCCAGATCTTATTCCTAGGCTCTATAATATGTCTGATCTTGATGAGAGAACCTCTACCCTTTGTTCTTGAAAACATCACTGTGTGGGTAACCCAATAAGCTTCAGGCACACACAATTTTTCCACTTCACAGGATATACAATTCCACATTTTAATTAGCTGCTTTGCTTTTTCCTTCTTTTCTCTGTAGTAGTTTTAATATGTAAGACAGCTTTTTGCACCTTTTCATAGTAGGCACTATAAAGGAGTGAGCTTTGTGCACATACTTTCCTTAGCATTAAATAAACTCCTCTCTCTTCCCATGTATGGTCCAATAATGTAATTACAGCAGTATTTACTGTAGCAGTGAATAGCAGGCAATTATTCCTTTTTCAATACCTAGACACTAAGTCTGGTTAATGGGCACATTTTCCATCTTGAAACTTATAACCTAACCTTATAATCTAACTTTTTTTTTTCCCATCTATTACACAACACCGAAATTGCTCTTCTCTAAAAACCAGGTGTGGATGCTATTCAAACATGCTCATTAGAGAAAGTAAGATCCTTTCAGGGCTCATGTCAACAAGGTGTTTGATGGCCTTGTGATTTAGAACAATAAGTACAGTAAGCGCTATTAGCACCTTGGCCAATTCTCTTGAAACTGCTCAAGGGAGCATCAAGCATCCCATTTCCCCATTATAAAAAAATGGTCATGATCATTTTTTCACTAGTGCTAAAGCAGAAATAGCTAGGAATAGAAAGTTTATACAGCATTGCTGCAAAAGAGAAATGTAATATGTTTGGACAGATTTCATTTTCCTCCTACCCTTTCAGTTCTTGACCTTTCTATAGCAACTATCAACAGAGCCAGCAAGTAATTCTGGTTTGTGTACTACTTCTGATACAACCAGAGACTTGTGGCAAATTTTACAAAGCATCTAGGCAGAATAAACAATTGGAACAATGAGGGAGATTCAGATATCTGTTCTCTCTCCAAAAGTCACCACGAATCCATCACAGATACACAAAGATTCAGATTTCGCTTGGAGAGCAGATGAATGTTCCTTCATTTACATTATATAAAAAATTTACTGTGATATTGATTATCCATCAGTTCCCAGGGAGGCAGAGATTAATTTAACAGATTTTGAAGCCAAAGATGACCATTATATAATTTAGCACCATATTTTACATCACACAGGCTGAGAAGTTTAATGCTATTACCCTCTCAAAAGAAAGACATACAGTCTTGATTTGAAAATGTCAAGACATCCATTACATCCTTCAGCAGTTTGATGCAATGGCTAATCACCCTGACATTAAAACATGTGCTCCACTTCAAATGCAGAGTGAGTTCCCAGACTCAGGTTCTGGTTATTCCTTTTTTTACTGAAGCTCTTTAGTAGACAGAGATCTCTCCTTCTTTTCCCTTTTCTTTATGAAGTTACTAGTAATGGAGTCACCTTCTGAGTTTCTTTTCAGTACAGATATAAACAGCCTGAATGCTTTCAATCTCACAGTAAAAGTTGTGTCTTCTAACTCTTGAAATATCTGTGGGATTGTCCTTTACTGCCCCCAGTTTTTCAGTAGGTTGACACACGCCATCTTTGGGAAAAAAAATGAAGTGTTTGAAGGTAATGGCCAAAGAGGTAAGAAGGAGGAGGCAGCACTCACCTCCTCTTGCTGGGTATAACTCCCATCTCCTCACTATCCCCCTCCAGGGTGACCCTCCTCGCCTGCCACCATTCATCATCCGAGGCATTGATGACGTGAAGGATGTCTCCATACTTGAAACTGAGTCCTTGGCTTGGGAGGCCACTGTCTTTGCTCTTGTCATAGTCAAACATGGCTCTGTGAAAGGAAATAAAGATATGAAGGCGAGTGATTAGATCAGTCTGGGTACATTTACTTCAGAACAATTAATCACATTTGATGTCATAGGTAATCCTTTCTCTTTTCCAAAGAGAAAGGCCCAACTCAGAAGAAAATCCTTTCTACTGTGAAGTTAGTCTTTACAGAAGCCTCTTCTGTTTTTTTTTCCGTGTAAGAGAAAGTGCGTGGTAAAATCTGATATCAACTTTCAACCTATGCCTTCCAGTCCTAGGCCTGGCACCTCCACCAGGGTAGATGTACCCCACTTTCTGAGAGTAAAACCCTGCACATGAATCCCAGCAAGTGCATGTCACCTAGCTAAAAATCCAGATCTTGGTTGCTTATAGAAAAAAAAAGTACTTGGTAATATTTTCCCATGTAAAATATTGTTTGAAGATGATGCCTGTCAAGAAATGATGTTTATTTCCTACAGGGAAAATAGTACGATCATAACTCTGGCTGCAGAAATGTTACATCACTAAAATCCCAAGAGCTGTCTAATAATTCCTACTCTTTCACTGTCAGAAAGCAAGCCATGGCAATCTTTTCACTGGTAAACACTTTTGTGAGAAGGATTTGATGTAATTAATTGCTGTGCATTCTAGTATAATTGCAAAGAATAATTGTAGCAGTTTTATGGGTAGATATAAAACACTCAAAGCTACATCTCATAATGAGGAGAACTTGAAAAGAAGGTAACAGAATTGTGACTATGCAACCAAAATAATTTAAAGCTCTCATAAGCACCAACTGTGCATGGCAAGTCTGGTTCAGGAGGAGGAAAAATGCTATTTGAAATGTGTCTTCTTTTAAAGAGTTTAAAGTCTTGTACTAGCACCTTCACAAATGCTCAGATAATTTCCTTCTCTGAGGAGGAAGACTGCTGAATTTTACATAATCCATAAGCTTGCTTACGCTTGTACCTTTTTTGTAAATGTTCTTGGAATGCAAGTACCCTTTGGAAAAGTTTTATCGCTTAGCAGTGGAAAAGCTATTTTAAAAATCTGCCTAGATATTTTTAAATACTTACAGTAATTTCACGATTATAACCCACACCTGAATATAAGCCACACCTTTTTTTTTTTTTTTTAAAGTGAGGATTCATGTGTAACAAAGTAACAAATTAGTAACAGAATCACTGCCAGCTGGTTTAGTGTCAGGTGCTCAAGTTGCAAACAGTTTTCATAGACCAGGGAAGCCTTTAAAGGCAGCCCCAGGTGCCCTCCCTGGCCTGCTCTCACTTTTGGGTTGGCATTTCACTGGGATTTGTCTGTAGATAAGCCACACCTGAATATAAGCCGCACTACTGGGGTAGGCTGGATTCTTCAATGAAAATGGTGTGGCTTATAATCGTGAAATTTCTGTACATTAATAAATGCCTCTTACTGGTATGAGGTCATCTACTGCTTCTCAACTACAGCTTTTTGGGAGGACATCTGATGAAGAAGCTCATAAATCCAGAAGCAGTTAAGTGTCATTAGACACCTCAGTTGATGGCACCAGATCCCTGGAAGATGGCAGTGCATATGCAAACAGGCATACACAATACTTCACCCTGTGGGCATTGCCCTTGGCAGCAGTCAGAGTTTTACCACTACACTGAACAATCCTCTTAAAAATTCACTGATTAATTGTGCACCTTGCCATGGAAGCTGTTCAATGGCTCCAAACCCCAAACCACACAGTTGGCCATGCTGGATACTGGGCAGACATCATGGAATCCTGATTCCAGGCATAATTAAGTCACTCAAAACAAGGAACAATATCTTCTGTTACAGAGAATAAGCAAGACTCTCACATCCCTGATGCAAAATATTCCCTGATGCCAAACTGGAAATGCTCCATATTTGGCAAGTTCTAAGATGAAGGTTGTCTTTCAAAAGTTAAGGAGTAGAAGGTAAGACAATGTTCTTTGTCCTTGAACAGACATTTGCACCTCAGAGCCCACATATTGACTTAAATTGAATCTGTCATAGTGCTGGCTGGTGTTAACGATGAATGCAGATGGCAATGTTTGCCAGTGACTTGCTTTGATTGGAGTAATCATGTGCATTGCTAATTAAAATGAGATTATAGATCTCAGACAAGTGACTTTTTGAGCACACTTTTCATTGAATGAAAGATTTTGTGGCTGATGCTCTACAGATGTTGATTACTCCATTAGCAAATGAAATGACATGAGAGCTGACTTCAGTGATCTTTCCTAAACATTACAAATTAAGAGTCAGGTCCTGGTAACAGCTGTATTTGAGCTTACAACTTCGATAACATTTCTGGCTCTGTAAAACATACTTTTGTGGCTGGCTGTTGGCCCAGCTATAAAGTATGTGGGGATCTTCATTTCAAGCATTGCTGACTACTTTGGGCTATAGAGAGACCTGGGCACATTCATCCCCTCTACCTTAGGCTGTGAGGCCAATTTGGATTGCAAAATCTGGTCCTTTTAACAGATAGACATGCCATTTCCAATTTTCTACCTGATGAATGCCACACAGTTCTGTTTGTACTTGGTTTTGAAGATGTATATAAAAAGAACACCTCTGCATCCGTTGAGTGTCAACTGAAGTGATATAAAATGAATGCAGCCAGACCTCTTGCTTTGCAAAGGAATTGGGCAGAGCAGACAGAAAAAGATGCCATTTTTCCTTTGCTCTTTCATGTTTTCAGACAATGACATCCAAGTCTTACAGGATACCATCTGCAAGCACTGAAACTTTCATCAGAGTCAAGGTCAGTTCTCAGCAAAGTCTAGTTCTGTGCAAGCTTCTTCACCAGAATAACGCATTAAGGGGTGTGTTAGACACATTAGATAGGTTCTGCCATGCTAGGGAGAGTAGCACAAGAAAGGTTAAAAATAGTAGCACCTTTGCTGAATATTTTGCTGAGTTGAGAAAAGGACATAAGCAACACAGTCCAACAAGAAACCCACCTCTGCACAGAGCACCTAACAGCCATCTCTGACAGATGAGCACCATCACTTCAGCTAGAGAAGGATCAGCACGATCAGGACCAGACAAGCACTCTTCCAAAATGAGATGTTTAATAGAAACAGGGTTATTCAAATCATCCAGAGGGTCTAAACCAAGAAGACAGGTCACAGTGCCTCTTTCTCTGTGATGAATTAGAGAGATGTCCCCAGAACACAAGCGCAATAGCGCAGATAGTGGAGAGGCTGCTCAGCAGAGCTAGTGAGCTTTCTGCCCTTGCTAATATGAGTACATGCTTTCATCTGTCTGGTGCTGCTTATTCATGGGCTGCTTGGGCAGTTCTTCACAGCACTGAGCTGTAAATCATTTAAATGTCTTTTACTGCAATATTAAGGAATAATAATCTCAATAACCTTACAACATTTTAATGACATTTATCTAACAGTCTTAAACACTGACAGCTTCTTTTTTTTCTCCAAATTTATGAAAATGCATCTTAAATCACTGTTCTTTCAGGTGTTTTATATGCTCAGTTAGCTGCTTGCATCCACTGTTAAGCCTCTTTTTTTGGATCCTATAGGTGAAAACCAAGAGCTTTCTCTGTGTCAGTAAGGCTTTTTTTCCAAGTCAGCTGACCTGGTCTACTTTTGAATTGGGGTAGTCAGTGTTTTATAATGAAGAAAATCGGTTTAAATTATTTAACTTCCACTTTAGAGCTGTCACCAATATTGTGATCACACCAGCATCAGAAAACTCCTGTTCAGTATCTTCTAGACAGTGCATTTCACAATGAAAACTGTTTAATATCTGTACAACATCTTGAAAGTGAAAAGTGTTATTAAAATGCCAAGTATTGCCATGAAAGGCTTGGTGAAAGCCTCATGCTTATAGAAAATTAAGGAAGTCTAGAGAAGTGAAGCAGGAAGTGCAAACATTTAGAAGAAGCTGACTATCACAAATATTTAAGTATTTGTGAGGCTTGCTTCCCTGATATTATTCCAGACTTCAAAAGTGATCATTACACTAGACTAATCCCAGCAGCAATTTGGACAGAACCTATGAGATTTTACTTTTGTGCTTGGGTGCTTCTCAATCATTTTTAGGCAGCCACATCAGCATAAAACGTGAAACAAGCAGTTCACAACAGCATTCAAATTCATTGCTCAAAAATTGTTTGAAATTAAAATACTGACTTTACCAAGTTGCAATATACTGCCCAACATGCAGTGAGGTGTCTATGTGGCATGAAGGCCACCAAAACTGGGGTATCTTTTTTCTTCTACTTAGCATAAACACTTCATCAGTTGAGGCATTTCCAAAAGCTAAGCTGCCTTGGGCTGTAAATTTCTATTCCTAATGACATCTATTCTCACAGCTAGAGGAATAAATATTCGACAAAGAAAATATATTAGCTGTGACAAAAAAGGAAATAAATTCCTAGTGAAATCCCATATATTGCAACCTATTGACATCCATGATGTTATATTGTTACCACCATTTATAACATGAAAAATAGGGTACAGAAAGACTAAGTGATTTTACTAAGCCCTTACCAGAAAAGGGACATTGACAGAGAAACCTCTTAGCTTCCTCAGCTAATGCTGTAAACACCACTGTTAGTAGTCTTCATGATCTTCCTGACAAAGCAAGATATATAACTGCATTTACAACACAGGAATATATTTTAAAGAATGCTTCTATGTGTGCAGTGCAAAACTCCCAAATCTTCCACTCCAGTATCAACGGCCAGTAATTTGATAAAATGCAGGTGCTGCATGGCAGCTTTATCTGCATCTCTGAAATTACTTTCCTCTTCTCCTGGCACAGATGGGAGTTTGCACATAAATTTACAGACTGCTCTTTGCTATTCACTTGATTATGAAACGACAACATTTAGCAAGAGAGATTTTCAGCTGCTGTAAATAGTCCTAACTCTCCTGTGATCTGCCAGCATATCTGCATAAGCACCACTAAAGGATATTCCTCTCTTCTCTGAAAATTTCCTTAACAGTGAGTCTCAGAAATCAGATTTTATGGCATCATCCTAAGGGAGATACATGTTATTCTCCTCACTCACCACATCTATCATACCCTCTGCCCTATTCCTTTTTTACAAATGGGAAATCCAGTGCAGAGAGGTTTAATCATTTGCCTGGTTTTAGACAGTAACTCAGCATCATAGTCAGAATCAGACCCCAAGCTTCATAGCTGTCTTTTCTGCACTCAGTAATAAATGTATTTCCACCCACTTGCAGGCTCAGCTTGAAGAAAAAATTAGAAGAAGATGAAAGAAACGCTAATGTAATTCATTGCTATAGCTACAACAGAGAGCACAGTGGCTCTCTGATTGAAGCAGCCATTGCAAGGCAATTAAGATGCTATTAAAAGGGTTAAATTTTAGCATACTGGCAAATCCATAAAGACTTTTAACTTCTCCTCCCAGCTTTGTTTGGAGAAGCTGAACTGGTAAATCCTATGTGTAGAGCATACAAAAAAGGTTTCTCTCTCCTTGGGAGGTTGGGGAAGCTCTGAGATGCTGCTTGCTGAGACTGGAGGCTGTTGGAAGAGCCCCTGTGCCCAAGACGATTCTGTCATATATTGTCACCTCTGCTGAGAGAGGGAGGGAGGGGGGACTGTTGGGAAGAAATGCTTTTATTTGGAGTATACTACAGCAATGTAGTTTTAACAAAGTAAGTCTGAATGTTTGACCTGTCATTCATAGATACCATGACTCCTGCTTTTTCCTTTTCTCTGCGTTATTTTTAGTTTACTTCTTTTACTTTCATCTCCCCCCTTTTATTTTTTTATTTGTTAATTTTTTTAAAATTTTTGCTTTTTTTGTTGTTGTTGTTTTTTTTTTCTTCCCTATTTTAATGATGTTATAACTCTTGATGAAGCCCATCCCCTCAACCTTATCAGGCTGAGAGGGACAGTGTTAGCTGTTTGTGTGACCAAAATCGTCATGACAGGGCAGCAATGTGACACGGTTGCCACATCTCCTTTGGAAGTTAGAACCGATCAGGGACCATTACCAGCAACAGTCTGGATGCACCCAAGGTAGACCAAGGAGTGCTGTGTCCAGCTGTGGACACCCCAGCAGAAGGATGCAGACCTGCTGGAGTGAGTCCAGAGGAGGCCAGAAAGACAATCAGAGGTCTGGGGCACCTCTGCAATGAGCACAGCTGAGAGAATTGTGATTGCTCAGCCTGGAGAAGAGAAGGCTCCAAGCAGACTATTAAAATTTTCCAGTACCTAAGACACTACAAGTAAACTGAAGAGAGACTTTTTACAAGAGCATGTAGTAACAGGATAAGGAGAAATGGCTTTAAATTAGTGAGAGGGTAGGTTTAGGCACTGAGCCATGGGGCATGCTCCCAGTCAATGTGCAGTTCAGGGTGTGAACTTAGCTGTTCCTAAGGCATCTCCACTGCAGCAAATCCCATTGCACATTTGCAGCCAAGTCTTTTCCATTTGCTATCTTATTATTTCTTTACTTCATTCAGCAATTTCTCCATTCAGTCCAAGTAGTTCCTTATTCCCTTCTTCCTAGTGGGAATTTGGCAGAGAGTTTCTCATGGATCTCAATGAAAAAAAAGCATTGGAGACAGCAGCAATTAGTTCCAGAAAAAAATCACAAAGAAGAGGGATATATTTTCTTTATGATGTTTATCAGGAAAGAGGACTGCCATTTGTCCTTGGGGAATATTCTGCTCATTTTGGGGATTGAAGCATGATGCTTAATGTCAGCTCTTATGAGCCAATCTCTGTGTTGCTGATGGGCTTTTTTAAGTTTTTAGCAAGTGCTCATGTTCTGTGCAGGAAATGAGTTCTGCAAAATTTGTACAGAAAAGCGTAAGTCAAAATTTTCAGAAGTATCAAACCAGTCTGTTGCACTTTCATGGTCTTGCTATACAACAGCATACAATGTACTATGTTAGAAGCAAAACACGTCTTAGGGAGCAAGGGCTGACATTCAGGCTTTCAGTTGTAGACATGGACAGAACTAGTATTACTCCCACGTTTGCATGGCTTTAACCCCACCCAGCAGGAATTCTAAGGTGGCTTGAGAAAGTGAAATTCCTTTATGCTTTTTCTTGTGCCAGCACAAGGGGAATTCCTTTCAAGGAACACACTTTTTGTTTCTTTGGTATTTTACAGGGCATAAAAGACCCAAACAGAATCCCCTTCTGCTTGCAAACATCTGAAATCAAGCTGAGAGCATATGCTTACCTTACCATGATTTACTGATTAGGAAAATCTGGCTGCCAGTTTCATCTCTGATAAACAGAAGCTTTTAAATACATCTGCATTGGACTCAATGTAGTCTAGATCCTCAGCTTTGAGGTTTGCTTTAAAACAGGGAGACTGCCTTGGGTCTGAACAGGTTGAATTTAACTTAGGCATTTTGATAAGCTCCAGAGGAGATCTGTAGTTGGTTCTGGAAGGCTTCTTCAGCACACCTGAATTTGTGGCTGAAATTTCACAATAAGCCCCCAAACTTGTGCATGAGATGCAGATTTCACAGCAAGCTCAAAAACTTATGCCAGGTTTGTGCTCAACTGTTTCTTCTAAAGAAATGAGACAATTTTTTACTGACCTTGACCTGGTCTGTGCAGATCATTATGCTCAAAATGATATGAAATCTGTCTTATTCTTGGATTTGATTGGTTTCCTCCCCATAAAGACTAAGTGAAGCTGCTGCTTGACTGCATCTCTCGTTTCTCTCTGAGGCATCAAGTGCAGTTTCTCAACACAGATTTTTTATGTTGTGACATTTAAGATTATCCATATCCAGAAAGGAAATGCGACTGGATGTCAAATCAGGGGTGCTTTAAACTACTGGGTAATTCACCTGAAATTGCAACCTGTGGGTTGCATGGACTGACACAGGAGCCAAAAAGTCATTCTCTCTCATAGTAACTTATTTTCTGTCTCAAAGCATTAATTTAGGGATTTTTTTTCCCTAGGGAAAAATAAAATTAAAAACCAAAAAAACCAAAATAAAAGTAAAATCAAACCAGGTATTTCTTTCAAAGACAATGAAACTGAAAGGAAAAATTATGACTCTGTTACGACAGCCTGTAGCTACCCCCATACCTCCCTGCCAAATGTTCTTCATACTACTAGAGAATACACAACAAAAAACCACTGGGTTTAGATATTTTTTAGTAATTGGTCTGCAGTAATTCTAACTATTGCAATATAACTCAAAGATCTGCTTTGGGTAGTTGGTTTTTTTAGGTAGTTTTCTCAGATACTATGTAGCTTGCAATTGCTTTCTCTTTGACCTAATCATGACCTGAATCTGTTGGTAGCTTTTAAAATTCCATTGTGGCCAGGCTGCCCACAGAATTCATTGTGCTTTCATTGGCTTATAATCAAAAGGGAATTTTCAGCACACAAAAAGAACCCCCCTGGTAACATAACTATTACTACCAGCCAGATATATGATGGCTTATTTTTCCTTTTTCTCTCTTTTTTTCTTTTTTTCTTTTTTTACAAGGATATCAGAATATTAGACATCTGCAGAATTTAAGAGAAAGCCTTTCTAGGAAAAAATGATCCACATTTATGATTTGTACAATTTGAACAGAATGAAGACAAAAAGACTTGTAAGAGAGTGACTAAACACAATGCCTCTACTACTAAAAACCACTCCACCAGCCAAAATTCAGGCAATTTTGGGACAAAATGGATTTTTTTTTTCTTTTCTCCCAAGAAATCAACATTGGAGCCTTGACAATGTGAACATTCTGACTTCTGTTGTAAGAAGTGAGGAACTCTATGGACTTTCCTTTCATGGAGGTGTTAACAACATAATAATTTGTTAATATCATAATAAATCTATTTATACACTCCAGCCTTTAGAAACTGCTATTGGGAAAAACATTGTTATCACACTTTGAGAAAGTGTAGACAAGCAAAACTCAGAGAAAGTATTAATGAGAGAACATTGGCTGCTCTGAGGAGAGAAGGCATTACGGAAAAGTCAAGTTATTTGTTTGCAACAGCTCTTTCTCAGTAATGGTTTCTGCTTGGCCTTGGCCTTGAATGCTGTCCTCTGACAGTAAGAGTCACAATTTGGATTTTCATTGTTATTGTGTTGACTAGCACATTCTGATGAGATAATGAGAAACCCCATGCAAACAGGAACTACCCTGTGAAAAACCACTGAAAATTATTACGGAAATTAATTACCCTGCCTAATGTGGAGAAATGTACTAAATCCATAAACTCTGCTGGATGCAACCGTTTGAAAACTCATGAAAACCTTTTGTCTCTAGGTCAAAACTTGAGGAACCCATTAAGAGTTTACTCAATCAGCAGGAGGAGGTTGCCTTTAGAATGAGTCCTTTCTTTAGGTTTTAGCATAGGCTTCAATTGGAAGCAATGTAATTAATTTCTGGGTTTGGCTTTGTCTCTTTTAAAGGGTCACTCTTGAAGAAGAGTAATTTTGCAAGAATCCAAATACAGTTGAAATCTAAAGATGAATTTTTACGGTACAAAGGTCAGGTGTCTCTACATAACCTCTATTTCATGAGGCCAAACACGAAATCTCTAAAGAAGTCAGATTTTTAAGGGGGAACTCCAAAAAAATCAATGCCACAGTCCTGAGCTGAACTCAACTGAAATCTTCTAAACTTTAATGGAAATAACAGAGAAAGTTTGCCTGGAGGAGTGGCAGCTATTAGATGGTCTATTTGGTCAACCAGGTCTGTGTGTTCCTTGAACTCTTCTCTCAACACTTATCACAAAGAGGTTTATCCTGTGAAGTTTTATTCTGTGATTGGGTTGAATGTTTTCTAGTAGATGATATTTTCTATAAAACTCCATCTTCTTGAGTCAAATGAATAATTCAACACCAGTTTTGAATAGTGTCTGCTCTTCACAGAAAAAAGCTTGAAAATAAGATGTCAGAATATTCAAAACCAGAAACAAATAAAAATTAAAAATTAAAATAATAGTCTTTGGTGTCACCTCTTCAGCACCAAAACAATCTGACTGTTACTTCTTCTTAATGATTAGATTTGTTGGTCTCACTATGTGTCTGGTTGTCAATTTTCTTTAGAAATGTACTTTGACTATAACAGTTCTGATCAACCACTATTACTCAAAACATTTAACAGCAGCAATATCTGTTTTAATATTTCTGAAACAAAGATGCAAGAGGGTGATGCTAAAATTCTTCTGTCTGTGAAACAAAAAATTAGGTTTGTTTTAGCACAACTCCATTGCACTGAACTCTTTGCAATTCCTCATTCATTCCATTGCGTTATGCACATCCTCCTTCCTGGGACCCCAGCTCATGTGTGCTCAAAAGCAGGATTAAGGGTAACACCAGAAGTTCCTGCATTCCATTTTTAAAGGTAAATTAAGCACATCTGAGACAAGGTTTTGTAGACTTTCAATGAAGATTAGACTTTGAATTGCTAAGTCACTTTGAAAACATTACCCTAAGCAACTTTGACAGAATATGCCTTAAGCTGCTCTGAGGCTGACAAGATGAAGGTCTGGTGCAGCAACAGAAGTGCTTTGATTGCTTGCTCCTGGATGGTGCTAGGACCTAGGAGATATCAGAAACTAGGATAAGTTCCTGCTGCCATGAATGAAGCTCAGAGTTTTGATGGTCTTGTCTATACTCCTCATTCTGTATGTAATTCCTGATTTAAGCTACTGAATTTTTGCTATCTTCATTTGAATTGAGTCTTGAGGTAATAAAAAGCCTAAAAACAAATCTTCCAGGAAAACCATTGTTCTTTTCTCTCCCTCTGGAATTTCAAATTTCTCTCTATACTGGCTTAAGTTTACCCTGATTTTAAGACATTCCTCTGTTCTGCAGTGAATAAAAAAATTACCATGAACTCTTAGTTCCACTTAGCAATTAACATTACATAGGAACTATTAATTAAAAGCTATGTTTAAAAGATTAAGTTTAGGCAAAGTGAAGCTGGCCGTCTCTTGAGTCAAGCTTCTAAGCCAAATTTTGTTTAGCATTTGAATAAAATGACCAATTTCAAACAGATTACGTGTACTTAGACCTAAGTGTGCCATTCTATATACTATGACACATTCTATATACTAGAAAATAATTCATAGGTGCAGTAGCTTTTCTAATATTGCTCCTTGGTAAATAATTTCTATGAATTTATTTTAAAGAAATGAACAGCATGCAGAATGTAGAACTCAGTTTGGAACATCATAAACCACTACCATTTCCTAAGCCTGAGTAAAATGATTGTGTCAAGCCAGTTAATGTTAGGTGTGTTTGTGCAGGAAATACAAGACTGAGGCAAAAATGGTAAAAAAACTCATTTTATGTCTCTGACAGCTATAAATGAACAGTAACTTCTTCACTGGCTTATAGGGCATGCTGGCATCTTTCCTCTCTATTTTAAAGACATTGAATGGTGCCCCTACAAGAATGTTTTGTAGCTGGGAAAGTTGTAGAAGAGCATATTAATTTAACAAGCATGTCTTTGTGTGTCATGTTCACCATGGGCTGATTCAAAATTTTCTTTATATTATTTTGCTTGCTGGCCCTGCTGAGGTATTTGATGAGTCTTTCTTAAAAGCTGGTCAATGTCAGTGTTTAAGAAACATTTGCACAAAGCCCTCAATAACACACTTTAATTTGTGCTCAGCTCTGAGCTGGTCAGGCTTTTGGACTAGATTATCCCTGTAGGTCCTTTCCAACTGAAATACTCTCTTCACTTCATTCCATTCCACTTCAGTGGAAGAAAAGCCTCCAAAACAACAACAAACCTTGTCCTTAACAAGAAAGATACATGAGGTTAAGTCTTGTTTCCACTGTAGGAGGCAGGAGCAAATCCCATGCTCCCAGTGGAGAGAACATGACAAGAACTTTTCTAAAAAAGCAGTCCTTGATAAAACAAGCCATGTAGGAACAAGGAACTGCATTGGACCACGTTCACATTTGCATTTTTCAGGGATCAGTTTTTCACCAGTGGAGCTGCTCTGAACATGCGGCAGAGAACAGAATCTCACCAGGGGGCATGGTGAGCCTTGGTGCAGGCAAAGCAGAGGTTCTGAAATTTTGGGAGATACTAGAAACTCAGCTGGACAAAATCCTGAGCAACTTGAAATAATTTTGAAGCTGACAATGTTTTGAGAAGGAGGTTGGACTGGCAACATCAGAATAATCTCTTTCAAACTAAATTACCTCTAATCATGTCTACAGAAGGACTGAAATATAAAATATGTTCAGACATAGGAGTTTAGACCATATTTACCACTTTTGGGAATATCAAGAATTTTTAATATATATTCTGCATAAAATGATACTTCAGTGTCTGAGAGCATTTTCTGTAGTGGATAAAAATACTTCATTTTGCTTAAAAGTGCCTTGATGAAGGTAACTGAGGATGGTACAGAGATTCTCAAGCTGTGTACAATTTCGAATGATCTTCAGAATCACACATACTGAAAATGTCTTAATCACTTGAAAGTGATTTGGGAACTACAGTGCTGAGTGGCTGAGCCATCCTTGGGCAGTGGAGACACTCCTGGTATAGCCATGGGATTACAGCAGAGAGGGCTTTCTTTTGTTCTTATTTTGGGAAGAAAAATTAGGTGCAATGCAGATATTCTTAGAGAAACCTAAACTCCCTGGAGAGTGGCTAAGTACCTATGGGAAAGGAATAATTCTAAGCATTTATATTAGATCACAAAAATAGGCTGACATAGATGGTGTGAATATTTCTCTGATTCGGTGTCCAATTTCCTAATGGTAAAATAAGAATACACAAAGAGGGTATTGTGAAGTGCTCAGAAAATGTGGCAAAGTGGCCATATCAATGGCTGTGATGGGTAAATTGAACATAAAGAGTGAAATGTTGTTGATTTCAATAGAAGCATCTATTGAAACTACACATTTTGTCAGAAAAGCCTAAAGTATAAATTACACTGTCATTTAGCATTTGCTTATACAAAACTCATGCCATTAAAATGAATTGAGTCTTGCAGAATGACAGAATAGAGATCTAAAAAAGGTTCTTTCTTTTGATTATTCTGACATGTCAGAGAGTTGTGGAAAAACAAACAAGCAAGAAAGTGAACAAACAAGTAGCTGTGACAGAAGAGATGTTTTTCTTTCACTTGATGTGTACAAGACTGAAATATCCATCAACAAATTTTTTTGCCTGGACCAATTCTTAGAATTGTTAGTATTTTTTAGCCTCATTTACAAGCTGTAGGAAGTTTCTTCTCACTTCACTTTCTCTTTTTCATTTCCAACATGGAAACAGCAATGCAATTTAGTTTGTGATTTATTTAGGGTCTGAGCAAGGTTGTTGTCTTTGGAGAAGGTTGTGGTGAACAGCGGGGAAAGGATTAGACCATATGTGCCCTGTTCCCTATATGTTCCCTAAACATCTGCTGCTAACCAGCACCACAGAAAGGACACTTGTCACAGGAAGGACACAGCTAGGTGCACCTTTCTTCTGAGCCAGGGTAGTTGCAAGAGAAAACGGATGTCACTTTTATACAGGAGAATAGATGAGAAGGTGAGAAACTGAAATTGTCTGCACAACTTGCATTAGTGCTGATAGGTAAAAGAATGTGGAAAATGTTCAGTGTTTAAAAAAACAAATAAAGCAATCCAGATAGAAAATAACCCAAACACTAGAAATATCTGTGGGTGACAAATTATGAAAATGGGGCTTAAGAATTGGTTGAACTTTTCATTTTGCTGACAGTTTTCCCTGCATGGAGGTGATGACTCTTACCCCTCAGTCAGCTGGGGGAGAGTGATTTCCAGAACCAAGAATGCTGCCCAGACAACCCAAAGACTGCTCAGGGAGCTGGGGAAGCTCACAGAAGTCAAGGAGACACAATATTACTGTGGAACTGTGGACTTTCTATGTATGTGTCAGTGTTATGTCAAATAAATTTTGACGCTTGTGTCCCTCTATCAAGGGCTATGCGTGAAGATTAATTAATGTTACTTCACATGAGAGCTGTTACAGGACATAAAGTGCTGGGTTGCACTAAAGAGAAATAGTGTACAGTAATTTCACAATTATAAGCTGCACCTGATTATAAGCCGCACCTGATTATAAGCCACACCTCCCAGTAATCGGGGAGACCATGGGATTTGTCCATATATAAGCCGCACCTGAATATAAGCCGCACTTTTTTTTTTTTAAAAAGTGAGGATCCATGTGTAACAAAGTAACAAATTAGTAATAGACACTAATTGGTGTCAGGTGCTCATCTTGCAACAGTTTTCATAGACCAGAGAAGCCTTTAAAGGCAGCCCCAGGCATCCTCCTGGCTGGCTCTCACTTCCGGGTTGGCATTTCACTGGGATTTGTCCATAGATAAGCTGCACCTGAATATAAGCCGCACTGCTGAGGTAGGCTGGATTCTTCAATGAAAAAGGTGCGGCTTATAATTGTGAAATTACTGTAAATAGGAGTTTCAAGCCACCTTTGAAATGAATCTGCTTTAACTCTACAGATTGACCAAAGCACTTGGTTTGCAAGTGTGTAGTGTTTAAATCATTTTAACACCTAAATAACCAAGCATTTTTCCTATGTCCAGCTCTACCGTTCACCACTCCAGCCTTACAGGATCAAATTCCATCTGGTTGTTTAATATACCATCCAATAAAGCAGTGCAAATCCTATATTTTAAGTATTTTACTTTCTGTCTCTGTCTCATTAACCTAGTATTTCCTGTCAAATATTAAGTTAGGGAAATATCTGGTTTTCCAGAAAAGTCTAAAATGTTTATTTTCCATGATATACCTGTACAGTTCTATCAGTAAGCTCTGTAAAGTGAACCAATTTAGTGGAAAGACTAAACAGGGTGATTTTGTATTGAAATTAATTACTTTCATTTAAAAAATATATAAACAAGCAAGTCAGTACAAGGTACAATGTGAATTTTAAAACATCTTCACAATTGACTGTATGGAACCTGATTTGTCTTCAAAGGGACATTTGCCTTATGATTTCAAAACTCTGTATCTCAAAATCCCTTTTGTGAACTTAAGAGCAAGAGCCTTTCTTTTTTAAAGGCTAGATACAGGCACTATCTTCTTTACCAGAAAGGCCTTTATTAACCAAAGCCTCATTGTAGTACACAACTGCCTTTGAGGGAAAATTAAAAAAAAAATCTTCCCAGTAGCAGGACTGCTTTTAAAGATCTTTGTATCTCCCACAGCTGCAGCAATAATTTACTGCCACTAATTACCAGCTCCATTGCAGTACTGGTCTATAGGGATGTGGGTTGAGATTTTTAATTCCCTTGCTTTGTTTTCAAGAGTTTGTACTGTTCCTCCCTTTTACTGAAGGCTGAGGGATCTCCTGCCTGCTGCAGTGGGACTGTCTGTGCTTTCGGCTGATGTCCAGTGTGAGCCTAAGCCCCAGGCCAGGTTCTGCTGAACTCCCTGCTCAGAGACCAGCAGTCACTGGGGCAGGCACCATGCATAGCCAGGTTCTGCAGGGACACTGAGGAGAGCATGTGCCACCAGAAATCCTGCCACAACCAAGGTGCCAAACAGGCCACAGAAATGTCCTGGCTTTACATCATTGTCAGTATCCTTGGAAAACTCTTCTACCTCCTCAAATGCTTGTTGGCAGCTCATGTACAATCAGCCTGAAGGAGTGCTAGAGCAGGATGTGGGCATGAAAAAAGGGCTGGCAGCGAGGAGTGCCTTTCAGCTCTGAATCACAGAGACCAGCAGCAGTCAGAGCATCACACACTTCATTCCTTAGCTGTTCTGACTGGCTGCTGTAGCCATCCTAACACTCAGTGTACCTGCTGCCATGAATCCAGCCCCTGGCACCAAAATCACCTCCTGCCTTCAAGCTGGTACCTTTCAGTCAGGGACATCTCTCCTTGGGAGTTCTCTGCTCAAAGCTGGAGACCTTTCTGAGGAACTGCAAACTCAAGTGTTTCATTACTCAGCATCCTTTAACAAGTGTCAGTCTCTCTGGCGCCTTGTCTCTGTCTTTATAAAGCAAGGATAGATGGCATTTCCTCGCCATGACTGAGAATCGTGAGGATAACTACAGTAAGGCTTGTGCAGCATTCAGAAACTAAATACCAATTACACAGGGCATTGGGATGTAATAAGAGAGCTGAGGAAAGAAAAGGCCATACCAATAAAATTAAATGAATTATTTACAATCAACTACAGAATGTGTTTAAGAATGAACCCACAGAAGAGCCTTTCCGACCTGTCAAATCAATGGAACCATCTGCACTTGATGTGTCAGTAAGGAAAGTTTTATAACAAATCAATAAAATGAATAATAATAAATTACCAGGATGAGATGAATGACTGAAATGGAGAAATGGAAAATACTGAGCCAGTTTTTTAAAGGCAGACAACAAATAAATGAAATCTGACTTGAGAAATAGGTAGATCTACTTAACTTCCTTAGGAACATTAAACTCACTGACCAGAAATACCACCTGAATTTTCAGACTTCCTCAACAAAACATCATGAAATGCAAAGAAAAAAACCAAACCAGTGGTCTGTGAGTGTTAATTAATAAGTGTTTAAAGGATAAGCAAACAGGATTAATAAAGAAGGTTTTATTTTCACAAGAGAGTAAATCCTCTAAGTGATCTAGAAAAGACGATGAAAAATGAGGCAAAAACATTTACTAGAGACACTGATGCATAAAGGATAAAAAAACCAAAAATTGACTCAGAAAAATTACAAAATGTCCAGTGACTGGATGATAGAACACTTGAAGATACACTTGGCCGTGTGCACTTGCAGCCCAGAAAGCTAACTGCGTCCTGGGCTGCATCACAAGAAGTGGGACCAGAAACTGGGAGGGGATTCTGCCCTCCCTCAACTCATGAGACCCCTGCATCCAGCTCTGGGGTTCCCAGCAGGAGAACAAAGACCTGTGTCAGTGAATCCAGAGGAGGCCATGAAGATGGAGAGAGGCCTGGGGCATGTCTTCTGGGAGGATAGGCAGCGGAGTCATGGTTGTCTAGCCTGGAGAAGAAAAGGCTTCAGCAAGTTGTCAGGGTGGCCTTTCAATTCTTGAAAGAGGTTTATGAGAAAGATGGGGGCAGACTGCTTAGCAGGGCCTGTTGCACTAGGGCAAGGTGTAATGGTTTTAATTGGAAAGAGGGCAGAGTTAGACTGGAAGAAATTTTTTATGATGAAGGTGCTGAGGTGCTGGGACAGTACTGGTTGTGTGTGGCTTTGAGTAAGCTGGTGCAGTGGAAGGTCTCTCTAGCCATGTCAGGGATGTTGGAACTAGAAGATCTTTAAGTTCCCTTCCAACCCAAACTATTCCGTGATTCCATGGAATTCAATGTGAATAAATGCAAAGGGAAGCATGAGGAGTGTCAGTCCTCAGTCACTCTACATACTGATATATACTGGGTGAGCAAATACTCCCCTGGGAAGAAGTGCTGGAGACTTTGATATTTTTCTAGGGAAACATATATTCAGTGCTTGTTATTAGTGAAAAAAGCAAATTTGTACATGCCATTTAAGCAAATTGATAAAGAACACAAAATAAATAATTGTTATTATGCCATGACACAGACACCCACACACCTCTACAGACAGTCCTAATGCTTTCATTCCAAAGACCTGAAAAAGGCAAAGAAGGAACAAAAAGGGCAATAAGGGAAATTTTCTCACAGGAACAGACTACACAGACTAAGCCTCCTCAGTTTTAAAAGAGATGACCAAGAAAAAAAGCACAATAAAACTGATGAAATTAAAAATGTCAAGAAAAAAGGAATAGGGAACACTTCTTCCCAAGAAATTTAGCCAATAACAGATAATATACAGTATGCAATTCACGAGTAGGTCACTTGTGAATTGGACTCTGAAAACCAAAATGGGTTTAAAAAAATCTTCCCAGAACAGAAAAATCTTCAAGTGCTATTTTAATAGTTCCAGATGATCTGTTGTCAGATACTATCTGAAGCAGAACAGTAGTTGGGAAGGACCTTTGCTCCACCTGAGTTTGGTCTCAAGTTCACTTTCACACTTTCACCCTACAGCACCAGGCTTAGGTTTGAGCTGTAGACCATGAAACAGTTGTCTTTTGGCTTGTGACAAACTGCATGAAAGACAACTTTTATGTTTATATCCTGGCTTATTTGTTAAATCCAGCTAAGGAATTCAAGCTGAAACCCCATTTCAAATGTGATACAGCTGCCCGTAGACAGCTGGGATCCCCTCGTATGGACAATAATTTTCTTTAGACTACGCAAGTCATGGTTTATAAATCTGCTTCTTCATCAAGTTGCTCCTTCAGAGAAAGCTTAGAGACACAAGAAACATCAATTGAGAGGTAGATACAACTATTTTAATGTTTTTATCAAAACACTTCTTCCATACTATATCCTTCCCTTTTTCTTTCCCCTGAGGTTTAGGTTTAAAGGGATGGTGTGCTTAATTTTTATCTGAAAGTCTTGGCACAGTTACTAAGAATTTTAAATCAAAGCAGTTTAAATAATTTTATTGAATATTATTTTGAGCAATCTTTTGGTTTCCACTATCATGTAGTGTTTCAGGATTAGCTACATCATCTAGCTGAAGATGTCCCTGCTCATTGCAGGGGGATTGAACTGGATGAACTTTAAATGTGCCTTCTAACCCAAGCTATTCTGTGGTTCTATGATTAAGCTGAATGAAAGGATTGAAAATACATCTCAGATTTAAGAGCACTGAATATTCTTAAAAATGCAAATGTTAGAGAATAATTCACTGTTTCAATGCAAAACTAAATTTTGCTTGTTTTTACAGAATTTTACTGGTGCAAGACTTCGTGCCTTCAATAATTAAAACAACCTACATAAATATGGCTCAGTTTACAAGATTGTGGATGAACATCTTTCTAACCTACTACAGCAGTATTAGGATTTCAACCAAATTGTTAAATATATCTAATGTCCTCACAGAGTACCTTATTTATTTTTGCAGTGAATCCAAGCATTCCTCATTTCTAGAGGAATTCTCACAGTGCAAAACTAGGTCCCTTTGCCTTTGGGTAAAGATATGAGCAGAAGAGAAATTTCCCAGAAACTGTATTTCAAACTTTACTAAAAACGTTTCTTTTCTAGGGAAAATAAAGTATTATAATTGGATGTTATAAATGCATCTAAAGAAAGGAATTCTAAGGAATATTTTCTCTGCTTACACTTCATTATAAACTAAGTAAGGGAAATATCATCATAATGTTCATACAAAAAAAATGACTTGGAGAAAAATGATGCCATGTATGCCCTAAAGATATCTTTGTTCTTCTCTCTCTAGAAATGATTGACAGGGTAAAAAATTAAGTGATTAACTTCTAGCTGACAGAAAACAGTAACATGGGCCTGTAATGATGGCACCCGTGAGTGGCATAGTGTCCTACTTATCTGCATTTTAAAAGCAACAGCTGCTGGGTCTTTTGCAATGTCTGCAGAATTTTAAAAAGAAGCAAAATTAGAAACAACAGTACATCTTTACTATAAATGTCACAAAACTGATCCTCACAAGACAGAGATTGAACAGAATGTGTTGGACATATGTGAAATAATTATATTGGAGAGAAAAAAGCTGCTCTTATAACTCTTGACATCTATGTAAAAATACCGTGGTGTATCTGAATCAACATAACACATGCATGGTTTCACTGTCTACCAAATTTCTTCTAGACCGAGACAGTTGTCTTGAAGATCTTCTTGAATCAGGACAGTTTCTAAAAGAAGTTAATTATAAAAGGGTGCAGATGCCTTTTTGCTAGACTGTATTTACACAGCTAGACCCGAGACCGTATCTGCAGCAGAGAGGGCTCAGTACTGACAATCACTTTGCAACCTCATTGTCCAAGGTTAATGCCCTCTTGAGGATGCCATCCACACAGTTTTGCACTGGGCTCAGGGCTGCTTTGAGCCCATGCCACAGCTTTTGGCCTTGAGGAATGATCAGTTGATTTCTGTGGTGTTCTTCTTCTGAAAAGTGGCTGAATTAATGGATGCAGAACATTGTAGCCTCACAAACCATGTTGTACGGCATGACAGCAGAAGAGTGTTGCATGTCCTAAATAAGTGGGATGAAGGTGTATGCGCATCTCCTAGAGAAAAAGTCTGAGATTGTGTCATACAAAGGGATCGATATTTAGCCTTTAAGGGAACCAGCTAGTTTGCTCCAAAAGAGGGATGCGGAGTAAGCGAGCAGAGCAGTGTGAGCAATCAAGGCGTGCAATATTATCTGGTTTCCATAATCATACCCAAAGAGGTGCCACAGAAATACAGTTTTAGAAGTAAGATTATTATGTATCACATTGCAGCAGGTGGAAATTCTGGAGTGAAATTAATTAATTCACATGAATGTGGCTCACAAAATAACGGTGATACTTTCCTTTCTAATCATTGATATTATCTTTGAAATGGCCTCCTAGTTTAAGAGCTTCTTAAAAAGAAAATGCCAGTTCCAGCGATGCAAAATTCCAGGCCAGCATGTGATTTATTTTAGCTAGAGCTATGACTGGGATTGTAATTGCCTTGGACTTTCTTGAAGGTCGCTATTCAGAAAGCTTCGGGTGATCCTGAAAATCAGGGCGACGTCTAATCTCACCTCTTTCATTGTCACTTAAAGTACAGTAAGGCAAAAGGTATTGATACAGTATATGATAAAACTTACTGGAGACTGATAGGTTACTCAAAGTTGAAAGTAAGATTTAGACTGATCATTTTTATGCCTAAAATAAACACAGATGGATTTTAAGCACCACAGCCCTAATGCAAAATTCAGTGTTTCTACTCCCTTCAGTGGACCAAGTATTTTAGACTACATTTACACTCACAAATTTGTGAGAAGCTGAATGTCTCTCTCTCTCTCTCTCTCTCTCTCACTTAAACATTTATGGAATTCACATTTAAGGCAGGGAAACATCCACACTGCATTTAACTTCATATTTAAAACTTTGCATACTCCTAACATACACAAAAGTGAAAGCAGAAAGACCACAACAGGAGAGATCATTCCCATTCAAAAACAAAGACACGATATTTACCTTTTCCTAGTGGTCTAGTGGTTAGACACTTTACTTGAGTATGAGAAATGCAGTGTTTTCCCACACCATTGACTGAGGAAGTGGGAGATATAAATGCAGTTTCCTTAGCACACTGATGGGATACAAGTCTAGAATTCTTTCATCTTCATAAAGTGCCTTAGCCACCAGGTAGCCTTTTTTGGAAAGAACATTATTCACCTCTTCTCTTGAAAATGCACAGTGACTGAGGGGTCAAGATGGTGAAAGTTTGTGAGAAAGAAATTGGTGGCAACCCTGAGGCTGGAGTCTGAGGAATGCAGTGGTGAATGACCTGTCCTGACTGTCATCAGCGATTCTGGGTTGGCTTTGACTGAAACAGCAATAATGCAGGACAAATGGATATGCTCTTGCCAGATTGTTTTGCAATATGTGAGGAACATCATCATCACCACCATTTCTTCCTCTTCCTTTAAACAACATTGCTGCTCAATAAAGTGCTTAGCCTCATTTGTGGAACTTTGATCTCAAATTCCTGAATAGTTGGTACCTAATACAGAGACTAAAGCCAGGCTTTCAGCAGGAGTGAGAATTCAGATGTATTCCAGCATTTAGTTTTTTCCATAAACTAAATTCAGGGCAGCATGTTTGAACTCAGCCCGTCCCTAAGGTGTTGCTGTGCTCTGTAAGGGAGCTCCATTAAGAATGCATTTGGCCAAAGTCCCTGCTTAGCACAGCAAAACTGAATTCCTTACTCAACACTTCCATTTACTGTACACAGAATTTATGTAACTAAGTTAGGCTCCTTGCATCACCCTCTATGGACCATTATGAGATGCTGGGATGCCAAAGCTGGGCTCCTGTAGCTCATAAAATGGCTTGGAAGTTGAATGCACTTCTGTCAGTTCTACAGGCAATATTTGAGTCAATTCTGCTCCCTGCCTCTGCATCCTCACCCTGATGGTTGCTTTTCCTACAGCCACATTGGAAAATGCTTTTAGCATTTTAGCAAAGTCAGTTCCAAGTTTCTCTCTGCCATCAATCAGCAGCAATGTTTTTTATACATAATGCCAAATTCTCCACTTGGACAAAGAATTCTCCTTGAGTGACACTGAAAACTATTCAGAATGGAAAGTGGTGGTTCAAGGTTTGACCTGCTCTGTATTGACTTGAGGGAGAACAAGGGTGTGCCATGTTGCTGAATGGCAACATCAATTCCTTAATCACTATGCAGTGAGATCAATGAAAATAAATCAATACTGCACTTAAAAATGGTGTAATGGAAAGAAGTCTCTTATTCTTTCCCTTAAGAGATAAAAAAGAAGTAAAGAACAGTATTTGCTGCACAAATAACACAATAAACCAAATATTGGGAAACTCCTAAAAAATGCATTACCCTCTTTCACAGACTATCACCAAATGGGATTATCTCAAAGCTCACTTATTTTGCTCCCTGTCTTTAAGAGGAGCAGCTCATCCCTGAGTTTTATGAAACAAAACCTAGAGGTTTACAAATAAAATGAGATTACCAAATAAAAAGAGATTATCTCCTGCCCACAGAGCATAAGGACAGGGATGAGGATTTAAAACAAGGTCGGAGTGATGTGACAGCAATGACAAGATTTATTATTACAAAGGTCTGGGAGAGCCTGAAAAAATCAGAACATTAAAACATGGGGACTATCACAGTACCATGTCTTGCTGCAATTTAAACATTTCATTTCCAGTTAAGATGAATTTGGAAGAAACACTGCTGAAACAGCATTATTATATATTGTATTAGGTGTTGAAAGTATTTTTTCAAGTAGTTAAAATTAATCGGTTTCCTCATTCCACTTAATTAATTATGAGGGGTAAATTGTTGGAGAAGAGAGAACAGAAGCAGAAGGCACTCAGGATGGTTTAATTATGCTTTAATTGTCTTATGAAATTTGAAAAATTGGCCAAATAACTGAATGGATGAAAATTTATTGTGATGCTCCTGTAATATCAAAATGAATTGTGATGTTATTCAACTTTGCAGAATTCTCATAACACTAAAATTCATCATTGATAAAGGAACATTTTTTTCAATTATCATTTATCTGCATATTCATGCAACGACATGAATGCAGTAATGTTTTAGGGAAGTGTAATCCCATTCTCTCTGAAATGCAGAAAAATCTGAATCCAAATTAATCTAGAAGAATTCATTTAAAATACATAACTGGACTGCAAGAGAGGAAATGTATATCAAGGGATGGACTATTATTCCAAAACTCTGCTCTAGGGAACAAGCACTGAGCAGTGGCAACTCACTAATTTGCTTCTCATTCACCCCCAAATAATAGATGTCTGTGATTGCATTCACAGTGAACATCCTCTTAGGTTTGTGCACTTCAGCCTGTGTCCTAGACAGCCAAAATCCAGTACCCTTCACTCTGAGTTCCAGACAGATACAAAAGCATGGCTGAGGAGGGTTGAAAGATGTGAAATGCAATGGTTGTAGTTGTGCCACTGAAGTAATAAAATTGTGACTGGTGAGGTCTTAGATAATGGATTACCTAATGGATTGCCTGTAGTCCTGAAAGGATTAATGGAAGTTTACCTAAGGTACCTACAGTATGCTGTGGAGATGCATGTGGAGATCTGGAACCATCCAAATGCAGCATTAAAGAGACGAATAGAGCAAGAACAGAACAGAGGGATGTTAATAATTTCAGCTTACATGTATATTTCATGTATGTTAACTAATTAGAGCATAAAAAAGGCATAATGGGAACTATCTTGCAGAAGAGGGAAATCACTGTCCCTGGAACAGTTTAACAACTGTGTAGATGTGGTGCTCAGGGACATGGTTTAGTGGTGGACATGGCAGTGCTGCTTTAATGGCTGGACAGAATGATCTTAGAGATCTTTTACAACCTTACTGGTTCTGTGATTCAATGTACAGAGAACAGATAAAACATGAGTAAAGGGAAGATGCAACTACAAGTTTTTGAAAAATTTGATCTACTGGGCAGATGCTGCTCTGTGCTGCTTGATCACTGACACACTGTGTTATTTGCAAAAATGCAGCACACAGGTGGATACAGGGACAGCTACACAGGAGGAATTTAGAAACACAGCCCAAGCATGTAAGGGCTGCTTGTGGCAAAGCCAATGCTTGAAGCACCCTGGTCTAGTGTGAGGTGTCCCTGCACATGGCAGGGGCACTGGAAATAGATGGTCTTTAAGGCCCCTTCCAACCCAAACTTTTCTATGATTCTATTTGATGACTGGAATTTTAATCTGCAAATGGATTTAAACTGTAAATGCTCTCCCTCCAAAAAAGCATGACATAATTTGATAGGCCTTCAAGAAGTGCAAAGAACAGCCCCCTTCTACAGAGCATGATTGCTCAGTAACCCAAAACTATAAACATGTAATTTTTTATTGTACCAAAGCAAATTCCCCATTTATTTAGGGAAGCCTATGTCAGGCAAAATATTGGAAGAGGAAACTTTACCCTTGCTGGTGGATGACTGCTTTTATCAGTGAAAAATGCTGAGATATCAGAGAATAAATTCTAAAATCAGCTAATCATCTCGAATAAAATTTCAGTTATTCTTGCAGTTGGGAATTATTAGATTATTCTGTATACACATTAAGATTAAAATAATTCACAGAAAATACAGAATCTTTAAGACCCAGCCGAAATGATTATTTACAAAGTATTTATATATTCATACAAGCACTTTTCCAGCTCTAATTACACTAAATGACTTCTGCTGGTACTTCCTTTTTCCACAAACAATCTGCACAGCAGTTTTTAAAAAATATTCTTTACCCCATGTAGTGCTATCACTCAGTGTTTCACTCTGAGTGAATGTTTTGAGTAATGCAAAGTTTCTGATATAAAGATCACTCAGAGAGAATCTTACTGAAGTATTTGACCTAAATGTCAGCAGGTTTACTTTCTATCAATACTCTAACAGAGCATAAATGCTGTTTTCCTGAACCTCTCTTGTGGGTGTAGTCCTTGTGGTATGTAATAAACATACAATTAAAAGAAAAATACCGTTTTTGCTGACTGAAAAGACTAAGTCCTTGACTTAGAAAGCTGCAGCTCTGCAGAGAAGTAACAGCATTAAAAACACCATCGATTTATTTTTGTGTTCTGTATCTAAGCAGAAATGGATGGAAGGCCAGGTATAAGCCATGCTTTCAAAGGAATGGATGTAATGATGTGTCTTCAATGGAGCATTCCTCATGAATTTTTGTTCCTGTGACTTTTTACTAATAGGTTTGAAGTCAGGAGGAGAGACTCGATCATCCTTTTCTTAAACCTGTTGGAGTTTTCTTGTTTATGACACCTAAGTACAACCACAGCCTGGGTCATATTGTCCTGAAATTGAAGAATTAGATGTACGCTTCTGAACCCATTAGAAAAACTTACATTTGGGCTGCAATAAAAAAACCCAAAACAACCCAACCTCTTTTCACACATCAAATTCAGAAGTTTAATATACAATTTGATGTCAGAATTCTTCAGAGTTTGTGACTTAAATAGTCTGAGATGGCTTATTAAAAATATCTTTATCTCCAATAACTGCAATTGGGTGTCCTACAATGAACAAACAGCTCATTGCAGTGCTCCAGCACCACCCAGTACCTCTCTAACAATATAAATGTGTATCTTTAGGTCCTAAATCTAGGCAGAATCTGAGCTGCTCAGTTCCAGAATGATACCACTTATCTTCCTGGAGAAATAACTCAGATAGGATGGAAAACTCTTTGTGTGCTTTTAACAGGCAGAGATCTTCTAAATAGTAAATCGGAGTAAAATTGTTGCTAGCACCAAGATTTTTGTCTGAGCTATGGCAGTTCATGACTCCTCAATTCAATCCACATTACCACTGGTGATATTGAATGCAAATGGGGTTTACTGATTTTGTAGAAGACATAATTATTATGGAATTTTTAATAAATAAATTTAGATTAATAAATTAATATTTCATACACTTATCTATCTGCTCTTCTGAAAGACAACAAAATTCCCTTTCAAATTGATATCCCCAGTTGCTCTGGAGTATATTTAGAACTCAATGCAAGCAGAAAAATGAATGCAAATTTTGTGTAACATGCTGGGGTAGGTAGTGCATTTCCATAGATGGAACACCAAAAGTACAACTGCAGCAGCTTAATATTTTATAAAATTTCCTAAAAAAGAAGCACTGGAATTTGAGTATAACTGAAGCGTCCTTTCTTAAAAACTCAAATGCCAACAAAGTAGGGATTTTCCTTTCCTCATCTGAATGCAAATTAGGAGCTGCTGCACTGAATTATAGAAACTAAGAAGTTTAGGAAAAAAAAACTTTAATACTTCTGCACACTGTCCACAATGGAAGGGAATATATTCTTATGTCTGTCCAAGCCTGATGTCTTTAGGATGGCAATACAGAGAAATTAAAACTGAAGTAGCTTGAAACCCATCTACTGTACAGGACTTTCACACTCTGTTGAGAGGAAAGCAACCCCATTTTCTACAGGCTAAATTCAGCCATGATCCTTGCATTATGCTGGATAGTTTTCAAGTTATTAATTCAGTTAATTTGCCTACTCTTTCATATTTTCAAAGACAAAAACATCCTGTCTGTTGATTATTTTTTTTTACAATCTTACTCTCCAGACTTCTTGCAGCTAAAGCTGTTGAAATCCTCAATAAAGGCAAAATAATCTGTTGAATTTTATCAAAATTTTTAAATTGTTTTCATATTCTTGAAGGAAACCTATAGGTAAGCATTTCTAAATGAATGAATATCTGCTAGTGGTGTCTGCAGACAGACAAAGGCAGATAAATTGATCACTGAGGACATTTAAAAGAAAGCCCTGTATTTCTAATCATGTCCTGTTTAAACATATTCTGAATTCAAATTTAAGTAAACTAAAATCCTGAAACCATCAATTTGAAGAAGATTATTTCATTAACACAGTAGCTATAATAAAAGGTCATCTTTCTTGGCCTGTGTGAAAAGACAGGATATAATTCAGATATTGAAAGAAATTATCACGCATTTGATGAATTAGGTCAGATTTTTAGGACAGAATGGCTATTTACCACTAAACCAGTGAAACTCACCTGGCTTCCAGGTTTCATACCTGTTTTGCATGGAAGTTAATAATCTGTGGTTATTGCACCTGTAGGAGGAAATGTGATGAGCAAATTGAGCCATCATCTTCCAGCAGTGACCACTAGATTTGGCCAGATTATAAGCCCAACACAGAAATTGCTATGAAGTGTCTCATGGTCCACTGCTATTAATTAATATTTTGCTTTTCTTACTGATATTCTAATTAGTTATTTACATTAAGTAGATGAAGAGATTGTCAAAGACTTGCCGAGAAAATCTACGTCTAGTTCAGTTTTGCTTTCAAGATGAATCCACTGTAAATATCAATGATGAGAGAGAAATTCTGATTTTTACTCCTGGAACATCTCAAGATTCTGGCTTGAAACCAGAGTAAAAACTGATGACCCTAACTGCAGTCTAGTTAGGGTTACTTTAAGCAGATTGAAACCTGTGTAAATCAGACCTGAAGTAGCACCATGCACTGGAGTCATGCTGTAACTCACAGCTCTAGTAGAGGCTTTAGGAATCTAGTTCTGACCTTGATAATGTTCCTGTAGCTCATCCTCTTTTCTGGAAAGAAAACCAGGTATGAAATCAGGACCAGACACCTGTGCCATAAACCATATAATGGGATAGATTTGATATTAAATAAGTAACAAGTGTCTGTCATAAAAATATGTCTGTAATGTCATGTCTGGATCAAACACTGGGCAGAATAACCCTGAGAGCAAATTTACTTTCCAGGACATCTCTTGGGATGTTACATCCACAGCTTCTCCCTGCAGCAGAGCCTTCTAGTCACAATAGCTCTCCATGGATGTGGCAATGCTCTGCAAGCCAGTACAGAAAAGAAAAAATAACTTTCAATGCTTATACTGAAAGGGAAATTGCATTTGGAATCTGCAAACCCTATTAGAAGCATTGCTTCTACCTTGTTTCCTGCAGTGCTTCTGAAAATGGTTTTCATACTGTCTAGTCTCAATCTGTTTTCAAGATGAGTTCACAAAAATACCTGTTTCCTTGTCCATAAATACATGAAGAAACCATAGACATTTTTCAAATCTAACTGTACTTTTACAAGAGTAGTTCCTAAAGTATTCTCAGGAAAAAGGAACATGACAGACTAAGTATGACTAGCTGGGTGCAGATGGGAACAGCAGAAAGGACTGAAATACAGCTTTGCATTTTGAAGCGTCTGTGAGAAAGTGGCAAAATGCTTCTTGATGGCCATTAGGCTATGCTTTCATTTTGTCATTGATCACCCATGAACCTTCTCTCTCCAAATTGTGTTACAGTCTCTGCAGAAAGAAGTAATTACTACAATGGGTATCTGCAGCCTCTACCTGGACTCTAAAATGTCTCAAGATCATCAAGAGGAAAAAGCCTGTCTGCAGAGATAGTGCTTTTTAAAAAGAAAAGATTACAGATCTTTCCAGCTCCCAGAGTGAAAGAAATATTGATACTTTCTGGAAATGGGAAGGACAGGTAACATTAGCAGCACACTAAGGTAAAAACTATTCCAGCCTGACATAACTGAATTCTAAGTGGTTAGAAATATAAGGTTATAAAAACCCCAAAGCCTTCTACATTGTTAAGTAACTTTTTCTGTCCTATTTTTTTTCCCAAAGCTTTCAGCTCTGCTCCCTATGTCAGGACTTAAAACGAGACTATGTCTAGTTTTAAACAACTAGAACGAAGATGTAGGAGCAGAAATAGCAATGTGTTCCTGCTTTCTCTGTAAGCAGGGGTTTGTATAGAAGAAGAAATTGTGCTGTGCTAAGCAGCCGGTGTGTTGATAATTGTACCAGCCTAATATATTGGGGGAAGGAATGTGGTTGCCTTCATGGCCAGTTAAAAAGCATAAAAAGCAGAATCTATGGAAAGTGGGTGAATGGTTAATTATTGTAATTCCTGTTTGGCAAGGAACATCTGTCAAACTCTTCACCAGATAACTCTGACAGTCTTTGTTTATTTCCTACATTAGAGATAAAGCAATGAGAGTAAGAAGTTGTATGAGAAGAATGAGCCACACATAATCAGAGTCATCACAAGAGAGATGGAGTTAGAGACACACACATATATATAGACACACAGAGAGATATGTCAATCTCTGAAATAGTGTTTGCACTATTTGTTCTGAACATGAGGTGCACGGAGAGAGGATCAAATCCTACTGGTCAAGTCTGGTGTACAAGAGAGGGGGAGACAGGGTAAGCAGTGCAAGACCTGCTGGGGCTGGCACACTGAGCTGGTTCCCCTCGGACACCAACTCTAAGTATTAACCAACACCACAAAAGCACCACTCACAGCAGAAACAGTAAAGTAGCTGCATCTAGGGTTTACACAACAGAATGTCAGTGAAGCCTGGGAGGGCCTGATTAGTACTTTTTTCCTATTTCAAGAGTGAGGTGGCAGGGAATGACTAAATGGAGTTCCTGAGAAGCTCCTTATGAGCCCCAATTCAGGCAGGCAATTCCCCAGATCCTCCCAGGCTCACCATAGCATTATTAAAGTAATTTCTATTTATAATGAGAAATAAAAGGGTCAGAAAAGACTATTGGTCCCACTTAGCCTTATCACTTAACTTGGCTGGGCTCCCTCCTCAGAGATGGACTTCCTTGCAGTGAAACTAAAAATCCTCCTCATTTGCCTTTATTGGAAGGAACTTTGAATGCAAATTCCCACCACCCTTTCCAGCAGTGTTATGTCCTGTTTCACATTGTTCTCAGCTTTATTTCAACACAGCTGCTTTGGAGAGCCTGTTCTATAGTGGCTTTATGACTTTTCTGTGTAAGATTTCAGGTAGAAAACTCTTCAGTAGGGGCCAAGCATCTTTCTCTCACGTTGGCCTCTGTGCTGTGTGCAAATGCACATATTTAGATTTCCAACTTTGACTGTATTCACACAAGCTTTTATTTCAATAAGCTTTTGTCTCTGTCTTCATGGTCTAAGCTACTATCTTGTACTTTTCCAGTTGAGAGCTGCACAAACTGATGGTGTCCTTTTATAGCTGTTGACATGGAAACATCATAAGCAACTATTTGTTGGATAAGACTGCTATTTCACAGGGAACAGACACAGCTTAAATGCATGTTTTGCTGATTCACCTTCAGCCATTTTAAGCCACAGACAGTTTATCTTCACTTTCACGTCCCCCTCCCCTTCACTGATGGATCATGTTCAGAGTTTCTGCTTAGAAATGAGGCTGAAACTGTGTCTATCTTGGTTATAAAAATTTCAAATAAATCCTATTCCCACATGAGGCCAAGATCTTCATCCTCATCATCTTCTGGCTTGGATATTATTCTAGCTGACACTTTCTACTCTCCAAAGCAGAAAGCAGGCAGTCCCTCTAGGGAATGGAAAAGCATAATATATGTGCAATGAAAAGCTATTAAGGCATCTCTTAAGAAAAGAAAAAGGTGTGCTGCTTCTGTAGAGCAGACATCATGTCAAGCACATTGCCTGTTCTGGGACATTATTTTAATAACTTATGAAACAGAACAATATAGAAAATGCCCAACGGTGTGTATTACTTATGCCTACTGAGGTTGCTAATAGAAAAGCTGTTTCACACCAGGCATTAATAATGTTGCACTGAGGACATGATTCCCTTTCTCACCCAGTTATTTAAAATACAACAAGTTTTACTGAAAATACAAAGATAAGATGACTTAGGCAAGAATGGCTTTGATAAGGAGCTGCTCTATATTTCGTTTTCTATTCTAAACTTTAGCCAGAACATGTTACCTCAGATTCCTGTAGGCTGTGGTTGATTCACACAGCTTCAGTCCTTCCAGGTGCTCAGTACTGTGTACAATAGCTCGTAATTTTGAACACAGAGTAGTCAATGACTTGCAAAGCCACAACCACATAGAAATAAACTGCTTTTTGCCCCTTTTTGACACATCTGGAGAAACACCCATTGATAAAAGACTCGCTGGGCTGTTGGTTCTTGCTGCAGCTAATGATGCATAGTGCTGCATCTCTGTGAGGGCTTGGCTGAACTCACTACTCAGCCAGTACCTAAGAGCAGCAGATATGATAAATATGAAGATGGAAAGGAGAGAGCTGGTGTCAGATGCAGAAATGAGACTGTTTGACTGATGTGTTTACATGTTCAGTTTTCACTCTCCGTTAACTGGAGCTTTGTCTTTGTCTGTGAAATATTATGAAGTATTGCAAACAAATATCATTTTTCCTTCACTGTTCATTAGTATTAACACTGCAAAAAAGTAGCAGATGAATAAGAAATGCAGGAACTATTAGTAAAAACTGTAATAGCTTGTGAGGTGGCTGATAGTTTCAACTGACTGTATATCAAATATATCCATTTTCACAGACCTAGGGGATTGGTAAGACATATTGCTGTATTTACAGCATTACATTTTAGGGTGATTTTTTAGCACCAGACTACCATCAAACTATAAACCTGAAGGCCTTTGAATTGTGAGTAGACCAAGATTAATAATTCTCACATGCATCTTTCAGCTAAGAGCGGCATCAGCATTTTGAGTCTTAGGCCACTTCAGTTAAGGACCTGTGAAAATTTCACAGGCATAATATAAAGAAGTGTGAAATTCTCACAGTTCCCACTGACAGTGAGAGGACACTAAAAAAAAAAACCCAAACAAAACAGTCTCTCCAGATATTCTCTGTTCTTCAATTTTCAGTTGAAATTTTAAGTTTCTCCTTTGCTCTGTTCTTAGCAGCAGAATGATGAACATAGTAATTTTTGCAAATGCCTCTAAGCATATAAACAGGTTGCATTTTGTAAGAAAATATTAGATTTGCGTTGCCAAAGACAAGAGTTGGCTTCATCTTCCTTTTTCATTTTACAGATAATCACATGTTCTGTAAGCCAGACACTTTTGCTCTAAACATGAAATTCAACGCAATAAATAAAAACTACTGGATTTACTTCCCATTGTATGAGGTGATTCTTGTATTCCAGCATAACCCTCATCCTCCTTAGCTCCTCAGGGTTTCTGATAATTAATGAAGACCTGAGTGATACAGTTCTGCTCTTGAATGTCCCCCTGGAGAAAAGCATGCAGAGTGATTCCCCTTGCTTTGAAAACTAAAGATTTGCACCATTTCCTTGGTTCTGAATTTGAACAGCTCTCACTGAGACCAGGGAGAATATTTGTGCCAGGACTATGTAGAAAATATTCATATTTAAAAAAAAACCCAGTACAATAATTTCACGATTATAAGCCACACCTTTTTCATTGAAGAATCCAGCCTACCCCAGTAGTGCGGCTTATATTCAGGTGTGGCTTATTTATGGACAAATCCCAGCGAAACGCCAACCCAGAAGTGAGAGCCGGCCAGGGAGGGCGCCTGGGGCTGCCTTTAAAGGCTTCGCTAGTCTATGAAAACTGTTTGCAACTTGAGCACCTGACACCAAACCCAGCTAGCATGATTCTGTTACTAATTCATTACTTTGTTGCACATGGATCCTCACTTAAAAAAAAAAAGAAAAAAAAAAAGTGTGGCTTATATTCAGGTGCGGCTTATATATGGACAAATCACGTGCTCTACCCAGCTACCCAGATGTGCGGCTTATAACCAGGTGCGGCTTATAATTGTGAAATTACTGTAATTGAATATTCAGAAACTTACTTAACCAGAACATGTGAAATGAATTACATTCCAACATTTCCAGTCTGCAAAATTCAAGTCCAATAAGCCATTTCATACATTTAGTTTTTGTGTGTACCTATCCGGCCATTTCCAAACTTACCTGCATTATGCCATTTATGACATATTTTCTGAATGCATGTTTCTATTCTGTGCTATAATTTGGACCATTCAATTGCCCAGGAATCTGAGGTAAGTGAAAAAACTATACTAAAATTCCATTTTCCTCCACTTACTGTTCAGTAAAGGGAATTCTAATAGTTCTATCATGTCATTAAAGGACAGACATGGCTAGGTAAGCTATAGCTATTTCCTCATTAAAACAAACAAAAAAATAATGTCTAGGTGCCAGATTCACTCACATTTGCTCTCCAGACATCTGTACTGACCTACAGTGCTGCAAAACCTGAAAGAAACTGCAGTTTGGATGCTCCCAGATGCTGGAATCATGAACTCATCCAGCTTGATGACCATGCAATGAGTGTATGCGGATCTTCAGAAGCGCTAACTAAAGTGACAAATGAATTCAGAAGGAATTCTGGGGAATAAGAATATGGGCAAAAAACCAGACCAATCAAACAAGACCTTTGGTGTTTCCAAGCTATGCACTGACAACAGTCAAAAGCCTGATGTTACAGCTCCTAGATATGTACATGAACACTTGTGTCTGTGTGAGAGAGCAAAAGAGAAAGATTTTCAGTGTGCATGGGATTCAGGTCACACAACTTGAAGTGTCTCTAATATTGATGTTTACATCTCAGTTAATCACCTGAGGCTTCTTCCACTCAACTGTGATAAAGAGACATTTTTAGGGCATGATTCGCCTGAGCAATTTTAGATGTCTACTTCTGGATGACATGAATTGTATTCTGAAAGTGCCAAGTGCAATCCAGTGACTCAAGAGAGAAGCTAGGCAACTTGCTTAAGTGAAGATTTTTGAAATGTTAATGTAGATATAGCATGTAATTAACATGAACATATCTATTTGGATTTTCTTTATACATATACACACATATACATCCCACAAAAAATTATACTCTCCTTGTAATGAGTATTTAATCATTTCACAACTCTCTCTAGTTTCCTCAGTGTCTCCTTCTGAAAACCCAGGTGCAATTACCTCTTCACTGCATTTCTTCTTCCAGACCTACATATTAGATCTTTCCATCACCCAGTCTGATCTTATCATGTATTCAGGTTTCACTACTAGGATGTGTCCAAGAATTGCATTTCTCAGGTGGATTTCAGACTGCATTGCAATTGGCTGTGCAGACTCCCAGGAGAATTCTGTCCATGGAGCCTAGACCTGATGTTCACTCACCTGTGGGGGTTTATTGCCTCAAAGAAGACAGAGAGACTGAAGGTGGTTGTAACAAACATTGCATAAAACAAGCCCTGGATACCAGACTCAGTCTTCACAAACTGCCTCAAATGAATTCCAATTGTAGCTCTGAAAACTTTAAAACTGAGAATTTCTGTGATCTGTTGAACATCAAAGTCTCTCTAGAGGAAGATGTCCCTGCCCATCTGCAAGGAGTATGAAACCAGATGATCTTTAAGGTCTCTTCTAACACAAAACCATCTATGGTTCTATGATATGGCAACATACTAATTTCTAAGTTGAGGAAATTTGTATAAAGGTGTATAATACCTAATGGAGAATCCATTGTGCTGGAAATGAGAGTAAACCACCCAAAGTACCTCAGCTTTGACTTCTCTTCTGCTGAGTTAAGTTGTGATGGCAAATCTCTTGATTCTTCCTCATGGCTCAATAAGAAATGAACCAGAACACACACATTTTTAACGCATAATACTACATGTTTGTATGTCCCATATCTATCACAGCTATGAAATGCTTAGCAATAATTCCAGTTAGAAGAAGACAAAAATGTAGTGGGCTTAGAGCCAGCTCTTTGCACTGTGCACATTTTTTATAAATGGTTCAATATGGACTAGAAATAAAAAGGTTGATCATAAGCATCTTCATCTTATTGGGGAAGAGCCTTTGGGCCCACTTCCCACTGCAGCTTTCTTCCATGCACAGTGGAGAGACAGCTGCAGAATTACTTTTTCTGACATTGCAGCTGAATCCAGCCCTGTCCCAGCCCTGATTTCTATCCCCAACTTTACAGCTAACTGTACCATTCACTTTGTACTGATATATTTGAAACCAGTGCTGAATGGAGCTGAAACAGCTGCATTTGAGTGAGCTCAACCAGTCCCTTCACAGATGGCAACAAGGAGCCCTGATGAGGAGAAATCATGTCTGGTCACTGACAGTACTGAACAGACTTAAAACAGAGAAGTGGCAGTGAAAGGGTTGCGGGGTGTGAAGCCTTAGAGTTGTTTCTGCAGAGCAATACACCTCCACAGTGCCTGGTTGTGGCTTTGGACAACTGGAATTTTTAAATGAAAGCAGTATTTCAGAAGCTGTCTGGTTTGAATAAAGCTTAAATGGTGCAGTGACTGTTTATTCTAAGTGTATCTTACTACTTTTCATCTGTAAACCAAAACCAGACACTAAGACAGCAGTTTTGGATGCCAGATAATTCCTGAAAACCTTTTCTTTGCATGTATAGAAGCAATTACAGAAGCATCTACTCTTATCCTCAGAAATCTAACACAAGTACATTAAGCTCAGGAATAATCTAGTAAAACAACAGGTAAACTGCTTAAGCTCTCAGTTTCCTCCAAAGCTTGGAAATTCAAGTCTCAGTGACTACTGCAAATCACCAAACTTTTAAAAGGGCTGTACTTCTCTGGTGCTTAACTCTTCAAAATGTCCCATAGCCTATGAGTTAAATAACATGATCTGGCATTTCCTAGGAGTAGGAATGGTAACCATATGCAACCTAAAAAATCTGATTATTGATATGGACCTAGAAAGACAAAGCAAAGCATGTATTTATTTCAACACAAACACATATATAATCCTACAAGAGTAGATTTTAAAACCTTGAGCTAAAAAGAAAAAAAGGAAGGCATGAATTTGCATAAGACCCTGCTATGCATGTATATAGCACAGCATTTAGCTGGGGATGGGTTTGTTTATTCTTGTTGATCCTGAGCTGATGACTGAATTCTAATGACTTAAAAATAATAATAGAAGATTTTTTTAAGCTTATTGCACTTAAGCTTATTGCACTTAATGAATTAAATTTAAATTCTTTCACTTTCACTACCAAATAAAGCATGAATAATAACAATTTCTGCATTTCCTTCCATTCTCTTCCCTTTCTGCATTTTTTTCTGTATTTCTTTTCCTCAACAGATTTAATAACAAAGAGATTGTGGGTTCCCAAAAGGGCTAAAAGCATTTCCTACTGCTCCATCCTCTCCTGGCGACTCATACTTTGCCTTTAGTGTTGTGGACTCTCTGATGACATCCCAAACACAGATACAGGGTCTGTGATAAAAACGCAACAGGTAGTACTGAAAAAAAGAACTCAGGAAATTCACAGGAAATATTTCCAGGAGGAAATATTCTGAGAGACAGACTGGGCTAAAGAAAGAAAAAAATAATACAAATCTGAAATATCAGAGTATGCAGAGATAAAAGATCTTGTCAAAGAGCTACACAATTTCTCTGAACAAGTAATTCTTGATTAGTTTCCTGTGTTGTTTACACGCCTGAAGCGAGACTTTTAATTGCTTTTAGCCACCTACTTACAGTCCTACATTCAACCCTTTGACCGCATATAACATTTTGCCACACTTAATTGAATATACAGTAATTTCACGAATATAAG
>VRYO01002772.1:9044195-9080717 GCA_009812075.1 Sialia sialis | reverse complement strand
CTCTCTCTCTCTTTTGTTGGCTTTTCTATGAGCAGGTAATGACACTTATTTTCAATTATTACAACCTATCTTTTTTTTATTTATTTCCTTGTGTTGCCTAGAATAGAGTGATTTTCTTCAATTCAGCTTTCTGGTTAAAAAATAACCATGCTTGCCATACTCAGTGAAGGATAGCAAAATCACTACATCCCAAAGAAAGGAAAACAGCAAACTTGAATCATAAACTTGGCATTACAGCTAGGGATTTACAACAACATATGGTCATTTGCCTCTAGCTCTCTTGCACATGCTGACTAAAATAATCCATTGAAACAGAAATGTCCTGAGTTGTAAGAATAGAAACCAAATGCTAGATCCTAGTTTTTACATGGGTCCTGCCTGTAAAGAGGATCCATAAAGAGAAAATGTTCATCTCTGGAAACAAGCACATTTCTGAGCCTAACATAGACACAAGCTACCTTTGTAATTAATGTATGTGAATTGAACTGACAGTGACAGGCACAAGGCTGCAGGTGCTACTGCACTACAACGACATTATGGAAATATGTGAGGTACAGAGCCTCTCATAGGCTGCTCAGACATGGACACAGCCAACTGTGTGGGTTTGAGAGAAAAAAGTAAACACTAACAGAAGTGACTGAGGCTTTTGCGGTTTTCTGCTTCTGAGGTTTGGGGCATTTGTTGGAATGACTGTGGAATAAAAGAGCAGGTTTTGCATTTGTGGTTTGGGAAGCGCCATTTAGATAAGCAGCTAAGACATCAAAGGCTCCTGCAGTGAAGCACTGGGGCATAGCAGCTTAGCGAGACAGACCACAGCCAGAACTCATGAACTAGCAGAAAACCAGGCTCATCAGTGCACACAGAGCAATGTACAGAAGAGCTAGGCTAGTCCAGATGCAGCACAGATATCTCAGCTTGGCTCAGAGTGCAAGCTAATAAGCCTCAGTTCTCAGCACAGCTTCCCAGGTCAATGCTCACACAGGGGGAATCAAGCTTTGTTTCAGTTCAAACTGCAGTAAGGTGTTCAGGACCCTGGGTTAGCCCTTTATGTGTACACCTCAATTAAACTGCAGTTGCTGACTTGGGCTTCTCACACCATTACTCCCTACATTTTGGGTTCCTAGCTTATCTAGAAAGGAAGCTTGGATCTATCCATCCTTATACACACAACTGTAGCTTTTCATAAAACACAAATTCAGGGAGCTGACCAAAGCTCTTGACAACAGTCACTCTGGTGTGGAAAAAAACACCTACTTCAAGTCAGAGAAGGTTAGAGACACATTGAAAACCTCAACATTTCTAATCTGACCTTGCCCAACATCACTGGTAAGTGTGATCCATGCCCCTTCAGTCATTACTCTTTCTGACAGCAGTACCAATTAGTGCTTCATGTGGTTGTCGTCCATTAGTTTTCCCTTCCTTCTCCGCTACCTTACTCCTTCATGCTGAGAACATAATGACAAAATGTAGAATTCAGCCTTAATTGGATCTCTGCAATGTTATCACCTGAATTAGCTCCTCTGTGAATAATTATCACTGCCTAGAGGCTGACGAATTGCTTCCCTCTACTTCATGATTGTAAGAAATTTCAAATTATATACTGAGCATGGGGAGGATAGAGAGGACAAAGGGAGAATGAAAATGAAAGTCTAGAGAAGCATAATTATTAAGATTATTAAAATACTTGACAGAGTCCCATAGTCTCCATGAGTCCCAAAAGGAGAATGCTGCTGGGGCAGTTGGGCAAGACACAGTGAAACTACAACCATTGCTCCCAGTAAGTTACAAAGATAGTTCCTTTGCTATTCACCACCCCATTTAAGCTATGGACAGCAGCTTGTTTACCATCTCATCTGCACATTTGATCTTGCTAGGTAGATGGCAAATTCTTTGCAGTATAGACTGATAGAAGGGTGAACATACGCAAGCGGACAGTAGCAGATTGTCATGCATTTAGAACAGCATATAAGTTTGGGTTTTGCAAGAAAAAGGTTTTGGCTAAAAGGTGCTCTTCCTGAGATCACTCTTTCCATGTCTGGGCAAGACCTCACACAGAAACACATTGTGCCATTACTCCCCAGTATCCATCTCAGATATTGACAGAGCTAAGAAGTGTTCATCTCATAAACCCAAATCACTATAAAAGTGTAATGCTCTTTGCACATTACTTGAAATGATCAAATAGGGCAAATAGGGCATTTATCCAATTTTCTCAATAATGATGCTGTGCTTGTAATACGGATGCATTTTTCAGTTCATTTCAAGGCAGTTCCTCAGATTTCTTTCCCACCTTGCCACACCAACACCTCCCATCAGGCATAGACAAGGTAGCTGCTGACATATTCCCAGGAGAAGGCTCTTCCTGCTTACCTGACATACAGTGACCTCTTCTGATTAGTCCTCAGGGAGCCAGACCCAGAACTCATGCTGTGATTCATCATCTGCTCACGCAGGTCATGGATTTTTGCCTCAAATCGAGCGTACTCTAAAGAGATAAGAAGACCCCAGAGAATAAAGATATTTTAGTTTTCTTGACCTATATAATCATTAGGGCTGCTAAATGCAAATTAACATTAAATTAATAAGTATAAGGCAAGTCTTGAAAATTGAGGTCTAATAGAATCTTGAATTGATGAATTATCCTAGGTAAATATATGCCCTTTTTATTGTGGCACCCGAACATTTCAACATTGGCTAGGTGAGGAATCAGATATCTAGACCCACGGTCCTGCAGTTTCAGGAAAGGAAAGAAGGTTTAAAGTGTATTAACAAATATCTTCCAGTCTGTGGAAAGGATATTGAAAGCAGTTTCCCACTGTATGTTTCCTCCTTCCAAACAATGTGATACTTTGTTAGGGTCAGTGGGATGGTGAAGTGAAGTGATTAACAAGTCAAGCAATTATTGTAAAAATCCCATCAAAACGAAGGAGGTATTTCCATGTCCAATTATCCCCAAAGCAGCTGGAAAATCACTGTATGAGCAATCAGCCACCTCTTTATACTGTCCACTGAGGTTTGAGCTCTGTTTTTTTTTAATAGCTGGAGCCATATCTCAGTTTTAGGGTGGGTGATCCCAGAAACTCCAAACCTAAGCTGCATAACAGTGGCACAGAACTGTTCCCCCATCACCTTGTTCACCTCCATATTTCTACTGGTGGCTTTGAAAAATGCTGTGACCTGCTGCTCAGCAACATGGGATCAGTTAGAGCCATATCATTTGGTGAGGCTCCTCTCTGACAGGACACAGCCACATCAATGATCCCTCCAGCTGCCATGTTCCCCTTGCTCATCCCATGACCCAATGGTCTGAGCTGCAGTTTGTAAGGAGAAAGGTTGAGGTTTTGGAGACAAACTGTAATTCCTTGAAACTGAGAACCTCCAGCAGCACACAGAGCCATATTTCCACCTAAACCCAGGAAATCTACTGATGTGAGCTATAAGACTAAGCTGAGGGGGTGTACAAAATACATTAGAGTGAGTCAGTGACACTTTAAAGAGTAAGATATTGCAGAGTGATGCCAGCAAAGAGAAGATGATGTTCCCCGCACCTCAACATTTTATTTCACTGACACCTTCAAAAGAAGGGCTCCTTTCCCCACAGCAAGACTAAAGCAGAAGTGAAACCAGCACACAAGGTTTCCTCCCTCAAAGGACAGAGGTACATTCCACCAGATCCCATCACATCGAGCTGAAGCTTATAAATCTCTACAGTACATTTATAACCCATTGGTCTGCATCTTGTTTGTTGCTGTCTGAGCTACACGGAAATGCTGTAAGACAGCAACATCCACATTTTTCTCCTAGAAGAACTCAGCATTATTTTTGTTTGATCATTTGCCGTTCCTACTGGCTCAGTTCCCAGAATGTCTAGATGCTTTGCAACAACTAATTCATTTTATTCCGTGCTCTTTACATTTTCATTGGATAATAACACCTGACCTTTCCAAGATCCCACATTTTTCACAGACACGAGCCACCTTCAAGCTGGCTTAGCAGAATGGTTTGATTTGGTGTTTGATTTGGTGTTTGAGTTTTTTCCCTCTCCTTCTCTCTTGATACATTTTGCCTCTCTCCACTGAGCTTCCTTGGCATTACCTACTCAGTCTGTTAAGTGGCTGTGGCTACTTTGCTCTTCAGTTGGGAATCACTGCTGTGTTATAAAGACTCTTCAGTCTTCCCACATACCTATGAATTCACTGACTTCATCTGAAATTCTGTATGTCAGGAGAAGAGAAACTCCTACACGCAGACTGTATTTAAGATTTATTCTGTAGCTTGTTTCTTGCTCATTCTTTCACCTAGAGTACATCTTTAAACTTCTTAGAGATTTAAAAGCAAAAATTCTCAGTGGAACTAAGAGACACTAGGAGACTTCAAACTTATGCTTATTTTTTTTTTAAAGTGGAGTTTGGTTTTGAAGTGTTTATCCTGGTGTAGGATTTAAGTTTGCTCTATGTCAGTCATATTTGTTCTAATCTCCTGCTTTAGAATTTATTTAGTAAATAATCATCTTCTGAGCAAAGCTTTGTTTAGCTTATATTTCATTAAAACAAATCTAACATTTCTTCTTGGCAAATAGGAGAGGTGATCTTAGGGACCAAACTTTGCATTTCTCTTCCTCGTACAGTATCAGTCCTACACAAATAGACAGAATATTACAATTTCAAGGCTTATTACCAGCCCTCTTTCATTTATGGTGGATACGCTGAGGAAGACAGTAAACATACAGTTAATTCAGCTTCTTTAATGTTTTACATCTGGGCAACACTAAGGATATGAATGATCCATAGCAGAGCAACTTTCCCTTTAATAAGCATTCCCATTCCAGGCTTACTCTGTATGTAAGGTGTGGGAGTAACTCCCAGATTTAGACACCAATCTGGAGCGTGAGAAGAGAGGACTGAAAATCTGATTTTCTCTAGCACAGCATCCAGCTATCTGCAACTTGAACATCAGATACTCAAATGACTGCAGCTTGGTCAGATGATATTGTTGCTTGTGTTCTGACTTTAGAGCACACTTGTAGTTTAACCAGTTTTAACTGTCTATATACTTATTCTGAGTTCAAGAATCTCTCTTTTTCTGAGAGAACTCTTGAAACCACAAGACATATTACAAATTGTCTAATAAGCATGTGATGGAAGCTCAAGGTTCAAAAATTACTGAAGTACTAATGATATTCTGTTACTTTGTTTCTTGAGATTTTTTTTCTATAGATTTAAATACACAAATAATTTGGAAAAAAAACCCCACACAAATTTATGGAATTATATTTTTCTACTGTATATTTTCACTTTTTTGGGGGTAAAAAATGCTGAAATGTACACTTGTTCCCTCCTCCTGATAAATGCCTGGGCCAAAAATGGCACAACCATCACTGCAGGCAGTATTTAACTCAGCTCAGATCAGTTTCTTTAATCTCAGTCCTCCTAGTTCTACTGATTCCTAGATACTACAGTGACAGATGCATTTGAAATGTGAACAGAAAAAGAAACAGTGATGCTCTGCCATCAGAACTGCTGTGATAGTTCTGCGTCCTGGGAGAGTCCTTTTTTCTTAACACTTCTTTGTACTTTGGGTCATTCCAGGCAAGCTGTCTCCTAATGGCTTTGCATTTGTTGAGTGTGAAAAAGGACAGTGCTAAAGTCCAGAAAAGCACTTCATGGTTCCTTCAAATTCAGCACTGAATCTAAAAACCACACTTTCAAGGCTCCTACACAATTAAAAGGACACCAAGGTTGTGACATATTAACAAAAAATACAGTCAAAGCTGATTCACTAATTTCATGCTCTTTGAAGAAAGGGAGAACAAAGAACATGTGGCTACTGGAATGATTCATCAGCAAAACTTTCCAAATTTGACTTACTACAATCCATCTGCAAAGTTCCTACCTGTTGCCTGATTTAGTAATGATTTAACTACTCTGGTAGCTTACGAAACTGATGAAGATACACATTAGGCTAAAAAGGCAAATGGGTGAGCGAACTGTAACCTGTATTATTTCTGGGGTCAGAACTGATGATACAATGATTTGTGCTGGTCTGTGGCTCTGGGATTGTTGCTGTAAAAAACAGGGGAGATGGGGTGAAGGGAAGTGTTTGTTCATACACCAGTTTAGAGCTGGCCCAGGGCTCATGGCAGTGCAGGCAAAGACACAGACAGGACTCATTGCCCCTGGAGAGGTGGAGCTGAATGTGGGAGAGGAGATTGTTGCTGTGAGGAGTGGCCCAGCTACAGGGAGAGCAAGACCAATCCCCATTTAGCCATGAGTCTGTTTTTCCAATGTTGGCTCCACTCAGCTCTCTGGTCAGTGAGGAAACAGAGAAGAGTCAGCTTGAATGGCTGGAACATGAAGAGCCCCCAAGCCAGCCAAGGCCAAACCAGCACATCTAGCAAATAAAGACACCAGTATGATAATGAATGTTTGCCAGCTTCATATAGGCAAATAAACAGACTGAATAAATGGACAGGGAGCTGGTGATTTTCCTTCCACCTCATTCCAAGACCTTGCCAAGTGCTATATCTGGGACTCACATGTATTCTAACCTCCGAATATTGATGCAATCCTTTCCTTTCCAAAGCACTTGGATATGTTGAAAGGACTGAATAGATCTTTGGGAGTAAACTTCAAACATCTTGAGGCTTCTGCTTAGCTCACATACTGAGAAATCAAAGCAAGGCAAATGGCCAGCCTGTTAAAAAAACATCTAAAACCTCAAATCCAAAGAGTGATACACTTCATGTTTAGCTGGCCAAGATCAAAAAAACTGTGATCTCCAAAATCTTGACTAATACACTTTGGTATCCAGGGAATGCAGATGACAAAGTTTTACTGCTCAAGTGATTTAGATACCTAAAATTCTGCCAACTCATCTACCCACTGCGCCAGTTGGGCCCCATGGGGTGGGAAGAAATTGCTTTAACACACAGACACCCCTACCTTCTGAGCTTCCTATTGACTCTGTTTGGTGGTCCATGGTCAGACTTGGTATGTGAACTTTAGTGAGTCTGATTGCTTAACACATAAGTCTCTCCACATATCATGAATTTGTGAGATTTGTGATGGATGCAAAGACAACAAGAACAGTTTGGGATGAGTTCTGTTGTGATGTCCTTTCATATACATGGAGCAAGAACTTCTCCTATTAATATAAGCAGTATATTAAAATTTTAGTTTAAAAGTTTTCAAAATGAGTTCATAAACAGCCTAAAAGACTGAGGATACAAAAAATACTTGAGAAGACAAGAAAGCTCCTGGAAGTCTTAGATGCTTTTGGAAGCCAAAAAATGAATGCAAGAAACTAAACCTCAAAATCAGATAGTTTCTGAATACAAAAATATCAAAGATGAACATATTACATCTGATGGCTTGATGCTACTTTTTGGTCATAGAAAAAAAGAATAGCTATTTTGAATGAATAAGTATTCTGCAACTTTTCTATGAGAAAAAGTTGCAGAATTTTACAAAGCTACACCAGTTACTTTTCACTTTTATGTTTACAACAAAGATTGTACTATTGATTGAATTTAGAGAATCTATGATCACAAAAAAGCCCTGATCCTACAAGTGTACCATAGTTAAGAAACTGAAATGCTGACATATGATACAGTAGGGAAAACAACAGTTCAGCAGCCCAGTCACTTGAATACTCTTAGTGCAGGCCCCTTTAGAGAGACAACAATTCTTTCTGCCAGCAGATAACAGAATTTACTTTTCTGTGTAAATCAGGAAAATCAGTGTTTGCTTCTAGATGAGAAGAGATTTACTAAAGAGTAGAGATTCGAGAATGGAAAGTAAAACATGAATTGCTCAATTTTAACAGACTACATGTTTTAACAAAAAAAACCCCAAACCACAAAACACAAGCAAACCAGGAAGGCATTAATTAGAGAAATTTATCACCTCAAAAAAGGGATTTTGAATAGCTCTAGAAACTACAATAAAGGATCAGCTGCCAGATCAGTTTCTCCATCAATATCAATTAGGCATAATTTCAATGCATTCAGGCCACCTTAAAACTTCTGAGACTTTCTTCTGTTCTATTTATGGGAACACAAACTGTATGCTTCTGTGGTAAGTCATGAACTTACTGTCTCAGACATCTGAGACAATGATGTGCATAACACTATTATTATGATACTATTATTTATGCTGTTTATGTAAGTATTTTTTCCCTTTGCTTCCTCTTAGCAAGTGTCTTGGTTTAATAGTGTAAGATTTAAAATAACAGAACACATTTCTTCCTAGAGGAAGTGTTCTTCCATTTCTGCCCTTTGCCCACAGTGTTGCCCAGTCACCACTGGTTTTATACTTGGAGGTGAGAGGAAGATGAGGAGTCCAGCATCAAGACTTCCAAGTACTGGATGTGATTCTGCTTTTCCACAGATTTACAGTGTGAAGCTGTGTGAGTCAGAACGAGTAACTCTCATCACACTGTGACAGCTACAGCAGAGACATGGCTGCTAGATTTACACTGTGTCTTTGGCTATGCCTGCCAAGAGCCCAGCATCCCACAGCCCTGGAAGCCTTTGAAACTACTGTAATGCACACGGAAAGTGAAAGAGTGTGCAAAATGACATGAGCTAATAACACTAGTATTTTTTGTTTTCTCTTAAGATTTTTTTATTATTATTTGAGCCAATTTTTTGGCTGAAAGCATCCTTTTATATCATTAGGGGTTCAATTCTACAGCTGCCTGATGTTGCAAGCATTCACACAGCAGGTTAATGATGTTGGGAAATCATTGGGGTAATCTTGTAAGGTAATTTTGGTAAGAAACAAAAACAAACAAACAAACAAACAATGGTTCTGTACAGTTCACTGTACCTTTGGTTCTTTTATCTACCTGTCATGTCTCATGTTGGCCACTGCAAGGAACATAGCTTTGTACAAGGCTGGCTTTGGATTTTACATTTTATGGTACATGCTACGCTTTTAATAAGTCCAAAGAAATCAGATTTACTATCAGCTCAATCCATGACTCAACAGGAAAAAAGTGCCCACAGTTTTGATGCAGCACTGGCCTTGTTGAATGCTCAAAAAACCTCGCTCTATTCATGGAACATCGCATAATAGAACGAGTGATGCCGTTATTTCTTATCAGTCATATAGCTCCCTTGAGCTCACTCAAAGGAAATGAAAAACACAGATTTCAATACTGGGGAAGGGAAGACACATTCACGTTTTATTAGGTTTTATTACTTTGACTACATTGACTTGTTTTTATTGAAATATTTTCCATACCCCTTTTCAGGAACCTGTCAAAATTAATGAAATAGGTATATTTACTGGTTTTACTGGTTGTTTTGCCCTTTGAAACTTCAGCACAGTAGGGCTATTAATGTCTTTATTCTTTGATATCGGTTGGTTATCTTCCTTTGCCAATATGCAGGTATTTACATTTCAGCCTGTCTTCTGATTAAAAGTTCACCCATTATATTTGATCTGCAGCTGGATTCATTGCCTTAATATCAACACTAAATTTATTTTCTTTTGCTTTATTACTGAATATAATGCTCTCTCCATGTGTTGCACCATTAGACACAGCCTGCATTTTGTATTAGTTGTGAATAGAAAAACCCCATAAAATATATTTTCCTTCCATGATACCTTTAGGAGACTAATAACATGTTCTATTTCCAGTCACAGGGAATGTGATTCCAAGCCAAAGCAGTCTCTACAGGCTTTAGATTCAAAGAATCTCTTCCCCCTAATGAAGGAGATGTACTAAATAAGTTAAGCTATTAGTGAGCAACAAGGACTGTGTATCCTACTGAGTTGTTATTCTACTTGCTCCCTTAAAGCCTATCCTTGGCTCAGGAAGTGTCGTCTTGGACCTTCCAGGATGGAAATTTCTGCAGCTTCTTCCAACCACTGAAAAAACTCCAAGCAATTCAACAGCTTTTGTAAATAACCCCTCACAAGACTTTGAGGAGCTTTATCCTGCACTGGATTTTACTGCATTCTCAAAAAATTACTTCCCTGTAATTTTGACTGCTGTACCCTGAACTACACAGGACTATCTGTGGCATTTTTTCAAGTTCTCTGACGCCCAGACTGAGCTAACATTTTGGATGATGTTGTGTGTACACATGTCCAAGAGGGACAAGGCAAATAGAAAGCAGAGTTTCACATGGCCTGCCTTGGCAGCACAGTGTGAAATCTTGGAAAAGTTGGACACATCTCCTCAGCCCTGGCATCCCACTTGCCCAGCCATGCTCACCCAGCAGAGCAGCTTCTGTCTCATTAACCTTGATAGCTCTGTAGAAATTACTGTTTTGTACAGTGCAGACACATTTCAAGGTATCTCTGGTGTTTTAGGCACAAAGTGACTCTGTCAAGGTGAAAAAAAAAAAGCAAAAAAAAAAAAAGCTCTTCCCTGCCTCAGAGTCCTCCTTCTTCAACAAATATTTATGTGAGATGTTGCAAAGGAACAAAACCTACTTTCTATTAATAGCTAAGCTGATTCATTTAGTTATTTTGGTCACTTCAGGCTAGTGGTAGGAGACCATATTTTCAAGCATTTATTCAATTTCCACAATTCCCCATCCAAATCCTTGCCCTGAGGCATTTGTTATTTATTATTTTTGCTTCATTGCTTTTTCTTGCTTCTGTTTTTTCCAAGTGTAGTTTCATTTCTTGGGAGCTGAGCATATTACACTGATGTCTTAATGAAGATGCTGGCTTACAACATGAGTTGGCATGAAGAAACAACACAGAGCTGACCACTTCTGGAGTTTCCTAGCCCTGGCAATACTGGGAAGGCAGTTTGATAGTCTCAGCTAACCCTGTAACTACAGTGGGTGTGTATTCCTCTTTTCTAGACTTGCAAATGATGGCAAATGATTCCTACCTGCCTTCAGCTGTTTATAAATTTCCTCCTGAGTGTCCCACCTGTCAGCTACATGGTTCATGTGAGTATTCCCAAATCCCTTTCAATAAAAATGGATGGGGTTAGCCTGTGTACTTTATTTACACAAATTCGTGGGTGTGACTGCTCCAGAATGGAAAACACTCTGACACAAATATATGGACACAGACCTGGGAGCGCACAGATGCAGGTGGCATCTGCCCCAACACTGTTGTGTGCAGAAGAGGCCACCTTGTACTGCACCATGCTGTGAAAAGAGGAAAAGGATACAATCCTACTCCATCATCTCCAGAAACAGCAGCAACTTCATGCAACTAAGGAAGCAGAGGATCCATCTAGGAATTACATAAGAAGCTTTTTGAAATAAAAGTGGAAATGTAAATCAGTCTGACCCACCTGATTTTCAGACAAAAATGAAAAAAGAATACACTGCCTAATCAGGGCTCAAAATTCCCAAGTGAACTTCTCTAAAAACTTACACAAAATCTTTCTACATCATATGCTAGTTTTGTATTTATACCCCATGAAATTTTGATATACTCAGAGTGTGAAGAGATAAAAAGGAGGTTCCTAAAAAGACTTTAGGGAGAAGAAGTTTCATACTGAAAATAGAGTGACGTGGAAGCTAATGTGATTTTATTAATTCCATAAACCACCATGAAAGTTGTTGCTCGCAGTAAAAAAAACAAACTCACAAGTCATTTAACATCATCATAAGCCAAAGCAGAAAACTAAATAGTAGCAAGAATACCAATAGTACCAGAGGATCAGAAGGACCATCAGTAACAGAAATTGAATTTTGGCAAAGTTATTATGAAAATAAACACAGATATACTTCTTTAGGCTGAGCCATTTTGCTACTATGATTAATACAATTTCCTAAATTTGGAAATGTCATTTATAAATTATTCACTCCTTGATCTCAAAATCAGCCAGGTAAAAAACACCTCCCCCTGTAACTGTCACTTTCCTACACTCAGCTGTGCTGCTCCTCCAGTCAAGGATATCTTCAGCCATCTCCTAAGGCTGTCTGGGACACTCCATTGAATTCAAAAGTAGAATTCAGCAAAGACAAAAAAAAAACCAAAAAAAACCAAACCAAAACAAAAAAAAAAAAAACCACCAAAAAAACCCAAAACAAAAAACAAAACAAAACCTATCAGTTTTTACCATTTAAAAAAAACCTCTTAAAACAATCCCAAATCTCCTGAACCAAACACACACAAAAAAAAGAAGAAAATGGATAAAAACATTCCCACTTGTGTATTGATCTTTTTAAAGAGGCAATATTGAGAACAGCTGCAGAATCGTATTAGTTTGCTAGCACTTCCTGATTAAAGGGGAATTATTGTTTCTCATACAAATAGGTAATAGGGAATGGTTCAGCACATTACAAGCTTGAATGAGTTTAAAGAAGACAAATACATATATTACTTCAGGATAAGTCATGCATACTGCATCCCTCTTAGCTTATTATAGGGGAATACAGTAATTTCACAATTATAAGCCGCACTTGATTGTAAGCCGCACATCCGGGTAGCCGGGAAGAACACGGAAATTTTCCTTAAATAAGCTGTACCGGCTGATAAGCCGTATCTTTTTTTTTTCTTTTTTTTTTTTCCTGCACAGCAGAGGGGGCGGGGTGCTCCCTGTCCTGCCTGCTCGCTCCACCTGGCCCGGCCCCACGCAGCCCCGCTTGCCAGCGGCAGGGGCCGGGCCACACCCGTGCACCCCCTGTTCCCGGTGGCCCCCTGACTCCTGAGGCTCCCAGTGGCCTCCTGGCCCGCCAGCTCCCAGCAGCTCACGGCGGCCCCCAGCCCCGCCCGGGACTGCCACAGGGGACGGCCCCGATCCTGGCTCGGCTCAGGGCTGCTGCGGGCTAGCACTTTGCCGGAATTTGTCCATACATAAGCCGCACTGGATGAAAAGCCGCACTTCTGGGGTCGGGTCGAAAGCTCAGTCAAAAAGGTGCAGCTTATAAACATGAAATTACTGTACTTTGAGCCCTCTGCACTATGTTGTGCATTGGTCTACTAATTAGTAATGGAGGGTTTAGCTATGGCCTGGATGCTCAGAAATGTTGCTTGAGCATCAGATCATGTAAAATTGGATTAATATCTGAAAAAGCATTGTAATATCAGTAAATGCCTTGCAATTACTGCTGATATCATTGACTTCATCATTCACAGAACAACCAAAACCAACCCTCATGGCATAAAACAGCTGGAAAAGATTTCCTTTATTAAGTCCAAGTCCTGCTTTTACAGAAGAAAAACACCCCTAAAATAGTGTGCACAAACTCTTCAAATATTTTCCTACACCAAGTTCCATTTTGGCATTTCACACCTCTTGGAAGGCCACTCAGAGCACCTAGTTCTCAAATCAGTAGACTCATTTTTCTAGCTGAACACGGCTGGAGCTGACTTAACTGGCTTTTGCCCCAGCTCAGTTCCTCTTTTCTGTTGTACATTGATACTCATGGCAGATTTAGAGAGAAAGCACAACTTGACCCACCTATTTCCATTTTGCTAAATAAACAATTCGATCTTAGTTAACAAAGAAAATGTCAGAGTCAATCTTACAGGAAGCAGATTTCTGCTGTCTGCCTGCTGTGCTGGTGTGCAAGGTTTACACACCAATAGGAAATGGAAGTGCTGAAAACTTCCCAACTGATATTCAGGCTTCTTATATTATTTCATGATTCTGACGAGCATCTCAGAATAAGAATGGCAACGTCTAAAGCTTTTCCCAAGGACCAGTTGTTTGTTCTCTGGAGTAAGTAAACACTTTGCTATCCTTATGTTATTCTTTATCGGTGGCTTCCTTACAGAAAGTCAGTTTAATGCATATCTATCTATCTATCTATCTATCTATCAATCATCTATCTATCTAGCTCAGGCTGGTTTCTCCCAAGCTCTCTGACTTTCTGCTTCACTGCTTGTAACTGCTTAGGATGTTCCAGGTGGGGAAAAGCAGCGGATCAAGATGATCCAAGATGATGCTTACGATGTTTATGATTAAATAGCTTTTAGCACTAAAAAATGTCACATCCATAGAGCTTTCAGAGACAGTTTGGACAGGAACGATCAAAACCAATAAACACTTCAGAATTTTTTTTTTTACAATGATGAATGATTTAAGTTTCCTATACACACTCTTCCAAGAAAGAGATGTACTCAGATCAAATGAGAGAATCAGGCGAAATCGTCTGGGTATGTATTATGGTCTGTGATTTGTGATTAAGTTCCTAAATGCTGTCCGTGTTGACTGCACCTCCTGAAGCAAATGGAGATGATTTAGCTTAGACTGCAATGCTAAAGGGCTGTATCAAATTGCATTGCCTAGCATTTTCCAAGGACAAACAGGACTCTCTTATATGGATGCCAGGCACCAGAAACTTGCAACTAGAGCATGAGCCTGATTTCTCAGAAGTTATAGGAGATTAAGAGATTGCCAATGAATGAGTAGAAAGTCTTTGGGGGCCCTAAGTCACAACTAGATCTTTTTACAGATGTTTGCTAATTTTTTATTAAAGATCCTCAGAGATGGAGACATATCAACCACCCTCAAACAGTCTATTCTTATGGCTCACTCTCCTTTCTGCAGCTGCATTTTTCCCCTAATGTCTCATCTTAAGCTTTTTTGGTGCTTTTAAACACTGTTCATTCTAATTCACAATAAATACAAGAAAACAATACGACAAACTGAAATATTTAAAGACTAACACAACAGTAAAATTACGAAACGTAGTGAAAAAGAAGAATGCAACTGAACAGGCAAGCAAGGATGGTTTTGCAAAGGTAAACCTTTTGAAAAAGTCTGCAAGTGTCAGAAATGAGACCTTAAAAAAATTATTGTATTTGAATTGGGACAGATGAAGCTCATTACTGCCTGTGGCCTACATGCTATAAAATGGGTTAGTATTGCTACAGAAACCTTTTTCGTGTGTCCCTGTAATTAGCAAAAGAAGTACTATTATTGTAATTAACTGAATCCCCTAGTACCTAGTGCAATGTTCATGGCTTTAAGCAGGTTAATGTGAAAATTAATTTGTGCTAATTCACACAAGATTAGTGATGCCAAAATCAATCTGGCTGCAGTGGCATTCTGTGAAATAACAGTGTTTTCCTGTTGACTTGCACAAGGTACTGAAGCTTCAAGAATGTCACATAAATCCATCTTAGCTTTCACTTGTGATAAAACTATTGTGATAATTTTCCATTTTCTTGGAATAAACGTATTGTGAGACTCACTCCTAAGTGGATGAGTGATGTACTAGCTCTTGACATATAAATTAATAGGATAAAAGATTTGGGCAGGTTCTTTAGCCTGGCCAAGGGGCTGGCTGGTCTCAGAACAGACTGTTCTCCAGGATGAGTTCCCTTTTCATCTTGTTTGACTTCTATGGCAAAGCACGTTGATGCATGCTCACAAGAAAGAAGATAAATTTTTTTTTGTGCATAAAACTTTGAGTCCAAGAGACTGTAGGATAATTTAGAGGGATTTGAATTCTTCTCAACTTAGTCCTGGGCAAGATAGGAAAATAACAAGAAACAACTACCTGGAGGACTGAGAAAGATCATAGTTGAAGTCAAGCCAAATCACAAGGAGATAACTTGTTTTTGAGCCTGTTGCTTTTTATTCTTCAAGTAAAATAAAACACCTTGCTGTGGACAGACAATTTCTGTTCCCTGCTAGCTTTAGGCTGGAGAAACACTGTCATCACCTGTCAGTGCAGTAGAGAAAATTAAGTCTCACAGCTTGAACTAAACTGTCTTGTAGCTGTGACTATCATTGCATTACCTGGACAGTGACTGGCTATGCTAGGAATGGCTAATTAGGGCTTTTTTACTCTTTTCTGCAGTTGGTGTTAAATGAACTTTTGCACCTTGCCTAGCTTGCCTTCCCTCAAAGGGATGCAGCATGTCCCATATGAGTGGTTGTTACGAACACCCAGAACCACCACTCCTTCAGCTCAAAGCTGCTGTCTTTGGTCATCCTCCTGCAGACATGTGCTACCACAACAATGTGAGGGCAACAGAGAAAAGCCTCACAATCTAAGCACATTCCTGGACCCCTTGTTCTCTGAACTTGTTGGGTCCAATCTGTGTCCATTCTTACATCACATATCCATCTGAAGAGTGGCCCTTGAGGATTTTTAGGTGCATTTTGCTACCATTATTTTAATTTTCCTTTTCACAAGGTCACTTAGTTGAAAATCAAGTGAGGGGAAGCTGAGCTTGGAGAGACAACAATAAAGTGAATACAGGGCATTGAAAGGTGATATGAAGCTCTCTGGAAACTAATTCACATTGGTTTTTATAATTCAATTTTTTAGTATTATTTAAAAAGGAATTTTAAATGTGTAAAATTGCAAAGGACAACAAATAAGTTTTTTTATTTTCTTAGGGGTAAACAGAAAGCTGAGAATACCTTGTAATTTCAAGCTTAGAAGACACATATGAAGAAGTCCTAATGACACTGCAAATACAGCTTCAAAATCTTTTATAGTCAACTTTCAACAGGGCATAATAGTTCCGTTCATTACAAAAAAATATGTGTCTTTGAAATTACGAGCCTAGTTTGACTTTCATGTGTTATTAGCTCTCAGTGGAACTGAAGCATTTAAATTGATTGTAATGACACATTTGCAGACACTATGACTGCAGCAAACCATTCCTGTTTGGAGATGGCTGGCACAGGAGGCCTCTAAAAGTATCCCAACAGGGAGCAAGTATCGTGCACTGACAAAGAGAAACAAAAATCAGCTTTGGAGAGGTCTGCCATGCAGCTGGCATTGCTGTGCAGGACGTGCCAAGCGGCTGCTCAGAAGGCAAAGGAGGGCAGTACCCTTCAAAGGGTGGGAAGGGATGCTGAGGGAAGTGCTGCTTAAATGCACATCTGTTTATAAATATACACAGATGAATTTCTGCCCGATGCTAAAACAGAAAGTATTAAAGCTCTAGTTGAAAAAAATCCAAAACCAAAGTCGAATTAAAGCAGATTTCTCAAAGTAATAATAATAATAATAATAATAATAATAACTTACATATCTCTCTGACACCAGGATGCTGAAGGTGAATCTATCCTGAGAACTTTAAGACTTCTTCTCTTGTGACTTCTACCCCAGCTTCTTCTGTCACCCCATCAACCTTTTCTAGTTTCTGCTACAGTTTAAATACAATTCAGTGAAAGACCTATATCAGTGACTGTATTTTCCTCTTCTCCCCTCATCTTCCTCCATTTCTTTGCTATCTAATTAAGTCAGCAAAGCCTCTCACAATTACCCCGTTTTCATGAAGCTTGTAAGAATTCCATAGCTCTAAGACTGCTGTCAAAGCTTGTTCATGTACATACACATCTTTCTGTTTATTCATTTCTAGTGCTTGCATAACCTAAATTTCTAAGGCAAGTAACCTGAAAAAAAGTATTATGAAATATTCTGAAGAGCAACCATTGCAAATGTGACAGCTGCTAAGAATCACTACGACTCTGCTATTCCTCCTTCCCTAGAGGTCACTATTGTTGCTGGCTGAGGAAACAGCTGTAGCGTGCTCACGAAGGGCAGAGAAGGCCTGGAGAAGACAGATTTGCCCTTTGGCAGTTTGATGTCTTGCTGGAAAGCTTGTCAACCTCATTTACATTTTAATTTGCATGCCAGCCTCTACAAGGTTTTATATTCATATTCTGCTTTAAAGCATCTCCTTGACTATAATCAAAATGACCTTTACATGTCTTCCCCTATTACCCTCTGGGCTGTAGTCCCTGCTTACCGGGCTATCCAGGGATTAGCAGCAAGAGATGTCAGGCTAAGCATGACATTTAGCCAAACAGTTGGCTGCTTGTAAGGTAGATTTCTCTTACTTTAAAAAAAACCACAAAACAAAGACCAAAATTTCCTGTAGGAGATTAAAAAGCAGCGTGGGCAATAGTCACATCCTGCTAGAGGAGAGTGGTGAGGAAATATCCCTTTCCTATAAGACTGGAGCAAAACTGGCAATGTGCATCACCTGACAGTGGCTTCCCTTGTAAGCAAAGAAGGCAGAAGGGATGAAATTGGGCAGTGACTGATTACTATTGATATTATTTTTACCAACAGACTGACAATAGAACTTGGCAGGACTTTGCTCTTGGCTAGTTGAGAGAAGCACTGCCATAAACATGCCTTGCTCCAAATAAATCAGAAGTATTGTGCATGCATTAGCCCCCAGCCTGTCAAGCAGCTACAAAAATGCATGTTTTTTCCTACACTCAAAATAATGCCAGTTGAAAACGTACACAGATTATTCAAGGTTTTATGAGCGCTCTGTGGCACCTCTCAGTCATAACAGAAAAGACATTACTGAATATATTTTAATCAAGTAAAGCTTTCAAAGCCGCTGAAGTATCCCTGGGATAGAGAGGGGTGATTTTGTTGTTACAGGCTAATCCTGACTTTCTGACCAATTCATCACTTCAGGATTTCCAAATACAGAAGCATCACCCTCTCCCCAGAGTTACAGAGAACACTTCTGGGGATATAATTATCACAAATAATTTCAGATTCCATAACTTCTCAATTTCTGATTAATTTTGATAAACATTTACTTATTAAAAAAAAAAATTTATCCCATGACTCTGAACAAACATTGTAAGAATGAGGCCAAAGTAGGTTGTACTGCTCAGCATAAAATGAAATACCATATCTGGGGTGAAGGAGGATTGTTTTTCCCAGGTCAGAATGCAGGGACAGTAACATCATCTTTCTGTCACATAGCTGCTTTCTGCAACTGAGTTTTATTAACATATTACACAGTATCACAAGGAACTCGATTTCCCTTTCTGTTGAGTATCTACTTCAATGCATCATCACAGAATCTCTGACTAAATAAACAAGCCCAAATTGGTGTTTGCTAGTTTTTCCAAAGAAATATAGGGAATTATCATCCAAACCACATCTGAACTTTCACAGTTCAAGAGCTGGTTTGAAGTAATTAGCTGTCAGCGGTGCAGCCTTATCGAAACAGTGGTCAAGAAGGTTAATACACTACATATTTGTGTGGAAATTCAGACACAGCAATATTTCTTCACTTCAAAGCACATGAAAGTCTTGTCCAAGATAATTCTGCATTCTGCTTCTCCTCAAACTTGTAGATGCAGACTGACTGTATTGGCACTAGTCCCTTCTGTTCTGTAAGACAGCATGTGGCCATGACAAGAGAAAAGAAGCTATTTAGTTTTTATTCATTTTTGACTGCTCTGATTGCCTTACCAGTCTACTTAACCGAGGTCAGACACCCTTTATCACACAGATCTGTCATTGTAAGCTGTGCTTGCTTTATCATGGGTAGAGGTAATTTTCTTCATAGTAGTTTGGTTTGAATTTTTGTTGGAAACAGCATTGATAATACAGGAATGTTTTCATCACTGCTGAGCAGAGCTTGCACAGAGTCAATTCCTTTGCTGCTTCTCACCCAATTCCATCAGTGAGGAGGCTGGGGGTGCACAAGGAGTCAGGAGGGGACACAGCTGGGACAGCTGACCCATCTGACCTGAGGAATATCCCAGACTATCTCACATCACACTCAGCATGTAAAGCTGGGGGGAGAAGAAGGAATAGGGGAACATTCACACTGAGTGATGGCGTTTACCTTCCCAAGTCACTGTTGGCTTGATGGAGCCCTGCTGTCATGGGGATGGCTGAACATCTGCCTGCCCATGGGAAGTGATTTATGAATTCCCTGCTTTGCTTTGCTTTTGCTTTACTTATCAGACTGTCTTTATCTCAACCCAATAGCTTGTTGCCCTTCTACCCTTCTAATTACTTCCCTTGTCCCACTGTGGGGAAGTGAGTGAGCAGTTGTATTGGATTGATTTGCAGCTGGGGTTAAACCATGACACAACATCAAGGAATATGGATCCAAAATGCCGTAATTGCTGGTGGATGACACCATACCAGTCATCAGTCTGTAATTTCAGAGCTGGAGGTTTCTGTCAACCTCTCTTAAGCTCGATCTGCCACAAATACTTACCCTGAGTAAAGGGTTCTGACCTAGAGCAAAGTCCGGTCTGGCTACCGGATGGCTGAGATTGAGGACCTGGGAAAGAAATGGCCACATGGAATGCTGTGGTAATGTACCTATTTTAAGCCTTGTCATTCTTCATCACTATTTTGTGACACAGTCTTGAAGTCACCAGCATGGACAATGTCAAAAGAAATAAAAAATTCTGGAATGGCTGTGATATGCTGCCTTCAGCTGAAAAGAAGGCAAACTTATGAAGAGATCCAGGATCAAAGGGAAATGGTAAATGTCAATTGGGTGGTACTTCTGTCATGTTACAAGACTCAAGGCAGCACGTACAGGAGAACAAGCTCTGCAACAGATCAGAGCCAATTATCAAAGTAATCCCATTTGGCCATAAAAATATCTAGTCATTTAATACTGCTAAGCCTTGTTTGTAATCACAAAACTTAATGAGAACAACTTACACTGAAAGAAGGTAAATCTCTGGAGTAGAAAGGCTGCTAAAAAGGACACTGACAAATGCAAGCAAATTTGAGGTTTGAACTTCTTTTATATAGGCTATACCCTACTCATAGAGGAATTTTTCTTTAATCAGTCAACCCTATGCTGAAGCCAGCTACAAGATTATGCAAGCATGCTTTTGTTTTCATACTCTATGCCATGTAGACAAGTCTCCCAATTAAGAAAAGGTTTCTTTTGTTTGCAAGAGATTCTGTTCAATTTCCAGCAGGCAGATTCAGAAATTCATTTATATAGAAGGATGAATAGCAGTCAAACGTAGAAGTCTCATTACGCGCCAGAATTTCAAAGTGAACTTTACTTGTAAGCAAGCATTTGGCAGGTCTGAACAAAACGGAAAAGGTATTGGACAAAAGTAGTGTTGCCTAATTTAAATTCTGAACATCATGAATGATATTTAGTAATGTCCAGGACCTCAGATCTGGGAAGATCCTGAGAGTACTCTCAGAACATTGAGAAGGATTCACATGTCTTTTGAGAAGTCTGGCTCCTTCTTGACACATTTAAGGCATCTTGGAGGTCACAGGTCAAACACTAGGGAATGCTTTTGTGAAGTGAGGACAGCAGTGCCACATGGAAAACATTTTAGCCAGTCTACATTCCTGATGGAGGGCTGTAAAGAAGATGGTTCTCAGTGGTTCCCAGCAGTAGGACAAGAGGCACTGGGCACAAACGGAAATATAGAAAATTCCATTTAAACATTTGAAGAAAATTTTTTATTCTAAGGATGATTGGCTAGAGGAAGTGGTTTTCCAGAGTTGCAGAGATATTAAAAACTTGACTCTACATGACTCTGAGCAACCTGCCCTTTTTGACCCTACTAGAGTGGCTGGCATTGGAACAGATTATCTAGTTACCTTCCAGCCTTTATTATTCTGTGGGTTTGTGAAACAATAGCTCCAATTCTCTGTAGTTATACAAATGTAATATATAAGCAAAGCTCCTTCCCCTCTTATGCTTAGAAACACAGAGCTGGTAAAACCCACTGGCAGGATAATGTATGGTTAACAACTTCAGCCCTTTAGAATGCAAAGATTATTAGAATACATAAAATAGTACATTTAGCTGTATTAATGTCCCCTGGCTTGCATCATTCTCCCTGGTGACAATGCTATTAGACAACTGGGTACAGCAAAATATAGGTTTAATATCTGGCTATGTTTAATATTGAACCCTGATACAGGCAGTGCCCACGATGGCTGCAGGTCTGTCAGCATTTTCAGTTTTATAACAGCCATGAAAACTCATGGAGTATAGAAATGAGTCAGCCAGTACTTATAATTGCTGGCATTTAGCACTAGAGATGATGACTAAGAATCTATATTTGAAATACCTGGAGTTGGTGGAGTCCAAGTACAAATCCTAGGGAAGATCAACTAAGCACTATATTTTTGTGAATTGAATACACTGAAATGTGTGCAGCTTTTAGAACTTTTAGGTGAGTGCTTAAAACCTGATTTATTCACACACACACGCCACAAACCTATTTGGTTATCATAAAAAATGAGTATTGTTTTGATTTGGTTTTTCCCAATGCAGAATATTGCCATGTTTGGCATTCATCTTCCTACCCTTTTATCAGCAGAGGTGGCTGCATTGCACATTTCAGAAATAAGGGAATTTAGGGAATTCCCTGGGGCATAATCTTCAGCGGCAGATGTCACGTATCTTATATGCTCAAATACATTTTGACAGCATCCAGGTGGTCTTTGATTTCTGCATTAACCAACCTCACCAAAAAATTAAGTTGAAACAAAAATTCAGGGAGTTAGAGTCAAAATGTTGGAAATGTTTCTCTGAGAAGGAGCTTCACTACAAAATAGATGTCCCAAGATTATACATTAAATTTATTTTTATATAGTAGCTTATGTAATTAATCTGAAAGAGGATGGATCCTGTTAACATGTTAATCACATGTTAACATAATTTACAATTATCTAAAAGAACCCTGGTGTGTTTCACAGACTGCAGTACAAGCTCCATGTATCAATGTCATCCACCTCAAGGCTGCCATTCACAATTACAGAAGCATTGCAAGTAAATCAAAGGACAGGACAGTAGTTAAAATCATGCTTGAGCTTCAGGCTGAGCAGATGAACTTAACTACAGCTTTATGTGAAAGACCTACCAATAGTTTGAGTCACAGTCAGGAAGAGACATATCCATCAGAACATGAAAGGTTGAGTCAGGCCTCACAGATGTTAACCAGAGGTTAAGATACACATTAACTGTATGTGTGTTCTCAGGCTGGTCTTTGAGTTACAGCTTTTAGTTATAGGCAAATGCTGCAAGAAAGATCCCAGTCAGGCTCTAGATGTTACTCACTTACATATTAAACTCAAGTTTCTTATTTTTTGGGTATTTTTTTGGCTGGGAAAACCAGTAGATGAAATATATTTCTTCACCAAAAAAATCAACTTTATAATCTAAATGAAATTTGCCAGTAGGGATACCATTTTTCAGCACAAATATTCAAACATTAATTCCTCCTGCATCTCTTTTCTCCCTCTAATGATGGATTTTTCAGCACTGTCTAAGTATATCTTTGTTTTCTTGATTTTTCTTTCCCCATATTGATCTCTGTCTTCAACACATATTCAGATTTACTGATATAAACCTGGAGAAACCAACCCCTGACATATTTCTGGTATTTTGAACCTCATATTCACATAGAATAACTATACCAAAATGCAGCAGAATCTAAGCTCTCAGGTATAGTAACCTAACACTGGGGAAACTTATAAGACATAAAAGAAAGGAAAGCATTATTATTGCATGATTCATAAGAAAACATACCAGCTAGCTGATTAATTTAAAATAAAATAAGTATTTTAAATTTTTCCTCCCATGTTTCAAATCCTAAAAACACTGCCTATGACAAATACGAACCGATAATTCTTGATCAAACATATTTTAAGATTTGGTTGACAGGTCTACAGACAACTTCTATAGACTAAGCTTGCTTCTTCTTCTATTAAACAAGAATATCAAAAATAAACTGAAAGAGAAAATTCCAGTATTTCAATCTTGATAGAGATAGCTGCTTCTTGGCCAGCGACCAACCCACATTTTATATTAAGTATAAATTGAGGAAAAATACTGAATTTCAAATCTTATGAATAGTGTACAGCAAAACCTGGACTAGTTTATGATACATAATGGTACATAAAACTGAACTAAAATTTACAGATGCACTTCACAGCAATGCTACTAGAAATTGCATAAAAAGTCATAGCCCTTCCTGCTTCCTGTCTTTTAGCACTTGCACTTTTCCTGTTTCAGATCCCTACATACCCACACACTGAAATGAATTTATTAAAACAAAGCAGAATTTATTTGCATCTCTGAAAATATGGGAGAAAGCTGAATACAAGTGTTTTCATGTCAGGGGTCAGATGCCAGTAGCAAGACGTGGAAGAGGAAAAACCAAATAAAGAGATCAGCGTGCAATATTCTTGCACCACATCACCTTAAAAGACCAACATTTAATCGCTGCCATAAAAATATCCAAGTTTCTCTGTAAAGATTTTTCAGGTATCTTGTGCAACTAGACCAGTCTACCATTATAATTCAAAGATGATAAAATTTGAACAGAAGTAGAAGAAACCAAACACAAACAGCAAATGTTTAAAGTGCAGTCAGTACTACAGAACACTTTATTTTACTCAAATAAGAATATTTTAGAATCTCTACAGAAAATTTTATGTTTTTTAGTTAAGAAATTGCAAAGAAATGTGAAATTAAATCAATTCCACACCTAGAAAATGTTTTGAATGAGGAGTGCTATTTTCCCCTCCTCTCAAACTTGTTTCTGTGTTGCACAGGTTCATTTCACTGAAGTATTTAACACTTTTGGTTGTACCTCAAAGAGAAGAAATACAGATCCTACAGGCAACAGCTGAGTTTCATCTAAGACCTAATAATTCACCGAATTTTCCCCTAATAACTTTATTCTGCATTTCTGGACTCCAGCCCAACCAGCAGCCAGTGTGCACGGTCATTTTTATATGGAATGTCTACCAGAAGCACCTGCCTGGGAAGGGCAAGGATAGTCCATGGAACACTGACAGCAGAAAATGGCTTTGCTTATTACTACTTTTCTATCTGGAACAATAGATTCCTTTCACAAGGAATATTTTGATAGTGAGGGATGAAGATCTACTCCTATAGACAAACTGAGATTAACAGTACTGTAAATAAATCAGAGAGAATAAAATACCATTTACTTGAAAAAGTACTGTATAATGTATTTATGTTTATACCTTCTTAAAGCCTATAAGTAGAGTTTTTGAAAGAAAGTAGAGATTTTCTTTAGTGAGTAATATTTAATTACTTAGATACCACTAGTATTACCAGTTGCTGTGGATATTTTTTTCTACTTGGGGAGCACAGTAATGAACGCAGCAAGAAATGCTTCTGAGAGTGCAATTTCCTTAAAATACAGAAATAAATAGCAATAGAAGGGGAAAAAAACCCAACCAAACAAAAACTCCCCACAACAAAGTGAATAGATTAGTCTGCCTGGCTCGCTCACTCGTTCAGTTGCAGCATGGCGCTGCGCACAACACAGTTCAATCAGTTCTTTATTATTTTATAATGTGAAAGGTTATTACCACAACACACAAAAGGGATAATAGTGGGTTCTTAAATTAGCATTTGCTTTGCTCAAATGCCACTGCACTAATTCCTTAGAACCTAGTACAAACAATATTGCAAATCATGCTTACAGTGTGGTGGGCTTGTGCTGTCTCCGGAACAGGACACATCTCCTCAGGAGTACAGGACTGAATTAGAAGGGACAGCCCACGTCTCACTCTGCCACTTTGTAGGTTCTTCAAACACAGCACACTGACCAGTATGATGTAAAGATGACAGTAATTCTCAGGATTAAAAAAACCTCTTGTCAATCCACATTACTCTCCTGCCTGACTAAAATAATAGGCGATTTCTGCTAACACTATGAAAGTATTCTGGGAATGAGAACTCCATCTGCAGTTTTATCAGGCTGACTTTTGAGCGAGCACATTGGAAATTCCCAAGTGGAATGTTGTTGATGCCATAAGCATTTCCCTGTAGTACAAAATAAAATTTGTGTATCAGTATGGAGCTTTAGGCCACCAGCCACTAATTAGAACTTTGCACAGGAGAGGAGAGAGTACACCACTGCTGTTCAGACAACAAATAAATCTGCAGCAGAGGAGCATCACTCCTTTTGGCTTACTTCAAGTGGAATGACAAATGCTCTCCATCTTCAATTACTCCAGGCAGGACAAAAAACCGAGGAGCAGAGAAACTGCAGGTATTTTGGAGTGCTTTCAGCCTGCAATCTGATGGGATTATAGCAGCCACTTTCATCTGGGGCCACTTTCATATAAGGGTCCCCCTTTCTTCCTTCTGCAATGGCCATGATATAAAAAGATGAAAAATATTCACCTAGAGGAATTCACAGGGACTTCCAGTGCAGCTTTCTTGGGATATATATTCAAGTCCTGCCTGCAGGACTCAAAGCTGGACAGCCTTTACCAGAAATGATCCTGGATGTGTGTCAAATCCTACACCTCTGTTTATGGGCAGCTTCTCCATAGGTTCTAAGTACTCTGTGGTGGAGACACAGCTCTAGAAACCAGCACCCTTCTGACCATGCATGTCCCCTGAAAACAAGGAAAAACTCCAGAGAAAGCTGACATGATTTCTGAGGCTGAATTATCCAAAACCATCTCTACTAGCCTGGAACACACTCTTTTTACCTGTGAGGTTTCAAGGACTCAGATAGCTGTTTGTCATTTTAACCATCTGGTAGCAAGGAAGGTGCTTTTATTTTTTTCTCCATCAAAGAATACTTATATTAATAGTTCATTTTTTCCCCTTTTAAAAAATAATAGCATAATGAATTCAGATGCCAAGACACTTGAATCTACAAACAAACTGAACTTAGCATTTATGAGATGTATTTTGCTTACAAGTGGGCCTTTCATGGGTTTAATAACTTGCATATCCACTCCTGCTTGTACGGTCATATAAAACCTAACCAAAATCTCTTCTGCAGGATTAGACCTTTACATGTATTTCACTCTCAGCACAAAGAACAGACCAACATCAAAGACCATGCTGTGTTTATGAACAAGCTCTCTCTCTGCTCCAGTTGCCACATTTATTTGTGGAATGCACTGAATGTTTGGTAGTCCTTTAAAATGGAATTTCTCTCCCTATTTTTCTGGATATACAAAAACCCCTGCTGCTTTCCATTGACAAGTTGTCATTCTTTACTATGTTCTGTCTCTTCCCTTCCATAGAGCTGCATTGGCTATTCCCAACACTGAGGATACTACATGTCTAACCTATCATTTCACCCATTATTCCAGTGAAGCCCCTCTCTCTGAAAGCCCCTCATTATGATTGCCAGTGTCTGTACAGCTTTGCTTCACACTCATCTGAATTAGAACCTGAGAATTCTTAAAAATAGCAGCGTCACTTCATCAGTCTCTTCAATAAAGAGTTAATATAGAGTTAACAGTTCCAATTTTATGCATTAGATATATTTCTGTGCTCAAGACTCAGTATTATAAATATATTGTTCTATTTGAAACTGTAGTTTGTGTATTGTGTGCTTGAAAGAGCAAAACAGAAGTGTATCAGGCATACAAACTTGTGAGTTTACACAACTCTGCTGCCATCTCCAATCACTTTTTACACAAAGAGCAGTCACACAACTACACAGCCACACATTAGCTGTATTTACTGCAAACCATAAATAACTCTCCAAAAGTGAATGCTGGCTTATCCAATAATCTATTTTGATAAAAATGTTGACCACAAGCTGCCACAGGACAACAAACAGGAAGGTCAGTAAACAGGAAGTGTTTCAGACCAAAGGAAAAAGATAAAAGGATCAATTCCTGAGCTCAGGACTTTTATCTAAGATACTTTTCCTGAGCATCTATATTTTATACACAGGATAATGTGGGTTGGTTTAATCTGTAACCAAAAGGCGAAAGCAGGGCAAGATTCCTCTTGGAGAGCAGATTTCTGCTACTCAAGAGTGCTATGCATCAACCCTAAAATACTACCTCTATTCAGAAATGGTCAGGAAGCCAACACACTCTTGGAGTTGTGGGGCAGAGCGTTTCCAGCAGGATGTAGCACTAACAGCAGGGATGGCTGTTTCCTGGACCAGCCTAAGGGCATTTAAGACACAGCACTTCATGGAGAGCACTGCTGTCGCTTTCTGCCAGGTGGGAGGCACCAAACTAATATCCAGATAAAACATCTGTGTCCTCCACATCGAGCTGATGTGAAATACAGTTCTTAGAGTTCTTAGTCACTGTTGTTTTCCTTCAGCATGCCTCCCGGCATATGACCACAAAGGAGCAGTAGACATGCCTCCAGGATAAAATGGGATTTTTGCCATATCCTCTGCTATTTTCCTTGGTCCTTTTGGAGTGAACTTTGAGAAGCTGGTCTCATCTGTGTCCAAGCCTCCATACCCCTGCCTGGAGACTGAACCAGTTGTCAGCTTAGTTGTGTAATAACAAATAGCGAGCCAGGATCTCTGGTTCCCATAAGAAGAGCCCATATGCCCATATAATAACTTTCTCCTTTTAGGGTTGCTTTTCCTGTCCTAATTTATACTTCCTAAGTTACAGTACATACATTTACATGGTTAATGTTCATATTGCTGAGATTACACCATTGTGATGCATGCAATATAAATGCCTAGACAGATGGATGCAGTATCACAGATTTCTGAAAGGAGGAGAACTCACAAAGCCAGAAGCTCACACTTCAAGAAACCCATTTGCTGGCACAGGGGTCACTGAAAATAGATCTGAATGCTTAAGAAGCAGTGCAATACTCTTAAATAAAGTACTGCTGACAAAGGTATACACTCCTTCCTAGAAATAGGTTGTAGCCTGTTAGACTGCCAGGAAATAACCATCACAAAAAAATTCTGATTTTTTTTTCAAATTTATGATTTATAAAGAGTAAGTGGAAATCTGCTCGGCAAAGGAAATCAGTAGCAAAGGCCACTTTGCCAATAGCCTTTCTCTTTAAATAAAAATTGATACTAAAATGAGATATCTTATTAATTAAACCAGGATCAGTCCTGTAGCATTGATGCTTCACCTATGGCTCACTGAACAAATTATTCCTAAGTAAGAAGTCACAATACAAGTCTACATCACTACAGAGTAAACAATTTGGAGTGATACCAGGTGAGAGGTCTATGGAAGAGAATGCCTCTCTCCATGTATTAATAATACAGCAATAAGACAACAGGTGCTGTTCTGCCAAGCTCTCTTGATATTTGGATACTTGGATATTTGGAAACTTGCTTCTCCAACCCACAGAGAATGAAAAAACAACCTCAAACCAGGTACAATGAGACAAAAGCAATGACAGTAATACTACTACTACTAATAAAACAAAAAGTAAAATTGTTACTTGTAACCACTTGCCTCTCCTGAGGAGACATTGTATGGCAATTTTAATATTTCAGTTTCATAAATTCTGCTTTTCAATTCCTTTCTAAATAAAACAACAAAAAAATTGCAGCCTTACTGATCTCTAAAGGTTACGGGCAAGATAATGTCGACATATTAACAAAGCTTGCTTGAAAAGATAAAGAAGTCAAAAAGAAGCAAGTGATATTTAAAGCAAAGAATATAAAGCCGGTGAAATTCAAAAAGCCATGCAGTTGCTATAGGAAATATACCTTTCTCTGCGTAGCTGTGCTATAGCATGTTTCCACAATTTGTTTCAAAGTCTCCCTTTGCCTTTCATCTTACACATATTTCAGCACTGTTGTTATGCAAAATGGGGAATCATTCATTTTAATGTGATACTAAGCATATTACCACAAAACCAGAAAAAAGATACCGATTTACTGATTATCTAACTAAAAAGCTTTACAATTCAAATTCTTTGCAGCCCCTCACTGCACACAAAAGATTTAATGCTGCATCTGAAAGCCACATGTACAAAAAGCAAAGAATTTGTAAATGCTTCTGATATTTGCTTATTCTTTTCTTTCCTTTTGTTACGAAAGCCACAGCTATCATTCTCTTTAAGTGCTAATAAAAGCAATTTAATGACAGGTAAATTTGCTGGTTTGTAGCTTCTTTGAAACCCCCAGCACACTCACTAAAGGAAAGTAACTTTAGCTAGGAAAGAGATCCTCGCAGCACGATGGTGAATAATTCATCATTGCATTTTTCTTTTCATCTCATTTTGTGCCAGTAACGTACACAACTGAAAATATTGCAAAATCTAAAAACAACCACAGACAAGGACTTCCAGCAGCAAAATACACATTAAACTAGCAGGCAGGTTTCCCCAGCTTATATAATAACAGCTTTAGCTCGACAGAACCCCCATCACTCACCGAGGACTGAATTCACTTGAACAAAAGCGGAGCCCAGTCACCAAATGCAGCTTTGCAGGACTCTCAATGCAAGATGCTCCTGTCTGCTGTTCGGTTCACACTTGCCTTTATAACTAAGCCAACCAACAACATTCAGTTGCTGAACCTGATGAATTATAAAACGGTAGCTCCCAGACTCTCATATTTTACATCACAGGGGGTGGTCATCCAGCATACACACTGCCTGTGTACATATATTCTGCTATAACTCATCCTGATAAACACATCAGTGCTGGCAGCAGTGACAGTAATTGGTGCTCAGGATGTACAAGCACAAACCAATAGAGCACACTCCCACCTTCTGCTCTGTGCTACATCTCTACCTGTCAATCACTGCACCTTGTTAAGGTGGAATGAACAACTGCACTTGCGGGAGAGGCAAAACTCAGAGAAGACACCATCTACCAATACAAATTCTGCACTTAAACATTTCTTAATGCAGTAGTAAATGTAGCGTCAGTATTCTCTAGGTAATAATTCTCACATTTTTTTTTCCCAAATCTTCATAAAATCTTCCCTTCTTAAAGACACAATTCTCGTTTAGCAACTAAGACAGGGTTTGTTACTTCTACTATCATGAATGGAAATTATTCAGGCAAATTCCAGGGTTGTTAGCATGGATAACCTAAAAATATTACTCTAGGCAGAATGACTGTTAAAAGCAATATACTTGTTAGGTGAAACTTTGTGCCCATTTAAAAATCCTCCTAAAAACACTGAAAGGTTTTAAGAACATCCTCTAAATTATAAGGATGTATCTGTAATGCTCTTTTCTAATGCTTTTTTTTTCCCCCATATGCTTGCATAGCTTTATAAAGTCAATGCATAGATAGAAAATAACAGAATCAAACACCTAAAGCTTAGACCCATTAATCCAATCAATTAAACAAAACATTTTCAAATGGGATTAATTACAGCAATAATAATCACAATTGTTGCACATGCCACAAATTAACACCCAGAATTAGTCCCTAACAAGGAAAACTGGTTATGGTAATGGTAAAAAACAGCCAGGGATCAGCCACTGGAAAGGAGTTTGTATTGCAATTTTTTTAATGAGGGAGCAGAAGTTGCTCTTTCAGAGTTGAACTCCAGGAATTTTGTATGTGTTTTACACACACTCAAGGCTGTTTGTTTGAGCATAGAGTGGGAATAACACTGTATTCAAGAGGATTTTCTATTTCTACATCACTGGTGATGATTCTCAGAGGGTTCCATTTGGAACCTGTACACCTGATCCAGACCCTTTTATCTCCCATGCCTGTAAAACTCCCCAGGTTTTGGTGGCATGAAGAAGTGCTGTTCTTGGGAAGGTGAGCACAGTTGTATGAGCAGTTGTGCATTGCCTGGATGCTTTTCCATGAACAACTGGGCTGAGGAATGCAAATGAAGCCTGTGCCAGCAGCCCCAGGCAGAAACCCAACCCTTCTCACCATCTGGACTGACTGATGTGCGTCACAACGTGGGAACAGGGTGTTGCATTTCATGCATAGCAAAAGCTAGTCCTATATATATATATACATACACACACATATATATATATATCCCCCTTTCCTCCTGTTCTCAGCTGCTTGTTCCACCCCATTCCTCATTTGTCTCTTTGTGTTCAGCACCTTTACTATCCAAGAAAAAAAAATCACTCCAGGCCAGAGACATGAGCAGTGTTTCTGCATGTGCTGCTGGCTCTTACTACAGCATCCTGTATGAAGAAAGAGCTCTCTAGAGTTGGGTGGCAGAATGTAGGGGAAACATATCAGGATTTAATCAGTGTAACAGTTTTGATATCTCTGTCTTAGAGGAAAGGACAGCTGAGATCCAGTAATTGGATTCTCCAGTGATGCTGACCGAGATTAATCCAATATGGGCAGAAAATATTCTAAATTATAAACCCTGGCTCATTAAGAAACAGAAAAAAAACCCCTCCAAACCCCCTTGTGCTACTGGATTTGGCTTTTAGAGCCAAATTCTGTTCTCAGGGGTTTACATATTTCACGTGCATATCATGGAGGTTCCCTAAAATGGCCTGATTACAACAGTTTGTTGACTTGTGCACTAATTAGGGTTTTCTGACCTATTTTTTATAAGAGACAGATTCAAACCATATGTGCCAGAATGCCCTATTTTCCTTTTTGTTTTGCCTTAACCATTCAGACTCTAAGAGGCTTCCCAAGGATCCATGTAAACATGACACTGCCTTATAACAATTTGCTGCCGCACGACACAAGCAATGCCTGGTTGAATGTCCTTGACCAACATAACATCCACGCTAAAATTCAGCTCCCATTTACTGAAGAAAATGTTTGTAAAAGTGACCAATATCTCACTAATGTAAGCCACAGCAGTATTTCATAGCTGTGTGTAGGTGGCATGCATAAACCACAGTCTGCGGCATTACATAAGAGCCACAATTCCAAAAAAAATTGCTACCCTGCTTCACACTTGCAATTTTTAATTAATTTTCCTGCCTTCCAAGTTACCTTTCTATGGGTAATACAGCTGATACTGCCATAAATCAACAATGTGGTGCTCTGTAGAAGTGCCACCTTTGAGGTGATTTGATATGCTCAACACATGACACATGTCCTTGAGGCTCTGGTGAGGAATGTGAGATTTCACATTCAAACATACTCACTCCATTGACAGGTGTGTGAAAATCCCATATGGCTGCCAGATTTCTGTATACCTACATATATATATATACAGAGTATGTATTTTTAAGGTATTTGTAACAAACACATTTGGTATTGACTCCGATGTTCTAGTCTTCAAACTGCAAAATAGAAATGATCTAAAAATGAAAAAAAACAAAAAACCAAACAAGACAAAAAAAGTGTTCTCATTTGCTACCAAAACATTACTTCTTTCTTCCCTAATCACACGGATTATATCGACTACGCATCATGGATATCTCATTTACTGTCTAAAGTGAGCACACAGATCACTGGGGAAAAATCAGGGAATTCAGCTGGAATAACAAGAGCAGAAGAAGCAAAGCTTCAAATTAAAAGGAACTACAAGCAGATACTATCAAGATCACTTAGCTAGTACTGGTCACTTGGACCTCAATGAAGCTAATCTAGATCTCCAGGATCTCCACAGCGTGGGCCTGGAGTTTCAAGTGACAAAATGCACACCAACAGAGATAATCTCCAGGCTACACTCCATGGTATGGATGTCCAGTGCTCTGGGTAATAATCCTTGCCATGTGGCCTAAAATGCCACCTTGCAAACTAAAGACGCAGTTTTCCAGTGTCCCGCATTTAGCAATCTTCAATTTCTTTACTGATTTTTTGTCAGACTTACACTGGATACCTTTTTACCCTGGATTTACACTCTTTCATCTGACTGCCTTTTGATGGCATTGTCAGAGAGTATCTCTCAAGCAAAGAGCCCAGAAGGATTTAAAAAAGGCCTGGGCATTTATCACATAATATCCAGAAGAGCAGCAATAACAAGACGCCTAAGCTTTCCAATGATCAGGGGGTGTAAAAACACTTTGTTTCTTACAGGTGTTTTTTCTTTCATGGCAGACTCAACCCACTGCTCTGCCTCAGTGTGCATCATTTCACAATAGCCCAGCTTATCCTGGTCCCTCTATAGGACAAAGAGGATCAAGGGCTGCAAGTCACTTCCCACCCTCCTCCCAGCCCTCCCTAATCCAGCTAAGCATTACCGTGAAATCTGTATGAGTTTAGTTAATTCTGAGTGCTACCTTTCTTCAAATCAAAATCATTGTATATTGTATAATTGTAATTTTTGTAAAGGTGTTTTATTACACTTGATAAAGGCAATTCCTAGTTACAGGGCATTTCCCTGCCTATACACTCCAAAGGGCAGTGGGTGAGATAGAATCATCATTCTTTTTGAGTACAGAGATCGATCAAACTTTGAATTCCAGCTGAGACCACAGAGGATTTACAAGTTTCACAAACTACTCCATTGTCTGTGGTCTGAATCCAATGAGAATTTATCCTTTATAAATATATGGTAAAATAGTACACATTGAGTCAGACAGATTCCATTGCTGTAACTTGCATGCATCCCACATGGCAAAATAAATGACAGTAATAATGTAAATTAATTTAGTTGCCACAGCAAGGCAAGAGAAATTAATGTTTTTTAAATGTTGCACACATGAAATTTCATATGAGAACAGTTTTTAAATAGTTTCAGTTTCTAACATTAATCCTCATAAGTACAAGCGAGTAAAAGTGCATACTTAGATTAATTAAGAAATTAGCTGGCACAGGGGTTTGAAGATGTAAAGGACTGTACAAGTGCTATTTCTATAATAATATTTTTTTGTATTACAATTCTTTCCTTCCTCAAGTGACATCTCTTTTGCTACAAGTGCAGAGTGAAAGCTCAAGTCCTCTTTCTGAATAAGAAACATTTTTGAAAAAAAGCAGAAAAAAGAGAATTAAAAAGGATATTTAGTTAGGTCTGAATATACAGATGCCCAAGAGAGCAATTTAAGTTGATCAAGGGCAATGACAAGAACTTGCTTTGCTAGTTAGGAAGGCTGATCTCTCCTAATGGTGGCTTCATAGTCTTAAGAATATGAATGATCCTATTAGTAATAAAGAAGAGCAGCTAAAAGGAAGGAAGGCCATATGGCACTCTCCCTAGAGCCTCTGGAGAGCATGTCTGGATTTGATTTGATTTGAAAAGCCCTTTATAGCACCCTGTGAATCTGCAATAATATGGCAACCCATTAATAAGTCAGAAGCTATCGCAAGAATAGTCTAATATTTCATAAAAATGTTTCTTTTCTGTACGGCTTAGGTTAGTTCAGCTGGTTAAAGGAAATGAGGAATTTGGAGGATATGGTTCAGAATCCAGAACCAGTTTGTGTTTTTTGTTTTGTTTTGTCAATTTCTATTTTCCATTGAACCTTGTGTTTTCTTTTGCTATCCTCTTTTAAATGAGTTAAATTTTTCTGAAGCTTCATATTCAAATCCAAAGCAAATGATAAGGGGCTTAATAGCTCCATGAGCTTTCTACTAGCTAAAATTTTAAATGTAGTAGCAAATCAGACAAGCACCTTTTATGCATCTTTTACACAAACAGAAGGTCTCATAGTCAAGTCCTGGTAAGCCTAATGCAGGAAGCAAATGAGTTAAGAGCTTTGAATGGCAAAGAATGGTGGAGCCATGAAGATCCTCCTTGGATTCGTAGTTTAACTTTGCGTGCACTCTGTGGTGGGAGGAGTAGGTGGCTGATTTGGGAAGAAGTACAGCACAGGAATGATACACTTGACTCCTCTGAGGATGGTGATGAAAATCTGTCAGCTTGGCATAGTCCTTCACGTTACCTACAGCAAGTACTGACACATAAGAAAGCAGCAGCTCTACAGACATCAAAGTAAAAGTCACAGATGGAAAAGGCCTTTAAGATCATTGAGTCGAACAATTAACCCAACAGTGTCGAGTCTACCATCAAACCATACCCCTAAACACCACACCTATGTGTTTTTTGAACCCTTCCAGGGACTGTAATTCTACCACTTCCTTTGGCAGCCTGTTTCAATGCCTGACCACATTTTAGAAAAATTTTTTTTCTAATATTTAATCTTCCCCTGATGCAACTTGAGGCCATGTCCTTTTGTCCTACCCCTTGTTACATGGAAGAAGAGACTTATTCCACCTGGCTGCACCCTCTCTGCTGGCAGCTGCAGAGAGCACATCACAAGAGGTAGAGTGTGTGCGGTGGAGAAGCAGAGCTGCTTTGTTGGAGAGTCCTGTTCAGTACTGCAAGGGGCTGTCCGTGGAAAGGGAAACACACAAAACAGTCTTCGTGAGGAAACACTTAAATTCAGGTCTGCATTTGTGGTAGATTGCAAAAAATAAGCGGCATCACCTGAGGATGCCTTCTGCACTGATTGTGACAAAGACCTAGCATAGGAATCAGCACGCACACACTCTCAGATTAAGTTTTCCCCTCCTACAGTTTTCTTTCAGGAAAAAAAAATCTGAAGCCTGGATGACTAACTACAATGCAGATGGCAGAGCAGTGTAGAGATACAAGCTTCGAATGAACTAGGTTAGATGACACCACAAGTGAATTTAACCTACTCATACTGAACTCCACCGTTATGCTGTTCTTGGAACCTGAACATGCACAGCAGTTTGGGATTCAGACAAGCCAAAGAAGGACAGTAGGTGATACTCAAGCTAGATCTGTGCCAGCATTCTAGCAAATTTATGTCTGCAGTTCTTTTGCCATTACTTGTGAATGTGCCAAGAAAGCACCTCCCAGCAAGAAATAATACATGGAATCACAGCAGCAAAGTATTGCTCTGAAAAGAAAGGAAGAAATAACTCTTTTTAAGGATACAGAAAGCCCTCTCTCAGCTCAACAGGAGTCATCTGTAGCCTTGCATGGTTCACAAGACTGCTGAAACTGCAGATTTACTGTCTTGGTTCATATGCCGAGACAATTAATTCAGCACTCACAAAAAAACCTTTGGGCTACCTAGGGTGATGGTTCCCTGACAAACTTGCTTTGAGGGGATTGTCATGCTCAGTGTATTCCCTTCCCACACTGGCACTCTGAAGGTATGAATGGCAATGACTCTTCATCTACAGGTCAGCAGTAAACCATGAGCATCCATCCTGGATGGATCTGATTTGGTTTGAAAAGCCTTTTATAGCACCCTGTGAATCTGCAATAATATGGCAACCCATTAATAAGTCAGAAGCTATC
>VRYO01002772.1:8981230-9040482 GCA_009812075.1 Sialia sialis | reverse complement strand
TATGGACAAATCCTGTGGTCTACCCGGCTACCCGGATGTGCAGCTTATAGTCAGATGCGGCTTATAATTGTGAAATTACTGTACTTTGCAGTGATCATCCAACTGGACTACTCTTTTCCGCTGAAATAACAGGGAATTTTAGGTGGAGGGAAAATGCAAATCTTGTGTGTTTATTTCAACTACACTACCTATATCCTAATAAAAAGAAGAGACTAGTAGGTAAAGCCTTTCTAAGTATGATCAACTAGCAAAGCAGAGCAAGTAATTTGGAGTGAATATATGGTTTCTTCTTCATTGTTTAGAGATTTTTTATGATTTTCTTTGCTGTTTTCACAAATTAATGGTCACATGGGAGTTAGTATATGCCTGTATATAATTTATGAACGTTATGTTGGCAGTATTTACAGTATGACTTTTGCATAACCATATACTATTTCTTCATTTCCTGGCTGGTGAGGTGTATATATTAGTACTACATTTCTTGCAAAAATATGCCTAAGAAATATATCAATTACAAAAATATTAATAACAATAAGTTCCTCCAGATATTTGATGGAAATTAAATACAAATGATTACAAGCTTAGATGAATTGTTCAATTATATATGCATGCTGAAGTATGTGTTTGGCTTTTCTCAGAAACCTAAGAGATAAATATGCAAGTCATATCATAATCAACATTTGCATCCTGTAACATAATTTTTATACTCATATTACATAGGATGAAGAATGGAGTTTTATATCCTGCTCAGTTTGCAGTTAATTTTCAAATGTCTGCTTTTAAACTACGAACTTCTTGACTTAAGAAGATTTGAAGAAAATTAGACAAAAACCAATTAAATATACAAAACCAATGTTTGTATGTTAAAATTTAACATGTTAATATTCGTGGGGTTACTTCAGGGTCTTTCTTTGAATGAAACTACAAGAAACACAGGCCTTTTTTTTTTTCTTTTAATCTTTTTCTGGAAGAACTAAATCCACTTGGGATTCTAATATGCATTAATTTAACACAGTGCTCCCTTCAAATGATTGATTTTCTTTACCTTCCCTTTTACACCTGGTGAATAAATTGAAAGCTTCCTGTGGGCATGAAACACCAATTGGCATTAGATTGGATGTTGTAGCCAGAAAATATTTTTAACCTCTCCAGCCAAACACAAATCCTCCTATTTCTTCTCATGTAATAGTTGCTATAAAAAAGACATAGCTTATATTCAGTGCATTAAAATTTAAGAGTATATGCTATAAAGAGAAATGACAGACGGACAAGCCATTTCAAAACTCAGATTAGTCCTTAACATATAAGCAAAATGCCATTATATGGCATATAATCAAAAGGACAAAAATTGATAGCTGAGAAAATACAGTTTTGAAAAGCTATTTCTTTTCTGAAGTAATCTTACTGGGAGTGTCCAGATTAATTGAAACTATTGACTTATTTTATCTTCGTGATAAAAGTTATGACTTCTGAAATTTAAATAATGTTTCAATTTATTTTCTACATCTGAGGACTCTTTTAAGTGCACTTAAAAGGCAACCTACTATGTGAAGGCATGTCCTGTACTGAGCATTATTAGGATTAGAAAAATTTTACAGTCCACTTGGTAAATCCAGATGGAACCTGATGAAAGACTCATCGATCTAATCCTGCCAAGAGGTATTTCACCTCTGCAAATTCATGCCAACACAGGAGGGGAGTAAAATGACAATTATTATGCTTATAGTCGTTCTGACAGCCTGGGAGGGAGCTCATCATGTTACCTAGTATCAAAAGACAAAACTCTTGCAACAGTTTTGCCTAAAGATTTTGGGTATCAACCTGGAGAACAGAGCTACCAGGAACCAGAAACTCACCTGGATTATCCTGGCACTTTGGCAAAATCATAATATCCTAACAAAATGTACCTTCCAAAATGCTTTCCTCTACACCTAGCATGAAGAGCAAACAAGTAGAGCATGTGTCCATTTATTTGTTATTTTTCCCCCTCTGCCACATGGAAACAGTGCCTGTTGATGATACCCAGATGCAGCATTGCCAGTGAACAGTTTCTCCTATTACATGACAAGTATCCTATCTAAAATCAATAAATATTTTTATAATGGAGTACATGTGATAAATAAAGTCCTACAGCTGATCTTTAATCATTTTTTTGTGCTCATTTTGTCTTGACTTCTCTGGTTTAACATACAAGTGCTACTGCAAGAGAGAGAGAAAAAAAACAGCAAACCAAAATAGATTATCCCAGATTTGGGGCTTTAGAATGGGATGAAGAAGATTCAGCATGGTTTCTTAGCTATTTTAATCCAGGTATACAAATCCTAACTATCGTGCAAACACAAATCAACCTCAATTGCATTAGAAAGGAAGAGAACCAACAGGCAATCTCTCAATATATCTCACACAAGCTTTCTATCTCGCTTTTTGATCTCCTTTGCCATCATCATTAGAAATGAACTCCTCTTATAGGAAACATGGGGGTAATCTGGTTGCTCTGCTGCTTCTCATCTTCTCTAGCCCAGCAAAGAGATGCTGTGCTTCAGGAAAGGCACCACAAAGAGTTCTGCTGATAAAGTGTTCTGGAAGTGGAGAAAGTACTTCTGGGAGCTAAATGGATTGGTGTGCGCTTGCATGAGCATCCATAGGACTTATTCATGGCAGGTCTGTTCTATGTAGAAGCACAGGAACAATTAGAAAATGCAGCTCACTTCCTAACAGCTGCTCTCAAAAGCACATTGGCACTGGGAAGAAAGGTGGATTTTAGGTCAAAAAGTGCCATTTTTTCCCCTGGCTTCATTCACCTGGTTTTATCTCCCCATAGTTCATCAAACTGATAGGAGCATAAAATGCAAAAAGATAAGCATTAAGTAAAACAAATAGAACCCCATGTACATTTATTAAAATTGGTACATTGTGCAGCATTCAATCAATAATAAATAGGCAAATTAGGAGTAACCCTCACGTTCATGGCAGGAGTTGGAAATATTAGATGGTACCAACAAGTAGCTCAGCACACAGCAGCACTGAGCTGCCTGGAGATCTCAAAGTGAGCATTTATCCTGGTGCTCTGACATTTAGACTGCTCGGGAAAAGGTACTTAAAAAAAAAAAATCTTTATAGCCCATGTTCATATTTTGCAGTTCTTGAAGATCTAATGAAACAAGGGTAGCCTTTGGGCCCCAATCAGCTCTGCTTTCAGAAGCTACAGACACTTCCAGGGATGGCATAATCCCAGTGACACGGACCCTGGGCTGGCTAGAGCTGTGGACAAGGCTAGGAAGATTCCTAGGCTCAGAAAATTGAGGTTTTATTAGAAACTTGACATTTTTAATTACAGAGACCTGAAAGGCTGCATTTATAATTAGTAACTCAGATGTTTCCAAGAAGATTCCCATGACCTGAGGCAGCTTGGAGCGCCTCATGTCTGGCCACCTAACTGTCCCACTGTCCCATAGCTTAACCTGGCTCCTGGGGCTGGTCTTCCACCTGAGCTGGCTTCCAAATCATGTAGAGCTCGGCCAAAATGGGCCAGGGAAGCTGCTAACAATTTAACAGCAAGGGCAAAAATATTCCTGCTTGGGAATACTGCCAAATATTGTTCACTAGCATATATGACACATAAGTGGTTATTTTAAATCAGAGAGAGATTATGCAGGGATTATACACAGTTTTCTTCTGGCAGATCATGGCTCCATGGGATGAGAGGTGCTACACTTCCAGCCACCACTGCTTCTACCTCAGGGACTGTCTAAGGGGCAGCAGACCCCACATCAGCACTCCTGTTCTCTCTGTCCTGTCCTCTCAGAAATTCTTATAGCCTGAGCATGAGCTGCAAGTTCCCATCTTCTTCCTGTGATCCTTTCACCTCTCAGACCTTGAAGCTTCTTCTAGCTTTTAGCACCTTCTCTTCCCCAGACCCTGTGGGATCTCGCTCCATCTCCCCCCAGGGACACCATCTGGCCTTCAGTTCTTTTTAAGGAACTGAAGGTAACAGTGAACAACTAAGCAAACCCCCAAGTATTGTCTGCCACCTCCAGCACTAATTTTAGGCCTCTTAAGAATGTCAGAATTGAAACAGATCAAACTGATCCTCTATGACCTTGTTTTCAGAAAGCTCTAATTTTCAATCTGAATCAAGACAACATTTGTTTCTTCAAAATTGTCCTTTCTCTGTACCAAAATAGGACAGTCTTCAACCTCTTAGTCCTCTTGAAAATCTAAAACACACTTTAGCCCTTCCACAAGCATACTCCCTTTAAGGACAGCAATTGCAACACACACTTTGCACCCGTGGATTAAGAAATCACACATGTCAAGCAGGTAGCTAAGGGCTAAGCTAAACCCTGGGACACTCTCTCAAGCCAGGGCCCACAGATAGATATTTAGCTTCTCTCAGTCAGTCAGTGCTGATTGAATTCTATTTTTGTTTACACACCAATATCCTCTCCTGGGCTGCATGTCCCTAACCATCTCCATAATGAACTCCTCAGCTTGTCCCACTATTTGGTATTATTTATTAGCATCCCAGACATCTAGGTAAATGTTGACAGAGTGCTTAAAATATAATTATTATTGCATTCTCCGGAAGCTCTGGTGAAAATTCAGTTACCTTTTGCTTCCAAATGAAAAATACGATTTCTCGTTAGCTACACATTTGCTCATGCAAGCCTCTGGGCAGAATTTGCCACTCAGATAACCCAAGACAGAGAAACAGGAGTCTCTTGTGAAGGTTTTTTTGGGTTCAGCTGAGGAAATATTTTTGCCTCTGCCCTTACACACAATTTGTTGGTTTTTGGAGGTTTTTTCCCCCCACGCAGCCATCGAAGTGAAAACTACAGCAGAACTTGCCTCTAGAGGAAGAAAACAGAAAAATGCAAGGCACCTTCACAATATGATAAAATGCCACCAAAAATGGCACTTTGATGCCATGATGCAAACAAATTTCACCAGGGACTCTCTGTTAAACACTGGGATGACAGCCATGGAGTCAGAGCCCATCGTTTGCACCTACAGTTCTCATGCAAAGTTGGCCAAGTCTTCCTTTCCATAACACATGGATCCTCCAACTGGCTGCTCTGCCATCACAGACCCAACAATCAACCTCCAGCAGCAACAGATATGGCTCCAGAAAGGGCAAGACAGCCTCAAAGGAACATTTCCTGGGAAGTGTTTAAAAGGTAGCACTTGTGGATATGTTTTAACCCAGTGCTGGGTTAAAGGTTGGATTTGATGATCTTAGAGGTCTTTTGCAAAATCCTTAATGATTCAATGATTCAATGAAAAGTTCTTCCTGGGTCTATGGGGAAAAAAGCTTTGGGCAATGGTGTAGATCCATCACTGGGTGAAGATACGAAAATTCTAAATAGCGTTGCACAACATAGGGAACTACTAATAAAATATTTCTATCCAGCTTTTGGAAAGAAATAGGATGATTCACTTTTCTTACATGGAAGAGATGAAATACCTGTCATTAGTTAGTAGAGTGCTTACTAAAAACAAAGTAGAAACTAAATATTATTAACTGAGAATAGAAGATTTTATATGAAGAGATATGACGAATAAATGTCTAAGAGCTCTTGAAGTGACTGATGAGGATAGATCTGTTTTATAAATTTTCCTCCTTTGTGCACCTTGAACTGCAGAGAAACTCCATCAGGGTGAAAGAATTGTGATCCAGATGGACAGAAAATGTGCCTGGGTAAGCACCAAGTAGTCGGTCTAATATCAGTGCAATAAAAATATTTTTTCAAAAAGTAAAAAAATGGGAATGTAATACCATTGACATGATTTTATTGAAAATATGCTCTCGCAAAAACAGCCTCAGCCCTGACTGCAAAAAGAAGAACAATTAAAAAGACTCTTTAAATGTAAAAGTGTTTTCTGAAGTTTCCAAATGAACAGGCTATGTACCTTACCATATTAAGTAACAAGGAAATGGTTTGTGTTTCAAAATGTTATTTAAGAGCACAAAATGATTTGTGAAAATTTTTCAGTGGGGTTTCACATGGCTAAGTCCAAACTCACACATTTTCCAGCATTTTCATTGATGCCTTTGAAAACTAAGCCTCTTAAGGACTAAATGTAGGCTAGAATAGGTAACATAAATTAGAGGACATAAGCCCTGTTGTATGATGTGGTTAATTTACAAGGTTAGTCCTAGTTGAATGAAACTTGTCTGAAGATAACCAACGAATACTATATATATATATATATATATATATATATATATACATATACATATGGAAACAAAACCAAAAAGCCATTGCTGTTGATGCCTGAAAAGAGTGAATTTGCAGCAAAAATGGAAAAATGGCTGGGCAATTCATGTGGGTTTGGTGTGCTTAGGCTGAACAGAAAAGGGAGAAAAATGCAGACTAAAAATATGTTTTGGGGTCCTGAGAAAACTGGTATGAAAACATTGAAAGAAATTCTGCTGTCCAAAAATGATGGTGAAACATGGGGGCAAAAGCCAAAACAGCCCCAAAGAAAGAGAGCTGAGGAGTGGAAGAAATTGTTACAAAGACTATTAGTTTGGCAAAGAGAAAATGGGGAAGTTGCAATATAGGATCACTTTTGGGACAAAATATTCGGTACTTAATGACCTTCATTTAGGAAGGCATGAAAAGAAGAGATTAGGAATTGAGAGACAGAAAAATCCACATGGGAAATAATGCACATACTTTAATAGCCATTAAAATGAATAACAATTGGAATAAATTAGCACATGAATTGCTGAATCTTTAAGGTCCCTTTTAGCCCAAACCATAGTAGGATTCTATGATCACATTTTTTGAAAAGCTTTGTGACCTATTCCTCCTCTCAATTTTCACATCTGCAGAAATATAATTGGTGCAGTCCTATTCTGACGTTATAGAAGTTCATAAAATATTGGTTTTATTTAGATTTCTGTGGATTTTTTTTTCATATTTAAACACTATTAGTGTCTGAAAAGCAGCACTTTGATTTAAAAAAGAATCCCTTAAAATATGCTTAAAATCCCTTACATTTAATGAAACTAATCTAAATTGTAAGGAATTTTATTGAAAAAAGCACAAAATATGAATGCATATGAGAACCTCTGAAATACATGGAAGTATAATAAAGCACCCAGGTGCTTCCCACCATAATGGTGCTCTGGGGTGAGCTCTTCATCTTTCCCAGGCACAAGCTCCTGTCCTGTTTCCTGAGGCATTCCTAGTCCTCTTTTCACCTCTGTACCTTAGCAAGTAGAGCTTAATCCTGAATCCTCCAAAGCATGCTGGGATCTTGGAATTAAATGCATCTGAGATCTGTAGATGCTTTCACAAACTAATTAATGAAACTTTAAGGAAGAGAAGAGCAGACAGCAGAAATCTGTTTGTTCCTTGCTACAGTAAGGTTTGCAATAAAGGAAGCAGTCAGACGGAACAAAGATGTTCCCCTGTAACCAAGCAATGCACATCTCTTCTGTCATCTACCATCAGCAATAATTCACATCAGAGCTTCACAGGGCTGCAGGATTAAAGCAGGCTGGCAGAGTTGTCCCTCTCAGACAGTGAGTTGGGTACTCAGCACAGCAGGAGATCTGCCTTAGCATTTGTAGTTTTATTTGAATAACCCCATTGCAAGCATTTGTGCAGAAGGACAGGCTGAGACACTTGGATTTGTTCAGCCTTAAGAGCAAAACTCAAAAGGGCTCCTGTTGCTGACTGCAGCTACCTAATGGGAAGGTCTAGAGAAGGTTCAGAGAGATAATTCTTAGAGGTGTGCAAAAGATGAGAGGTAAAACCCAAAAGTTCCAGCAAGAGCAAATCCTTACAAAATCCAGGAGCAAAAAAATCACCATGAGCAAGATGAAATACATGTTACCCAGAGAGGCTGCAGATCCCCACCTTGGAGATACAAAGAATTTGACTGAGGAAGGCTAACTAAGTAGCCTGGATCAGGTGGCCACCCTCTGAGCAGAGGGTTGGAATAGATCTTCAGAGGTCACTTCTAGCCTGAATCATTCTAAGTTTCCATGTAATTCATGGATAGTTTCCTGAGCATTCTCCATTGGCCAAACTCTGCTTCTGTTAACATCAGGTTATTGGAAAACTCTATTCCCCAGTCATCAGTATTACAGGACTTTCAAAGAGCCAGCTTCATCATACCATTTTTCTTTCTTTGTGCTTCAATAAGGTATTTAGGTGTACTTTTCTTTCTGTTTATGTCAAGATATTCACCTGGAGACAATTATTTCCACAGTATATAATTATGATACCAAGAGGTTGACATTGAACCTTTGAAAAGAGGGCCTGCCTCTCACTGACATTAATTTCAGAGACCCACTCCCTTGTACTACAACGAACTTAAATTCATCTTGTTTTAAAAAGATTATTAGGTTTCAATTTTGTTCTTTGACCACAACTTCATGCAGATTCTGATCACCTAGGAAGATGTAACAGCTCAGAAAACCCAAAATCACATTATCTGCTAATAAAGAAGGACATTCCTTCCCCTGTTTTCTTTCCTTTGTTAAACAACAAGCCACTAACCCCTCAAAATTTGGTACAGATGAAATGGATCAAAGTATTTTCTGCTCCTCTTTTCCACAATTGTGAGGATTAAAAAAATTACACTCTTTGTATTGTTTGAGCAAACTTGAAGACATCGTTTCCTTTTATGTAAAAAATTTTAAAAAAGAGAAAGAAAGAAAGAAGGAAAGAAAATAGAGGAAATTCATAGAATGATAGAATGGTTTGGGTTGCAAGGGACCTTACATTTAATCTAGTTCCAACTCTACTGCCCTGGGCACAGGACCAGATTGCTCAGGGCCCCATCCAATCTGACCTTGAACACTTTGAGGGACAGGACGTCCACAGCTTCTCTAGGGAGCCTGTGCCAGTGCCTCACCACCCTCACAGTAAAAATTTCTTCCTAATATCCAATCTGAACCTGCCCTCATTCTGTTCTAAGACATTATCCCTTTTCGTATCAGTACATATCCTAGCACAGATACAAGTATACAGCCAAATGCTTTTGCTTTTTTTGCCTTTTTTTTTCCCCAGAAGAATTTTTACTAAGCTGAGTAAACACAAAATATGCAAGCTCTAAAAAACAATTATGTATCTCATGTAAAAATCAGTTTATAGTTATATGTAGAAATAGCTCCAGGTTTTCACTCTTTATAAGCCTTCTAATCCTGAAGAAAAGAGATGAAATTTTTTCTTCACTGCACACCTCCAGATTTTGAAAATCAAGCTGCAAGCTGCTAAGTGTGTACAGTCAGTTCTAAAAGTTGCACAAATGGTAACGACCTTCACTTCTCATTTACTGATCACTACTAATTTCTGGGAAATCACAGGATGACAAACATTGCTTGTTGAAGTCTTTAAATAATCACTAGTCAAATTTTTCTCCAAAAAAGCTCCTTATGCCTCTGAAGTTTAGTAGTCTGGAAAGATTATGACCAGCCCAGAGATATAAGAGCCTAAACTACTCACCTTTATTTCTGATTTATGTAAGTATGAACATTTGCAGTTCCTGGACCTGCAAATGTTCACAATTACCAAACATTCATTTGAAATTGGAAGTTACTATGGCTGGAAATACAGCAATATAACTAAGACCATGCACACAAGAACTAAACCCCATTTTGCTAGGTCAGCCAATGGCTAAGGAATGAATTCCCAACAGAACTGAGGTAGTCACACACCTCACCAGATTTGCTTTTAAACATTGCTTCTCCTCTTACTTTAAATAGTATGAGTATGTAGTAATATGCATGTACTTTAAAAATCGAAGCGAAACACTTCCCTGCCTACACTGTTTTCCTTCCAAAGGTAAGGTGAGAAGAACCATTGCTGGCATATGTTTGCTACTGTAATTAATGCAGAAAAGTGGTGACAAAAAATCACCACTTTAAAGCTATATAAAATCAATAGCTCTATTTCAGAAGCGTTCTGCTTTGCCTGGTTATTGGATATACCTTGTTATACAATCCATGCCTCTGGTAAAGGAGACAAGCTCTGTGCTCAAGGTCAGGCTGGATGGGGCTCTGAGCACTCTGGTCTAGTAGAACATGTCCCTGACCATGGCAGATCCATAAAGTCCATTCTAATCCCAGCGATTCCATGATCTCATTATTCTTTGTACCTTTTATACAACTGAACAATCATACGCAACCTTAAGCAGCACATGTAAGAATGAGTAATGTTTTCTAAATAGATTCAGAAAGAACTCCTCCTACGACTATTGTCCGATAAACACTTGACTTCTGGATGGAATGATTGATGGCACAGTCTGAATTGCACCACTCCTGCTAAAGCTTAGGGAAAAATGTTTTCACGATTGCTGCTGCTACAATAGTATTTTTGATAGAATAGCTTAGACAGATGAAAGACACAAGTCAATTCACAACACAGGCAGGGCAACTTCTCATCTGCCTAAACACACCATGCAGACAACACTTTAGATTATGAAGATTTTCTCTTCTTTTTTTTTGTTTTTACTTCTCTAGAAAGCCAGTTCACCACTACAAAATGACAAAATGAGCTTTTGATGGGAACTGCAGTGAGGAGACTGCAGCTGCTTGATAACGTAAGAAAAGAAGAGAAATTATGAATCCAGCTTTGTAAAACAGTCTAGCAGCTCTATGGCCCAGCCACAATCGGAGACAAATGTGGCATAACACATTAGAGGATTTTTTTTTTTTTAAATTTCGAATTGTCTCTACTTTTTAAAGTTTGAAAAGTAGTCAGAGTCTAAAGAAGCAAGGAACCTTTCAGGTTTCTAAAAGCATTTAGGTAGATGTCTAATCTGAAATTAATGGTTGTTACTCAATACACCTATTTGACAGATTCTTGAACATTGCTTTAATTACTTGAGAAGAAATCTTTGTAATCTGGTCTTTAGAAGCCTTAGGTATTTTTACTCAAAGCTAAAGACATACTTACTGCTAAAAGCTGCAGTCAGTTTTAGAAATGGAGAGAATTTCCCTATGGATGTTATGGTCTCATGGATGTTTTTGAAAATCTTAAACCATGATCTACCAACTACAAAGAGTTAATTTTTTTTTCCAGGCCTAGGTAGGATTATTAATGCTTAGGAGAGTAAATTCGATTCCACAAAACTAAATCTTGTGCTCAAGCTTCCATATTGCATTTCAATTACTGCAATTTCTTTTTCTCTTGTCATTGGCAAATGAAATCTTGTTTTACTGAAGTCTATCCAAAATTAATTTTCCTAGATCTTTGTTCTGATCAGCTTTTCCATGACACAAACGAAACTGAAGTGGTATTGTTAGGCTACAGTCCATCTTACTGATAATTATTATTTCCCTTGCACTCTTTCTTCTGCCTTTCTGCAAACATCTCTAATCACATCTTGTACCTAAAATGTAACTGGTTTGTGCAGAAATGACATGTAGGTTCTGTACTTCTAAAAAGCAATGTAGCAGAAAAAGAATGTGCAATATATGGTCACTGGCACAATACAGAGACATGACAACAAACAGCAGCCCCATGTCTTTGGAAAGAGTGAGTGGGTTTTGAAAAACTGATTTTATAAAGATTCAAGTGTGGGAATATATATGAATAATGTGATAGATTTTATCCTGTCTTTTCATGTTCAGCTGAGTGGACATTATCAAATATTGTGCAAATATTTAAAGATTGTTTTACTCTAAGCAAAGCATCACATTGGAGAGCAACGTGTTCAAACACTCTCAAAGCAGCCCAGCACTAAACATCTGATGGGTTTGTAACAGACTGTGTCATTGCCATCCAAAAGCTGCGAATGGGAACATCTTGTTGATTTTGTTTGTGATAGACTTGTTGATGGATTGTGAGAGCTGACTGAAAGAGATGATTTTTATTTGCTGAGTACAGTTTGTACCTGCATGTGGAGTAGCAATGGTCATCTGACTTGACCGAAGCCCAGTCAGACTGAAACAAGACCCTGAGGCCCTGCAAGTGCCTGGTGGCTTCTGGAAAATTTTATTTTCTGCAGTATCATTTCACAAGTAGTTTTGAAGATTAAGGATGAATCCCACCAGCTCACTTTGCATGCCTGAAAGACCATATTAAATATCTTAAATGCAGACAAACCCAGATTCTTATTGCAAAACACATTCACATATTAAGAATATCCACATACCCCCACAAAACAAACATGTTTGATCCCAACCCAGAGTGAGTCAGGCAGTACCAGATGGGTGGCTGGAGATGTCTGAGCCTTTGTTACATAGAGAAGAGGGTGATACGATACTTAGCTTTTTTTTTTTTTTTTTTTTTTTTTTTTAAATGCTGAAGCACAACCTAAAGTGTATATGGGAAGTGTGTTTCCATAGGAACCACACAGCTGAAATGAGTAGAAGTGAAGTGCTGGGGAGAGAGAAGCATTTAATGAAAGTGGGGGAAACACTGAATGCTACTGCAGATGAAAAGCCATTGGGCCTGTAAGATATTAGCCAGGTATTAATAAGGTGCTTAAATTCAAAATACACAGCAGAAAAGGCTCATAATCCAGTGACTAATTGCAAGGGAAGGAGGCAATTGTGTCAGAACCAAACAAAACAGAAGTATAGTCAGCTTTCAGCATATTCTGCTAACACAGTACCAACAAAAAAGTAGAATTACATCAATGTTCTGCACCTGGCTCCAAAACAAGATGACATGTAGGCTTTACAACACAAGCCAAAAGAAAAAAACAACAGAGTAATACACTTAGTTTTATTTTTCTTGTAACAACAATAAATATCAATTCGGAAACAACTAATAAATAAGGTAGTTTCTAGAATTCAGTCACACAGTGAGCAGTATGGAAGGGCCATACAGAGCTGGAGCATGTCAAACCAGGGTTATATTCCTGTGGTCTCTATCCCTTTACCATCTGAAAGATGAAGAGTGTTGCCTTCTATCTCAGCTGCAGTAACAAAGAAAAAAGCCACCTCTAAAACCTTGTTATCATCAATAACCTCGTTACTACAATGAACAGCTCCAGGCTGCCTAAAAGCAGAGACTTGCTGTGCTATGAATTACACACCTAGAGAAAAGCTGCTGCCTCCTTAGAGAGAAACACAGGAAAAAGGCTCAGGCTGTAGAGAGAGCATAACAGGCAGAAATGAGTATCAACTGTCTTGGTATCTCTTGTGCAGAGAGTTGATTAATGGGCAGAGAAGTGTGGGGCCCTTCAGGGGATAGGGAGGCATCAGGCCAGGATTAAAGGGGAAGGCAAACAATCCTGGGATAAAGATGAAGCAAAATGACCAGACAGGGGGAGAAGGTAAGAGGTAAAAGACACTCTCAGCACCTCAAGCCCTGCAGGGGACTGAGATGTTCACTTGGTGCTCAGGGATACTGGTGGCATGGAGTTCCCAGCTCATTGCTCTGTGAGATTAACAAGCGTGAAGAAATACAGTAATTTCACAACTATAAGCCGCACCTTTTTCCCTTAAAGAATCCAGCCTGCCCCAGTAGTGTGGCTTATATTCAGGTGCAGCTTATCTATGGACAAATCCCAGTGAAATGCCAACCCGGAAGTGAGAGCTGGCCGGGGAGGGTGCCTGGGGCTGCCTTTAAAGGCTTCTCTGGTCTATGAAAACTGTTTGCAACTTCAGCACCTGACACCAAACCCAGCTGGCAGTCATTCTGTTACTAATTTGTTACTTTGTTACACATTAATCCTCGCTTTTTGGGAGAGAAAAAAAAGTAAAAAAAAAAAAGGTGCAGCTTATATTCAGGTGCGGCTTATATATGGACAAATCCCGTGGTGTACCCGGAGGTGCAGCTTATAATCAGGCGCAGCTTATAATAGTGAAATTACTGTAATCCTTTATTCTTTGCTTGCAGCAAAGAAAACATCCAGACAGAATACTGGTTAATGTATTTGCAATAATGTAAGAATGGGTTACGTGGTTTTGATTTATTCCTTTTATCATAAAGGAAATGCTAGAACAATGATTATAAATGCAATGCAAAATATAAATCCTATGGTTTTTTCCTTTGGTGGCAATAGACATACCAATAAAACTGTCAAGATTAAACTAGATTTTATATTAATTTTAAATATTTTTAAAAACTGCAATCTACAAGCTAAATAAGATATTTTTTATTTATTTCTCAGGCAAAAGTTTTAGATTACAATCTACTAAATAAATGCTAAATAAAACCTCAAGTTATACTGTCTATTTTTACTATAATTTTACATTCACTATAGAATATATGTGGCTGAATCCCAAAACTTGAATCTGGCAATAATATCAAATATGTTGATAGATTTGAAAAGCTATAAAAATGCTTATGTATTTAAATCTATGTGTAAAGTGAATAATCTGTATAATTTCTTAAACTGTGTATTATCATTATACTATGTGAGATGCAAATAAAAAGATTCTCTACAGTTTAAGAAGTCAATAAAGGTGATTCAGTTTCCATTTTATACAGGACAGTAAGGGAGGAACAAATAACAGGATTACACAGCACTTAAATAGTTATGTGAGCTGCTCAAAGGCAGCTATCCATTTAAAGTCATGGGGCTTTGGCAATTTACAAACACTGACAATCTGCTCTTCAGTTTCCAGAAATCAACTACCTTGAAAAGACACCCAAGCCCACAGGAAATGATACAAAGCAAAATTAAGGAGCCCCAGCTATGAACATTGGCAAGGAAAAAGGTCACAGCAAGGAACAAGTGTAGTTTCTGCATTTCAAAGAATCCTTTCAGTTTCCTATAGTGACATAAGCAGCTTTTTCTCAATAATTTCTGTTCTTTGTAAGGTCTGGAACTGGATCTCAGCAGCAAAACTTTGTCAGTTTATTGGCATCTCACATGGGAGATGCTTTCTCACCTTACAAATCTTTTTTAAAGTACGTCTTTCGAACTATTGTCAGCACTTCCTTTCTTAAACCTGAACTAATGAAGTAACTCAGTCTTGGTAAACTGTAATTCCCATAGAAAAAAAGAGCTGAAATGATAAAGGAGTATGTTAGCAACCCTTTATTCCAGAAAGCTTCTTCATTATAAAAGTGTCTCCCAGACATTTACCTGAAACAAACCAGTCAGAATAAACTGCCATCGGGTGCCTCTTAAACTGTATCTTTATCTATTATGGACTATCCATCCCTACTAATGCTTGTTTTTTTTTTTTTTTTCTCCCTGTACCTTTATAGAAAGAATTTACACCTGCATGTTTGCTCTGATCACAGCAAAAGCTCATTGACCTGCATGAAGAAACAACCCCTGCAGGGCAGAAAAAACAGCTCTAGGAAAAAGTCATGACTGCCATACAGATACCAATGTAATTCATTATGATTGATGTCATTATCATAAATCCCATGGGAAGGGATAATGCTTTTCCACTTTTTACAAAGTACTGCCTGCAGCAGAATTTTTAACATTTAAGTTAATATGCACACATCAGACTCCACAGGTCTCTCATCAAAATCCATTCCCCATTGGAAAACTTAAGTTACAGATGAGACCCCAGAGATCTTAGGAAGAAAGCCACTCAGAGTGAAAATCAACAGCAGGAGGATTCTGTAATAAAACTTAAGTATTAATTGAGACCACAGTGTGGTATAACTGTCATCGTGTTCCTACTGCAACTAAGCCCCTGCATTAATATAAAAAACTCCCCAAGTAGTCAGATTTCCCTCCTTATCTCCTCTAAGCAAGCACTGGTGTATCTCTAGGAGAGCAGTCCCATGCAAAACCCCTACTGCCCCAGCACTGCCATTGAAGTAGCCAAAAGTCTCTCTGGTGGAAATTTAGCACAGCAGCCCATCACATCAAAATATTCCTGGTAAAGGGGACATCACAAAAGTATCATAGAATCACTGAGTGGATTGTGCTGAAAAGGACAAAGACCACCCCTGCCAAACTTCCAATAGATCAGGTTGCTCAGAGCCCCATCCAACATGTTCATGTGGCCTTGAACACATCCACAACTTCACTGGGCAACCTGTTCCAGTGCCTCACCACCCACACCTCAGGCTCCTCTGGTTTCAGTCAGAATGAGCTCATACCACTGGGGAACTGAGTTTGAATATCCTTCCACATGTCAAAGTTGTATCTGACTGGACAGATAATAAACTATGCTGATCTTTTCCAATCTCCTAATCTGTCCAGTCAGGATTTCTGCTTCTTAGGAAAGGTTTTGTCTAAACAGATGCTTTGATTCAAGTCAGTGAAGTAAAAAGAAGCACAGTTGCTGTGCTTCCTGGATCCAACATTTGTAGTCACTGCCCTTCTTCTACATGGATGCTGATTATGGGTTCAGCCAGCAACTATTTCACTGGTTTATAAAGCACCATGAGTGTTCACGGCATGGCTTGAGTGTGCAAAAACAATTACACTCTTAGTATCTTCTATTATCATGGTCTGATTCTTGACCTTCCAACTTGGTAACTGCAAAGAGCCACAATCGAATCTGCATTTCCTCAGAAAAAAAAATCATAGCAATGGCTTTCCCATGGTGTTCAGTATTGGAAATGCAGATTTTTCTACTCTGAAAGTGCTGTTTGCAAAGTCACTGGCAAGAGAGGAAAGATGAATATAGTATTTGGACCGATTTTTTATTGAAGCTGTGGAGAAAACAGGGAGAAAATTTAGGTGCAAAACAGATGAAACATTGTGAATTCTAAGATCTTCCAAGAGCACATGTGCACAAATCAAAAGCTCTGCAAGCAGAGACACAAATCATTTCAGGTATATCTCACTAGACTTCCTGACCACCAGATACCTTCTCTCTTGCAGGCAAACCCCTACTTGCTCTGAAGTGCTCCAGACCAGCCAGATATGAACTAGCTCTGAAGTACCAGCTGCTTGTAGTCCTGCTGCTCTTAGGTGTCCATCTATTACTGCTGCTAACTGCAAGGATTATTCATTTGTCTACAGTGCTCTGCTAGTCCTCCTGCACAGATTTTGCGTTGCAGCTTTCTGCAATCCAGTTCTGTTTGGGTTTCCATCGCAGCCAGTGTGACCTTGCCCTCTGTGCCGGTGTGCTCCCACACTCCAAGGCACACTCGTGCTGCTCTTCCACTGTTACAAGACAAGCTACAGGAGATCAACCACTGAAAACAACCAATTATTAATTTTAAATTTTATTTTTCTAAATAGATTTAGTTTTCTTTTGTATTTGCACCTTGGACTGTTTCCAAATGGTATCCCTCTGCCCTAAAGCAGTTACTCTGGCATCACTAGGGCAATTTATTGAATAAGCCTTGGATGTGCTTCAGAGTCAGTACAAATGCACTAAGTAGGTGCTTGTCTCTCTGTTGTTCACGCAAGAAAATTAGATAACTAATTTACCTATACTTTATATAGGTAAAATTAGGTGAGACTGATATTATTCTTTGAGTTCCTTTCTTCCTGTAATAAGGAAATTTCTGGGAGTATTTATGCTGAAAGCAATAGATTTTAACCAAAAGACTCAGTTTCAGTTAGGATAATCTTTTTAAAAAAATCCCTTACTGATCCCCTGATCTGTTTTAATTGGGAATTATCTTCCAATATTTTGATCTTCAGTTGTAATTATTAGTGGCTTCTCATTAGCTTTACTTCCCAGTTTTTTGCTGTCAACAGCATGCAGAATAAAACTTATTTCCCAGAAGGATCTAGTAACCAGCATAGATTAGGAGAGTTTCTATGGAAAAGGCAATCCAGTTTCTACGATGAATAACAATTTTGCAAATTTGAAAACAATCAGTATGTTTCTGTGGGCTGGTTTTCCTCCAAGAACGGAAATTAATGAGAAACACAGTAATTAGCAATCATGAAAGGATTAATTTCATGAAATGACAAAATATGAACCTAGGTGAACAATGAAGGATGCTTTGCAGTGCCACAGATTGGCACAGTGTAAAGTGTGGGGGGAGGACTCCCATTGTCTGCAGTTTCTCCCTCATTGATGTACTTCCCAATTAAGACTGAATATCTTATAGCTCTTATTCATTTAAGGTTTCGCCGTTAGGTACCAGGCTCTAGGCAAGCTTAGTGGAGAGACATGAAAGAGGGAAATCACCATGCCTGAGGAACACAAACAGGAGGTCAGAAGTCGATGCCAGTGTTCCTAACAATGGACTACAGCTTCCATTCTGCCATCAGCACCAGCCCCCAGCTGGCCTCTGCCTGCTCCTGCTGTTTGCTCCCTATCAGCTTGTAGGATGGAGTTTTTAAGCAGAGAGGCCACTTGCAGGAGGGGAAAGGGCTGGGACCCTGAGGGATTTCTATGTCTGGCAGAGTTACTTAGAAAGCTTCAAGATCTGCATCTCTGATCTCTTGGAGAGCTGCATTCCCCATATGATTTCCCCTTCCCTCTTTTGCTCCTCTCTATCTGTTTTGCTACATCATAACTTTCTTATTTTGTTCCTGCTCATATTCTTTCTTTAGGGCTTAGTATTGCTACATTTCTCATTCCTACAGAGAAGCACACAGAGCTTCGCCTCTATTGCTTCTCCCATAATGTCCAGCTGAGACAGATTCCCCAGTCTCACAGCCTTTAATCTCAAAACACCTCCTAAAGCTAGCTCTTTTCTCATATAATGTAAAAATATATCTGCTTAACCTTTATCTCCCTTTAAACAAGGGCTAACTAAATTTTAAACAAAAGAAAGCATTCAAAGAAAGAAGTAACTCAATCAGTTATATTCTCATTGAAGTTTTTTACTATTTCCTCATTTTCTTAAAGTTACAAGTAGATTATTTTTTATACAAGAGTCAAAGGACAACTTTAGTCTGCTAAAATTTCACACCTAACTTTACTATCATCTGTAAACTAGTTTAGGCAGATGCAGAAACCCAACAGATGCATGGAAAATTATGGTCTGATTCAAATCTTGAATCAGAAACTTTTACCTTTTTGACTGAGTCATATGCTAACATAAAGAACAAAGTGCACTTTCTGTTTTGCCAGAAATAAATATTTCTATCCCCTTTTCCCCTAGGCTTTCTTTGTAACTCACAATCTTTGCCTAATTGCAGCAAACAAACAAAACCCAGACTCACCGAGACTAAGAGCACAGAACCAATAGCAGGGACACTTCAAAAGCACTTGCTAGTGATACAAAAATAAGATTTAGCAGCGGAATAGACAGTGATGACTCAGTGTCTTTCAAAGAGTCAGTCTGCAATTACAATCTCTATGCTTGGAATGAATGGGGGCAAAAGAAAAAAAGACTGGCAACAGTCCAGCCTGTCATTCTAATCCTGTGTCAGTCCCATTAAACTCAGCTTGATGGCCACGTTAGATGATAGGAAATAGAACACTTTCGCCCCCAAGTGCACTTGACAGCATCTCCCTGTGTCTTAGAAAAGAGTCACTGATGTCTCTGAAAAAAATATGAGCAAGCCTAAAGTGAAGTTAGGCTGTCAGAATCTCTCTGTTGATAATCATAAAGACATCAATTTTATGTTATAATAATGGATTGTAGCAACTTTATCTAAAATAGAAGGTTCTGTGAGTTTGCAAAATCTCTTTTCCCAAGGTGCCTATGCAACATCATGTTGTTTTTAACTGATGCTCTGATGAGTCACGCCATTCTCTGAAGATGAAGCCCTGAGTCTCTCTGCTTATTACTTGAGTAAGATTTGTGAGCAGAAATAACAGGAAACTTTAAATTAGTAATCAGAAACAGAATGGCTGCTAATGTGAGCGCAAACAAATTTTGTTTTCAGTTAGTCGAAGTCTGATGTCTCACAAAATTGTAGCTACAGATTTAGGAGAAGCACTAGCTACATATTTAGAAGAACATTTAAAGGTGACCGAACAGTCTCTCTATAGTAACAGACCAAAAAGCTTAAATCTGTTCTGTTGTAGAGTGGTGACTCTGCTTTTTCTTAGTTCTCTGCTTCTCAACTCTAGCCAGACAAATCTAGAAGACAGGGTGTAAAAGGAAGAGACAGATGCATTACTTCTTGCCTTGGTTCTCTGTGACTTTCCATGGCAGGCTGACTTAGCCAAAGAACCCACTTCTGTACCCTTTGTCTTTCCAAATATGTAAAAGAAGAATCCAGTACCTACAGCTGCCCAGCAGAGAAGAAACCAGATATCTGCTTTGTTACTATCTCACACAGCTTTCTGAATTCAGTTTTCTCTCTTTACAGCCCCTGGCAGTTTATTACGGGACTGCAAAACAGGAAAACTGTTTTGAGTGCGAATTCATGCTAAAGATAAACTTCAAATTGAATTAACTATCAATATACTGACAGTGAATGAATCAAGGCTTCTAAGAATTTGGACTTTTGGTCGTAAGAAATGCCATCTTTGTATTCTGGCTCATGACTGCTGTATGGAGCAGTGTTATTTGCAGTTATCAAATGTTATGATCACCATGGCAACTCCCCACTCAGTTTTTCTACTATTTTGCTTGTTAATCTGTTAGAGGTACAGAGTTTTAAGGCACAATTCTGCAAAAGCCTGAACAATTTTGCCACCCTTCTTGCAGTCAGGAAGTAGATGTTCTCAGTACCTCAAGAGACCAGATCAGCCCCTTGTAATGGAAGTAATCCTGCACTGCTTTGTATTCTGAAAGATTGTCTCAAGTTCAGCCAGAGTAAGACACTAGAAGCAGTCATTCATACACATAGGTAACTTCATTATCCATGGTTCAGCAGCCCCAGATGCCCCAAACAGCATGGCACTAAGCTCCCTCCTAGAGACAGTCAATTAATGTGATGTATTTGTTTTTAAAGAGGCCATTAAGATTCTTTTGCACTTCTGCAATTTTTTCCTATAGCATGAAGGATGTCATTCTTCCTTCTGCCCATCACTCTATCATGGGAAGAGCAGCTGTGAAGATGGAGGAGTGCTTTGTTCTGACTGCATAGTACTTTCTCATCTGTAGCAATTCACAGTCAGAGCACTCTAAACCTGGACTGACCTATCATAATTTACCTTCTCTCATTTCCTACAAAAGTGGAAGAAACTAATGATTTAAAAGACACTAAATTACTCCCTCTGTCCAAACCTGTCCAGTCCAATTATCACTTCTTCCAGGGAGACACACTTCAGAAACTATGCCCTGAGCTGAACATCTAAGCCAACACTCCTTCAGGATCTGTCTAGGGCAGAGATGTGTGTCACCCACACATTCTTCTGCAACCTGTGCATGCACCACTAGCAGAGGCAGCATGTCTTTAGTGCAGGCTGTACCTGAAAAATCCTAGAAAACTCAGGTGAGCAGCTGGTGGCAAAATCTAAATCAAATGTATTCATGCAGGATTCTATTTGGATCAGTGGTTACCTGAGTGGTTATTTTTGCTTCCACCCTTCCACATTATACCTCTGGGAACTAAAGAGCAGAATCTTCTACATGGAAGATTTCACCACCCCACACTTGGTAGGATAGAATAGAACCTCCATTATTTAAACACAAAAGTAAATGCAACTCAACTGTTCTGTAATTAAATTCTGATTTTTTTTTTTCACATGATAGTGAGGAACTCTCTTCTAGCTTATGGACATTTCTAAACCTACAGGAGCATTCAAAATGAGGTAATGGGCAAGACTATATTGTTTTAATATGATTAACCACAAACATCTCCAAAATGTTGAGCATTTCTACAGAACTGAAGTTCAGATGTTGTCAGATTAAGTCACCCAGCATCACTGAAGATAGTAACTTCAGTTGCTTGGTAATTTCATGAAATACAATATCTGAAGCCTTCCCAGGCATGAGAGAAAGATGTAGTTTTTCAAACCTGAAACAGTGATGAGAAATTGCTGAATATAATTGTTCACCAATCTTTTTGAAAAATCATGATCCTATGTATTTCACAAATATTGTGTATCTTCGTCCAAATGGATTTTGTTAGGAAAAGTAATATAATCCAACACAGATGCTAGAATCCCAACACCAAGCAGAATATTCAATGTGTTCACATGGTAGAATAATGAGTTGATGCATTCAAAAACAGATGAATAATTAAGATGACAGAATTTGTTGTATCAAGCTAGAATACTGATTTAGGTTTAATGGTGTACCCTTAAAAATACCAGCTGGGACATTCATACCAAAAAGTGCACTTGCCCAGTTTCTAGCAAACAGGCATCAAAATGCAGCTTGAAACGCAATAATACTATATATATCAAGAGAAAAGCTCTGGATACCTTGCCAAGCACCTAAATGTTCAAAAAAGGAAATTTCCACTCTGTGTTACAAGCTGATCAGTAACCTTACTGCAAAATGGTACTTAAAACACCTGAAAAACAGCACTCTGCCTTATCTGCTAGAACACTGGCAACCTCACTGCCCTCACCCCTATTTCATCAATCGATTAAAACTTGGAGGCTTCTGGTAATGGAAAACAAAAAAAGTCAAAGAAATGGTGCTCTTAGAGCTGAAATCTGAGCCTTTCCAGTGAGATATAACTACGTAATTGGCTGCACTATCAAAACAAGAGGGTTAAGAAGAGGGATAAATCCCTGCTATGTAGCTTCAAGAGGCTACACTGGAATTCTGTCCAATGCAGAAGGAGATTAATAAACTGCAAAGCATCTGGCTGAGGGAAAGAGAACTTGCTGTGCAGGGAGAGGCTGAGGGAGCTGGGTTAGTTTGATCTGGAGGAGAGGTCTGACTGCTTTTTTTCAGCCACCTACTAATTGGGTACAGAGAAGTCAGAGTCAAATTTTTGGAGATAATCAATGACAGGACAAGAAGCAATGAACACAAGCTGCAGCAAAGAAAATTCTAGTTAAACGCAAGGAAAAAAATTTAGTTAGTGCAATCAGAAATGGAATTGCCACCCTTGGAGGTCTCTGAGACCAGCTGGACAAGGCCCTGAGCAGCCCCAGGTAATTTAGAAGGTAAGGGCTTTGAGCAAGAAAGTCCCCTTCCAATGTAATTATTCCAATTCTTCTAAAGCAATATTTCAGCTGGAGTGAGTTAACTGAGCTGATTTCTTACCCCCCAGTTCTGTTGGGGAAAGACTGACTGTACACTTCTGCAGGGCAAAAGTAGTACCAAGTGTGAGCCAGCTCATAAAGAACACAGTCTGACCTGAATGTTTTCCTGCATGACAAACACAGTGCGTGCTCCCTTAATGTATATATTAGAATTTGCTGGTTGCTGTAAGAACAAAGTGTATTTCTGCCAGAGTCATACAGCAGTTTTGATTGTGCTTTCAGTACCGTTCCAGCAGGGGCATGAATTTACAGGATTTAAAAAATTTAGTATCTATTTGTTTAAGGAATTAGACAAGAAAAATGGTGAGCAAAAATGTCAAGATTACTGTTTAGAAAACCAATACTTTATCAAGGCACTAAACAACAGCAACTAACCTAATAAACAACTAAAATCTTGTGAACATTTGTCATGAACAGGGCATTTACTTATGTTTTCTTGTGTAAGTGTAATTTGAGTGGCTAAAATAATGCTATGGAACAGGATGCCTGAATTTTATTTCTATTGCTTTTGCTGAACTTGTGCAAATCACAGTCCTTCTGTCCTCTGCCTTGATGTAATAACAATTCTGCAAGCTTCTTATAAAATTTCATTGCTCAGTTTTTAGAAGTCTTTGAAACGCCCAGTTAAAAATTGTTGTGTATATTTAAGCACTATGGTTATTATAGCAAATGCCCATTTACTTTCTAGAAATATATTTACCAGATATTTACTGCACTTTTGACCATTTCAAATCTTTATTCTACGTGAATAAAACACAACTATTACACATGCATATGCATACACTAAGCCATTGAAAATTTACTGGATGCTTCAGAGGTCTGAACACTGCTGTTATTGTTACTTTAAATAGGATTTCTTTTTCAGCTTAAACTGAGAAATATTTTAACTTTAGGGCAGACTATATTCAAGAGCAGAACCCCCACCCCCATAATTCAAAGGAATGAAAACATTTTCAAACTGAATCAGAATACAATGCATTAAATCCAAATTCAAACCTTCTTCCAGCTAATTATATTGCCACAGATGGAGGTATGCAATTTACTGAGCATCTGTGCATAGCAAAATTTTGGACAATGTGGGCGGTGCAAGTTTTAAACCATAACCATTCTGTGACTGAAGCAAAGCAAAAAGAGCCATTGATGACAGTTATTTTGTGATTTCAAACAAACCCAAAGTACTGCATTTCATAATGCAACTAAGTGCATAAAAGCACAGTGGAAAATGCAAATCTGGTTTCATAGTGGGATTTAGACAGACAAATGTGTCCTTTAGGCATAATTCTGCTCCTCTGGTGTAAATCAAAGACAGACTTAACAAAGTAAAGTAGATAAAAGCAGGTGAGAAGCAGAGCTGATCAAAGAGCAGAAAATCCTTTTCCCAAAGAGCACGCCTTTTTTAGAATATGGACTCTTCTTGGCATCTTTGCTCTCTCCTAGACTTCACTGCTCACAGTTTGCTTACAGCTGCAGCTTTGCCAGCTTAGCTCTTCAGCTGGGGAGCTGCTGCCAAAAGATTGTGATCTGTAGGCAATCCTTCCTTCAGTTAACCCCCACTGGCTGGACCTGCTGTGACTCAGGCATTCCCATAAAACTTGAGAGGCAAGGAAAGAAAGAAATCCAGGATCAAACATGCCCAAGCACAGTTATTTGGTATCTAAATCTCTGACTTCCACTAACTGCCAGGGGCATGACTACAGGCTAGTAAATGTATGCACACGAGAAAACGAGCTCAGAGGATGCTTTGTAGCACTGGTACTTTGAGTAACATTTAATGTGAGCAGATGTACAGCCCCCTACAAATTTACTTCAGTGATCTAATACACCTGGTAGGTGGGATGAAATCTAAATCCAAGGTGGGAAAAAAACCCAGCGAACTCACAATTGCATGGTGCCCACTCTATCACCGGCAAGTGCTTTTTTTTATGGTGCAAGAGAGAGTAAACACTTACCTTCCCTACCAACCAGCTAGTGCTTGTGCTATAGACTCTGCTGCTGTATGAGCTCCTGCTGGCTTTATGCAGGCTGTGTGAGAGGATATTTGATCTGGTGTAAAGTTAGGATTCAGGCACAGAGGGTGCCATTTGAATACAAAACCAGTCAAATTTTCTGAATATGACTGAACTGTATTCTGAAAAGCCTAAGCTTACACAGCAACAGTACTTTAGATCATCTTGCAGCAGAAGATTGGTCCAAAGACTTACTGATGCATTCCACCATGCCACAGCCTGTGAGGCAACACAGTGCCACAGGCACAGCACCCTCTTTGCTCAGGGTAAACCCCGAACCATTCTGAATTCCCACAGGAATGAATACTTTCCTTGACTACTCTTAGGCAACAGGACTTCCATGAGAGTCATGTGAAGAAAATAAAGACAACTTAGCTGAAAGCAGAAAGGGTGATGTCATTCTTCTATTTGTAACAGTAGGAAACTAACACAATATTTATGCTCAACAAGTCATGCTGAGATTGTTTCCCATCTGCTCCCATGACAAACACGCTCCCACATGCCATTTCTGCCTTTATTTATGCTGTCCCCACTGAGAGTTTCAGTAAAAGGTTAGTAGGTCCTTGAACAAGAAGTGTCTACCAGACAAGTCTCTTGTCTCTAGTGCCAAGTGTTTCGTGATTTTCATGGACAGAAGAGCTCCCATTGATCCTGTTCTTGAGGTTCATTTTTGCTATAGTGGCAGGTGTTTGCCTCCTCATCTGCCTCATCTCCCACCACAGTTCAGTCTTGATTACTATGGATCTCACTTGGTGTTGAAAGAGAAGGATCAAGATCTGAAGCACGGGAAAGCCAACTGTAAGGAGTAATACTTGTGGTCCTCCTTCTCCCTCACACAGACACTATTTATCTTCCTTACCAGCAAGAAAAAAAAATGCAATTTTTCAGGGTCTTTTTCACTGTTTTTCATCCTGGTCCCATTTTAAACACCGCTCTTTGCCAAATTCACTGCTTTAGCACCTTGGATGTTGCCCTGTACCATCCCCTTCTCTGTGGGGTAGCAGAACTGAATCTTGCTGTCCTTCTGTGAAGCCCTTTGCTGGCTCTGGAGATGGAGAAAAGCTAAATAAAGATTAAGCTAGTTACATAATGAGCTTGGTGAGGAAAAAGCAACAATACGCAGGATATACAGCTGACCTGTCATCAAAATCAAACCATTAATTTAATAAATTTGCCTTAACACCTCTTCTCATTAGTTGGCAAATACAAAGCTACACAGTGATCACAAAATCTGTTCACTGAACCCTATCAAGTACAAACAAATTCATAAACACTGTCATCTGACTGCAAACATTTCATGAAGAGAGGAAAAGCAAATAATGTTTTTTCCTCTTAAATTGTTTTCCAGTAGAAATTTGGGATTAGGAAGCTGTAGAAGCAATACAGAACAACATCTTTTATTTGAAGAAAATTATCTGAGTCCATCCAAGGTTATTGCATAAATAATTTAAAGGTTTATCCAAGTGCAAAGATCAATGAAGGTACAAAATTTCAAGTGCTGTGTATACAATTGTGGTCATAAGCATGAAAGCACTCTGGTCAGAGCACAGTATTTTCAAAAGCAAATTTTGCTGTGAATAGCTCTGAATATCTGTTTTTATGGTGGTTGGTTTTCTATACATGATATTTAATTAAAAGCACCTAATTTTCTTCCTTCCTTAGAGTCCACAAATAAAAGCAGCCTGATGGTAACTCACATGAAATGGAGCCCATGCTGCATAGCAATTATTTCTAAGTATGACTGTACTTCGTAGAACTTTCAGATGGCTTTATATATTCTAAAGAGGAAAAAGTAGCTTTTCACCGTGGATCATTTAACTAACTAGATAACTGTCATGCCTATATTGACCATTTTCTTGAGGTGGCCCATATTTTCACATTTCAGCACCCAAATGTAGATGAAAATACTTATGAAGACCTGTGCTAAGGTAAGACACTGGTAGTTGTATTATTACACATCCTGACATTTGAAATCTGATCGTAACACAGGTGCGTCTATGAAGGGTGTGTGCCTTTGAATTAAGTACAGTAATTTCACAATTATAAGCCGCACCTGATTATAAGCCGCATTTTTTTTTTTTAAAAAGCGAGGATCCATGTGCGACAAAGTAACGAGTTAGTAACACAAGCACGGCGTTTGCTGTCAGGTGCTCAAGTTGCAAACAGTTTTCATAGACCAGTGAATCCTTTAAAGGCAGCCCCAGGCGCCCTCCCCAGCTGGCTCTCACTTCTGGGTTGGCATTTTGCTGGGATTTGTCCATAAATAAGCTGCACCTGATGATTAGCTGCACTACCAGGGTAGGCTGGATTCTTCAATGAAAAAGGTGTGGCTTATAATTGTTAAATTACTGTAATATCCAAAACAAACTTCCCCAAGTGCAACTTGAGGCCATTTTCTCCCCTTCCTGTCACTTGTTACCTGGCAGAAGAGACTGACACGCTCCTCACTATAACTTCCCTCAGGTAATTGCAAAGAGTAATAAGGTCTCCTCTCTCTGTCTCCTCTTCTCTAGGATAAATGCCTGAAGACTCCTGAGTGAAAGGTTGTGCAAAAATGCAAATCGTGTTCTCTAAAACATCACATTGTGATCGGTGAACAGATGCAGTCAAGTCCAAAGGTATTGTATCAAACAATCCTTTCTTTAAAAAAAGGATGATGCTGATGCCATATCAGCATCTGAAATGTAAGTACAGTAATTCACACTCATAAGCCGCACCTGGTTATAAGCCACACTTCTGAGTAGCTGGTAAGACCACAGAATTTGTCCATAAATAAGCCGCACGGGTTATAAGCCACAGTCTTTTTTTTTTAAAGCAAAGATCCATGTGCAAAAAAGTAACGAGTTAGTAACAGAATCGCGTGTGAGTGGGGTTTGGTGTCAGGTGCTCAATTTGCAAACAGTTTTCACAGACCAGCGAAGCCTTTAAACACAGTCCCAGGTGCCCTCCCCCGTGCTGCAGGCCCTGGCACTCCCGCCCCTGGCGGACGCGGCGAAGGTGGGCTGCCTGCGCAAACGCGGCAAAACTGGCTCAGCGGGCTGCCCGTGGGAACGCAGCGAAGCCGGCTTGGCGGCTCGCCGCCCGCTTGCCAGTGGCTCCGGCTCGCCGCCCACCTGGCAGCAGCTCTGCAGCAGCCTTCTGGCTGGCCATGGCTCCAGGGCTGCTCCCTTCCCCGGCGACTCGCACTTTCAGGTTGGCATTTTGCCGGAATTTCTCCATAAATAAGCCGCATCTGATGATTAGCCGCACTTCCAGGATCGGCTTGATTCTTCAGTGAAATAGGTGCGGCTTATCAGTGTGAAATTACTGTAAAGAGACAAAAAATGTTGCTCAAAGAACACTGGTGGAAGGAAGGAAGGAAGGATAACAGGCAGGAGGAATTGATCTGAATGGCACTATCAATTACACTGAATCTAAAATTACTGAAATCCAGACACATACATCAATATTTTAGTTTCAGCCATACATCTATTTAAAAGCAAAGGAAAAGTATTGAAGTCAACCAATTTTAGCAAACAACAGCTTCTAGCATTAGTTTTCTGAAAGATTTGCTTCTGCTGATATTATTTGCATTAGGATGAATTATACTACTCCTCCTCTGCACAGGTTAGCCACACCTGGAATATTGTGCCCAGATTTAACCTATCTCCAGACCAACAGAGGTATTAAGAAAATAAACAGAGTCTAGACAAGAGCCATGAAAATGATTAGAGCCTGAAGGACCTGACAAGGAAATGTTGAAGGAATTGGTTTTGTCCAGCTTTGGGGCATCTAGTTATTCATTTCCAATACTTGAAGGTTTGTTACAGAGAAGATGGAGATGCTCCCTTCAAGAGATGAGCTGTGACAGGAAAATAGGCAAGGAAAAAGACTTGTTCTGGGATAGATTCCATCTGGATGTAAAAGGAAAATTTATCATCATGAGAGCAACTAAACATTGGAAGAGATCACCCCTGAGATGTGGTGGAATCCGCCTTGCTGAAAATACAGAGGTCTTGACCTGACTTTAGCCACAGAAGTATTAGATGATGTCCCTTCCAGCACGACCTCTTTTGTGATTCTGGGGTTTATAGCTGTGCAATTATTGCTAAACAGAAGAAACAATGGATGGCATAATATGGCATAACAGCAGAATCATTCTTTAATAGTCTGATCCATATCAGAAAGGCTGCGCTCCTTACCTTTCAAAAGCAGTTCTATCAGTAATCAAAGATTTGATGATATTTCAACAGAAGAGACAGCCTTCAATAATTTTAAAGGGATTTCATGAAAAAAAATTATTAACAAAATGACCATTCTCCTATCACCAGAAAAAAAACCTCTTTTATTTTCCTTTGAGAGCTACTGTTATTCAGACTATTTCTTCTATGCATTGTACAGCTTAAGATGGGAAACTTTATTGCCACAGTCACTCTAAGCAAAAAGAAATACTCAAGATTCATCTTTGGAGAGTACCAAAACAGATGTTAATACATTAAAATAAAGATTTCCAAGGCTTAATGACACAACAAACAGCACCAGAAGTCATCTGTACTGCTGGTAATTCTGTGTGCTTTTAATTTTGCAACTAATGATTTCAGACAATTGAGTCAAATACATTTGAGAGGTATGAAGAAACAACACTAACTTACTTACTTATATTCATCAAGGATAAATAAAGAAGAGAGATTCATGTGAGCACTTCAGATGTAATGTGTGGATAATGAGCAAACTGCTCTCCTTTCTATATGGGTTTATATAGAACGAAAATGTATTTTCAATGTGTTAAACTTCAACTGTGCCATCAGAATCATTCCATAGTGACACAATACTCATCTATACAGCGAAAATGTTGCCATTTTCTCTGTAATTCTGTGAAAAAATAAAGGGAGACCCAGCACCATTCCCAGCAGATGTCTGTGGGGAAAGGACAGTTCTTGCAGGTTCTTTTTACAGACCTGAATCAGTGACAATTCCCATGCCTGGGTTGCATATAGGAATCCTCTTTTTACACCCATCAGCAGTGTTGATGCTGTCAAGTTATATCAGCACTGTGTGGGAAAGACATAATGCATCCTCTGGGAGCTGTCAGTTACCAAGCAGTTTTCCTCAAACCCTGAATTTCCCTAAAACTGTGGTCTAAAGAAACAAAACTGAAATCACAAGTCCCAAATTTCACTTCCGCTAGCGTTACTCACACAGCTTTATCAGCTCAGAAAGGCTTGAAGTCACTCTCTTGTGAGTGCAAGCAGAAATTTTGCTCATATATTTGAGAAGATGGTGCAGAAATAATTGAACACATCAGCAACTGTGGCCATTTTCTACTTATTAGTATGATGAAGGCAGGCTGTTTCTTCTGTGAGCTATTCCAAGGTCTTCTAGTCCATAGGCAAATATCCCATTATATTTAAATTATAAACTGTGATAACACATCAGATACTGAGATTTAAATTAAAAATGCCATGAAGACCCTTTCCACCATTATCTGTTAAAATACACCATGAAAGTAATTCCAGATAAGTGCTACCCATGGGAATTAAGATTTAGCCTTGAAAATTCACATAAAACCTAAACAGAGTAAGTCTCAAGTCAGAGTTGATGTCATTTTAATTTCTGGGATTAAAGTAACCCAGCCATATAAACACCAAAACTCTGAAACACTTCCCCAGCTGGCCCAGAAGTTCATCTGTACCCACTTCAGCACACCAGCTGCACAGGGCCCTGAGCAGATAGAGTGCTTCACCTCTCCTGTTGACCTCTTGTGCTTTCCACTGATTCCAAAATAAAGTGGGAAGAAATATACTCCCTATGCATGCAGTAGGGTATATAAAGTACACAAAAACATTCCTGCTATACAGGCACAGAGGCACATGCCTTAACCTGGATTCCACCCTAGAACAATAGTACTTCCCAAATGTCATTATTATCTAAATATTCCACCCTATCTATTCTAGTTCTTAATATAGTTCCAAAGTTATTAGAGCAAAGCAGTTAATAATATAATTAGTAATAATAATAATAATAATAATAAACATTACTGAACAAAAGCCTCTGTGAAAAAATTTAGTTACTTGTTATGCAGTGTAAGATCACATAGAAAACCTTTTTAAAAATTCTTGTTTCTGTACTGTTTAATGATGACTAATTCTCCATTTAGACTATTTCCTTTTCTTTAACCCAAATATTAAAGAGTCACTAATAGAACCCGGCTATGTATTAAAAACCAGAGACCTATATTTGCCAACAAATTCTGAAATCATCTATCCCAGGTGCCAGACACTCTTAGACTCAATTTTTCTGCATATAAAACTTTTATATTATCAGTGAGTCACAAGCAACTACATCAAAACAGCAGCTTAGTTTAGCATTAAGTAACTTGAACAGAACTACTGAGATGAATCAGTTACTCCTTCACGGAACTGTTTTATCAGAGTGCCAGAGACATCCCAGTTGGAGCACAGCTGCTGTCTCTCCCAAATCTCTCCCAAGTTTCACTGTATTTGAATTCATCTCTAAGTTTCAGCACTGTATTCAACATTGATCACATCAAAATGCAATACCAGTAAAACTGTTGCAGATTTTCAGCCATATCACAATGGGCTTCATGGCTTGTTCATAAGCAGAATCTGAATTTGTCTCTCTCCATACACCTGATTACCCTGCTGCTACCTGATGACCACTGGGATATGCTGGATGCTGAGTGTTCAAATCTCTGAATTCTCTGCAGATGTTTGTAGGATCTTTCACCATAGAGCCTTCCACTTTTTCCTCCACTTTCAGACACCCAGCTCCTAGACACACTGATAGCATGGACAGGGACTAACACCACCCAGAATGTGTAAAAGTTCTTGGGGTTTTTTTAAACAATATTTTGAATTCAGGGGTCCTTGCTAGTGTTTTCACTGTTGCTAGTAAGTAAATTGAAAGGGGCACAAAGAAAGAATGAAATTATTTTGAAAGATGTGGTCTGAATTTTCACACTGCAGGGCTTTCTTAACGGTACATTTGCTGTACCATTACTGCTAATGTCCTGGAGTAGCTAAAGGAAGCACAGCATACACCTCCCAGTAGAGTGAATTATACAGACAACTTAAAATTCAAACTCATCAACTTCCATTTCATTCTATATGGATTAATTTGTGTTAACTGATAGCCATGTGTGAGTCTACAAAGACCAACCTGAAGCATTGGAAAAATCTAATTTGACATTGAGAATAATTTGGAAGCTATGCAAAAGTGAAAAGAGACCTGAAGTATAAGGAGACAGGTTTTCCAAACTTACCACTGTTTGTCCTTGGCTCTGAGTCTCTGTCCTTTGACACAACCTCACCTTCAGAATTCTAATGCATTCTCAAAACAATCTGCATTATAATTAGTCTGCACTGCTGAAAAGGAATCGACTAAACCCAGAACATCTAAAAGTAAATATAATTCTCTCCCAAATATAGCTTGTGCTATCTCCTTGGGATATAAGTAGGTCCTGAAAAAATTAATTTCTGGACCTATCACCCTTAACAGTATTTCCTAGGGATCTTAGGCATGATTGCTTTACAGCAGTTAAATGTAACTGAATTTAATTATTATGTTTCTTTTGGTTCAAGAGACGGAACTGGAAAGTGATGACACAATATTTCATAGGTCTTCAAGCTCTGCTGCCTCAGTCCTTCTGCTATTTGTAGACTCTCGCACATCTGTAAGCATGCACGTGATAGATTATGGACACCAACAAAGCACCTCCCAAATCAGCATTGTATCTCTACCACTAGTTCTGAGATGGGGGTGGAATGAAAAAAAGAAAAAAAAAATAAAAATAAGAAAAAGTGACTGTGGAGGTTTCTTCTCAACACCACTAAGAAATACCACTACACTTCTTCGTCTTAATTACCATGGCCAATCCCTTTGGTAGTCCACTAAGTCTTTTCTCCTTTACCAGCAGGACAAAGGCTGGGTTCTGCCCCCCTGCTCTGGTGAGACCCTGCAAGGGGTGCTGTGTCCAGCGCTGGACTCTGCAGCAGAAGGAAAGTGAACCAGCTGGAGTGGCTCCAGAGGAGGCCATGAAGATGCTCAGAGGGCTGGAGCACCTCTCCTAGGAATATAGGCTGAGAGCGCTGAGGTTGTTCATCCTGGATAAGAGAAGGCTTCAGGGAGACCTCATTGCAGCCCTCCAGTACTTAAACAGGACTTATGAAAAAGAAGGAAAGGAACTTTGATACAAATAATAGTGATAGGACAAGGGGGAATGGCTTAAAACTAAAAGAGGAGAGATTTAGATCACATATCAGAAGAAATTCTCTACTGTAAGAATGGTGAAGCTCAGGCACAGGTTGCCCCACATCTTGAAGTGCTTAAGGCCAGGCTGAATGGGGCTTTCAGAAGCCTGGTCTAGTGGAAGCTCTTCCTGCCCATGGATGTTGAACAGGATCATCCTTAAGATCCCTTCAACCCAAATTATTCTATGATTATGTGATTCCATGACTTTTAATGGTTGCACGCATTCCTTGAGACTGACAATCAGCAAGATGGAGACATACTCTATCTTTTGTGGAATGAGTCCATACAAAATACCACTTAATGTCAGTGCAGACATTGTCCCATCACTTCCCAACACAGGGAGCAGAAGCAGAGGGTTGCTATGTATCTATCCTGAGTTTCCAGAGATGGGGAAAATTATGTAAAACATATTACCCCGTCAGCCCCTTGCCTGACTATCTAGTCTGTATTAATTTTAGGAATATGCTGACATTTTGCATTTTCCAAAGAGGCTTACCTTCTTCAAAGTTCATCTTTCATATCATCCTTCACGTAGCTGAAGATTTAATCCGTAAAGATTAAGCCTAAGAGAGTACAAAGAAGTTGGATTTGCTCATCTTTCAAAGCCATGCTGTGGGGGTTAAAACCAGCACTTCTGAGAGATATTATCAGCAGTCATCTCCCTCCACACACCTCCTGATAGGTATGTTTGTAACTAGATCCCTTATAGGGAAAGATTTCAGTCCCATTTCTCACTATTCTATATGACTTGGGATATATGAACAGAGCTTGGTAAGGAAAAATATTTTACAGCACTATCTGTAGTAGATGTACTTCTCATCGTAGTATATTTGTATTTTGGTTTCTTCCATTCTTTTTTTTTAGTGTTCTTTGGCACAATAAAACCTACAGAGGAAATTATCAAGAGGGTAGTTACCTGAAGGGCAAGTGCCTAGCGCCTAATCAAAAACTATTTTTTTTCCTACCTGTGTCATTGTTTTGGGTTTTTAAAAGTAGCTTGTCATTTAATGGCTTAACTCCTATCAAATTTTTTAGCATTAGGCACATCTTCCATGGAAGATGATTATGACAAAAGCAGTGAAAACAATGGAATAAAATTTACCATTTGTAATATTGATCAATATTTTCCCTGCTTACTGCAAGCAGAATTAGAAGCCATAAATGTATTTCATCATAATTCAATGCTTGGGAAAATTGAAAAAAACAAGCATAGCAAATGGTCAGCTTGAAACAGGAAAAAACATCCCATTATTGCTCACACTGCTCATTTCACAAAAGCATTTGGTTACTAACACATCAAAACATTAATTCACATCAACTCTTACGGCCCTTCTTCAAAATTCACTAGTAAGGCTCCTCCTTACTGACTCAACTTTTACTTTAAGTTCTTCATGTCTTTTCAGACTTGCCTGTTGCTCCATGGGAACCATGTACAGATTTAATCTGCAGCCTAATATTTATAGTAGAAAAAATACCTCTGGGTAAACTTGCACAAAGCACAGAAAACCTAGTCCCTAATATCTGATAAGTCAGTCTCCTTCTGCCTTCACCTAATATTTCCTCACTGTGCAGAGAAAAGCAAGATAGAAAAACCCCCCCAAAAATAAAACCAGAAGAAATCCTTCCATATTTTCCCTTTTAAAAACAACTGCTTTTCACACCAAATAGTTCACCTTCCTTTCTGTCATTGATATTCATTCTGTCCTGGCAGTTGTATGTTAATGAAAGAAAAAAAATTAATGAAAGAAAAAGAATCTGAAGTTACATTAACATTACTTATTACTGTAAAGATAATAGAACGGGTTCTAGTAGCCCCAAATACACTAATTCATTTTTCCTTCAGGACAGAACTTTTAACATATTCTGGTTTATGCTTTTCATTTACTCTCCAAGTATGTTTAGATAACCATGAAAATTAAAAAATAGGTAATCTGATATAAAGCACATTAGAAGGAAGTCCCGCTCAAGGAAAAACATTGCCAACAGACAGAAATCCTTATAATGTAACTTGAAGATTGTCTCAATTATTAAAAAATTATATAAATGATGGCTAAGTTCTGATTGTCACGACTTCTAACTGGAGGTGGAGAGGTCTGTAGGTTTGTCATTGCATCTAGTGCTTTCCATAATTTGTTACTAAATGATTTTCATTTTATGTAGATAAAATCTTAAATACTTTCCATGAAAACATTAAGGATCTTTTAAACAGCAAGGTATTTCAAAGCTACATTCAACTAACAAGGTTTATTTAATTGTGAGACGACATAATCTGTGTTTTTCTTCTGTTACCTAAAAATATATTGCCTTGCTTGGGGTCGTAGAATGACAATATCTGCCATCTGCTGAAAGTCAATTCCACTGTCAAGTAATCTTAGCCACTGATTAAAAACCAGCTTGAGCTTGTAGGAAGTCCATACTGTCTCTACCACATAATCTGAGAATGTAATGTCTGAGAGTAGCATCTCCAAAGTCAATGAATATTATTGTTCCATCTGATGTGTGTGTCACAAACTCTAATGCCCTTATATTTTCCAGCACGGAGCATGAGAGCTGCTATTTTTACACATATGAATAGGGTCTGGACCTAATTGAAAGTCATACAATAAATCTGGCAGAGACAGGAAGAAATTAGAAAGAAATTTTAGACTACTGATTGTACCATCTAACAGTGAGCAGTTAAATATCAGCACAGCAAACATTTCCCATATGGCATTGGTGATATTTTACAAAATGAGAGAAATGGAGACACATTATTGTAGAGAAGAGGGTGCAGAGGCTGACTTAGAATCATTCTTCAGAATGTTAAAAACAATATTGAAGAAAGAAATACATAATATGGAAAAAATCTAAGAACTACTGGCATTCCTACAGTGCTTTACTCTCTAAAAGGACAAACTAATGTAGTACTTCCAGGTCAACTTTTGAATGCACTCACAGTGCACTTAATCCTACCAGTATGAATGAAGCAAGGGTAAGAAATGCCGTATTCTAAGAAATTCACTGGGACTATTTCAAACCACTATTGCTCATTGTGTTTATAAATTCTTAGAATTTTCACAGAATCATTAAGGTTGGAAAAGATCATTGAGTCCAACCATTAATCCAGCACTGCCAGTTCCATCACTAAACCATTTCCCTAAGTGCTCCATCTACCCATTTTTTGAATATTTCCAGGGACAGTGATTCCACCTCTTCCCTGGACAGCCTGTTTAAATGCTTAACCACCTTTTTAGGAAAGAAATCTTTCCTAATATCCTAATTGTTCAGAAATGCACAAAGTCATGGCTCCTGTGAGAAAGAAAGACACAGATTAAAAAATCTAATTAACACTTCACAAAAAATGCATGAGACTTTCTTGTTTACATCACTCCTCAGATGACAAGTGTTACATAAAGACTGTCCTGGGCAGCCTGGCAGCCTTTGTTGTGGATGGCACACTGTGTGTTGACTCACACACCTAGAGCACCCCAGAGCTTTTGTGAGCCCTGCCAGTGACACACAGCATAACAGAGCAGAGCAAGGGAGGGGAGGGATGAACATTAGCAAGGAAGGTGGGAGGGAAGGTGCCATGTTCCGAGATATAAACCTCATCCTAAAGCACTTTCTCACTAAAGCTCAGCACTCCTCTTTAACAGCTGCATGGCAATATGAGGCCAACACAGGAACTGGATGACTGAATGTAGACTTCAGAGCAGAACCCTGGAGCATCAGGCTGGCACTGAGCTGCTGCAGCCCTGTGCTAGCTCCTAACTAGGCTGTTGAGTTGCTCAGTGAGGAAATGCATGTACAGGTGGGACAACTCGATGCACACAGCCTTCTTCAAAACAAGAACTGAACCTGGCCTCACTACAGGTTTTATAAGATGAAGTGTGAGTGAGCAGCATTTTCTAGCTAATGTGGCTCTTTTCTAAAGCAAATTTTGCAAAGTGTCAATGAATCATAGAATCGCATAGATTGGAAAAGACCTGTTAGATCATTGCACCCAACCATTAACCCAGCATTGCCAGGTCCGTCATTAAATCATGTCCCAAAGCACCACATGTACCACTTTTTAGAACATTCCAGGGACTTCACTGCTTCCCTGGGCAGCCTGTCCCACTGCCTGACCACCTTTTACGTGAAGAAACTTTTTGTGATATCCAATTTAAGTACAAAGTACATGAGTACCAAGTTCTTTCCAAAGGAATAAATATACTGATTTTCTGCAAGAATTAAGGGACTGCAATATTCCAAGGGGGACATATCTGGGTATTTTAATATTCCATGTTATACTGAATAAATGCCATCTCTCTTTACTATGCAGCTATTTTTGAATCTTAATGAATTATTTGAGTGATAACCAGCAGCTATATTTGTTGAAAAATGAATGCATTGAAGTGATAAGATTCTATTTTAATATTTATGAATTTTAGGCTTCATAGAAACACTGAAATTTGATAAATACCAGTGAAAGCTTTTTCAGTTGCTGAAACTGAGATTAGAATAATGCTACGGATTGTGATCTATTCATCACATTTCAAAGGAAAACACAACAAAAATATCTATATTGTTCTCCCTCCTCTATAGCAATAATGAATGATTTACAAGAAACCTTCCTAAGTTGAGAGACACCAAACTCTTATTTTTTTTAAACATTTTGGGTTTTTTTTCTGTTTTCCACTAGTCACCTATGCAAGTGAATTATATGCAGCATTTATAGGACTGGAGTAACACCAGGGGCAGGAAGCTGTGCTGTACCTGTAATCCAAGTTTTTATATAAAATGAAATAAACTGTTTTAAGATTTTAATAAGAATTTGAGAGCATCCAATGGAAATAGTTGTAACTTTCATTATAATGGAGAAACCTCAACAGATACTTTTAACTGTTTTAAGTAGCCTTGTGCCCATACCATGATCCCTCCAGCAGCATTTCCAACTTTGTCTCCCTGCCTCTCTAACCAGGACAATTAAATGAACCAGTTAAAATAATAATAGTAAAAAAATCTACTCTTAATTGCATCTCATTTTGCCTTTTTTAGAAATGGCTCATGAGCAACCGTGTGCGAATATATCACTACTCACAGGGCTTGTGGGTGTCCCACCTCTCACAGTGGCAGAAAAGTAATGCTTCCCAAAAGAGGTTATTACATATTTATGGAAAAGACAGATAATGGAATGACTCAATTTATTTGACTGCATTGTCTTCAAAACAGCAGCTTAAGCCTGAATTTTGCAGTGCATTCTTTTGAGAGGTGTCTCTTATGACACAGCCTGGGAAATCTCTGTGGGTGCCCCCACAAGCCCAGTCAGCGGCTAAAAACCAAAACTCCAAACCTGGCTTGCCATAAACTGCCTGTAGGTCTGTCAGGTGTCTGAATGCCCATGGTGTGAATCACCACCTGACCCTTTGTGACAAAATTTACCAGGGCAGGGACCTCAGCTGGCTTAGACTTACCAACAAGGATTTGAGATCTTAATATGCAACAACAGGTGAAGCTTGCAGAGATGGAAATGATTTTGAACAACTCAATTTTTTCCCAGTTTTGTTGGATACACATTCAGTTGACTAAAGAAAACAGGACCAGATTTAAGGTCTGATGCAGCACTCAGTGAAATAAATAAATAACAAGATCCTTCATTCTTGCCTTGAAAAAATTAATTTTTAGACATTTTATAAACATTGTTAGAAATATGCCTCTATAAATGGCATGCTTTCTGTAAAACATAGGCTCATGAAGACTTGCTGTAATATTTTGTTCATCAGTTTTTATACTGAAGATAACTGGTATAACTTTGTCCCAAGGAATATGAGGGCAATAACAGATACTTCTATGAGATTTCCCCCAATCTTTCATTTTAGTATCATTTCTGAAATTATAGTAATTTCACAACTATAAGGTGCACCCTTTCGACTAAAATTTTGATCAAAACCCAGAAGTGCACCTTATAATCCCGTGCACCTTATATATGGACAAAGTTCGGAAATTTGCCAACCTGGAAGTGTGAGCTGTGAGTACCGGTAGCCGCAAGCGCTGGCAGCTGCAGCAGCCGTGAGCCGAGCCGCGTGCCGTCAGAGCTGTTGCAGCTGGCACTGGGGCAAGCGGGAGTGCCAGGGCTGCGGCACGGGGAGGGCTCCTGGGGCTGCATTTAAAGGTTACGCCAATCTGTGAAAAATGTTTGCAAATTGAGCAACTGCCAGTAAACCCCGCAATTGCGCGATTCTGTTACTAATTCGTTATTTTGTTGCATGTGGATCCCCGTTGCAAAAAAAAAGTGCGCCTTATAGTTCGGTGTGCCTTATATATGGACAAAGTTCGAAAATTTGCTGACAACCAGGAAGTGCTCCTTATAATCTGGTGCACCTTATAGTTGTGAAATTACTGTAATCTCAATATAGTATTGACAAAATAAATGTTAAATCCAACTAGGCAAATTCAGCACTATCCTTACAAGAATTTACTATTTACAAACTTTTAATGCTAATAACAATACCTAGTGTTTCTGTGCATTGTTGGAAATACTGTGGCTTTGCAACATAAAGACCTTTATATATTCAAACAAAAATCACTTACCTTTAATGATTTCATATTTTATTTTAGACAGCTTATTAAGATAGCTGTTATCTAAAGTTTCTGACATCTGAGTACCCATTATACAGTCTCAGCTTATACTGCTAAGAGCTGGCTAATTATAAAAGGAAAATTAACAAAAATGAATAGAAGTGCAACATTTTCTTCATCATTTAAAACCATAATCAGGACCAAACAAGGATGTCAACTTAATAGCACTCATAAATTGAATATTTTCCTTTCATATATTCTCTTCTTTATATTAAACACTAATTCACCAGGAAAAAAGAATGCAACAGTGTATAAACATTGAAAAGCTTTTCAGAATGAAAAACTAGTATTTATCCAATGAATAACCTTTACTCAGGCAGGAGAAGCACAGTATGACTAAGGAAAGGAGGATGAAAAAGGGGAATGATTAAATGATTTAGATCATAGTAATATATAATCAGGTTTCCATCCAGTTCCATTTGTGGAGGCTACAATCTTTCTACTTGCCTTAGAGCAAGACAGAATATTCTTCCTTGAAAAATAAATGTTATTATGGCAATAAATATTTTTTTTTGGTGCAGAAGTGTACTGAGTTGCTAATTGCGGCATGTATTTTCAGAGTTGTTATATGGCACAATAAGACTTCCAGATAAAGCTCATTAATTGGTGGGTTATAATAAAATGTATTTTTTATTCATTGTGGAATATAAAACTATTTCTATTTTGCTGCTACATTTAAAAATTATAGCTAGTCCTTCTATCAATGTATTTTATGAATAACTAGTCCAATTCTGTTTAATTTCCACTAAAACATACTGTTAAAAATTGTGTTTGTGTCAGAGTTGTAGCATCTCTACAAATTAGAGGAAATGAGATAAATTGAATACTATGCTATTTTTTCACATGAATAGAGATGATTTCCGAACACCACAGAAAAACCTGAAGAATCTCTCCCTGCTTTCCACCCAATTTTCCAACTCTCAATTCCACTTCTTCCAAGGAGTTTTGCTTCATCTGAAGAAGAGAAGGTTTTTCTTGGTAGTCATGTCCTCATGAAAATATGCATGAACAGCAAATATACATGAAAAGCTGGTTTGAAAAGACAAATGTTAGCCAAAGGAACATCCTAAAGTGAAGGTTCTAGGTGGAAAAAGAAACTTCCCTGACTTTCAGAAATACATTATTAAATTTGGTACTTTCTGCCATCTGACTCAACTGTTGCTAACGAATCCCATCCAAAATCCAGCCCTCAGATTCAAATTTTTGTATGGCTCACAGTGAATACAAACAAGCCAGGGAATTGGTTCCCTTTAATTCCTGTTTGCTTCCATGGTCATGCACAAATTTTTGCTGTCCCTTGAGTTGCTGGAGCATATAAGTCAACTTTCAACCAGCTGGAGTTTTCTGCTTCAGCTGATGCTTTAGTTAAACATCTCTGTTCACTGCAGCTGAGACAGGTTTTTCCTGCCTATGTGGAAGGAAATAACATCTACATGTAGGATAATAGTATACATGGAAAGTTGATGCAAAATATATTCAATTATGACATTTAACTCTGGTATTGATTTGTGAAGGCTGGAAGCTAGGCATTTTCTGAAAAGGCATGCCCAGCCAGGGAATGAATTTCTTGATTTGGCTAATAGAAGCCCAAATTTGTCTTTTCTGTCTCCCTCTATCCATCAGACTTTCTTTGCCTGCCTCCATGAGTGGTAGCTGCACATGAAGACAGAAGTCTGACTCCTGCAAGTTTAGGTTTTTAAGTGGCCTTTTTTCACATTTATTGCATGGCTTTTTCTCCAAGAACTCTTATTGTCTGCTACATTATTGCACTTTGAAAAGCCCTGCTTAAGCAGGGTGTTAGTGAGAACATTGTCTTGCCTTCATATTGACACTATCTTTATTCTTGCCTGATTTTCCTGCCTTACTGTATAGCTAAACAAGAACCTTCTGCTTCACTTTCTTAAGGCTGAGTTTGGCGATTACAAACTATTCTACCACTGTCTTGGTAGCAATGTATGCCTGCTCACTTAGATGGTCATGGAACTGGCTGTCAGCCTGTTTTGGATCATGCCATATTTAGGTCAAAGGACTAAAGAGCCTGTAAAAGTGGGATGGATAGATTTAAACAGCATTTTCATTTATTTATTTTTAAAATCTAAATAAATAACACAAAGCATTCCAGACTTCCTATAATGGAGATCTTGCAACTCTTGAAAGCCTATTCCTACCTTCCCAGGAAAGATGGCTCTTATCAAAGCTAACCAGGAAGAGCTGTGATTTACTAGCATGCTTCCATCCTGGATCAAGGCATCAATGAATGACCAGCTGAGGAACTGCTGAACAGCTCGGAATTCATATTCCCTACCTTAGGACGTACCACAGGGAAAGAGGATCTTTTCTGCCATCCAGCTACTGCCATGAACACAAAGATAGAAACATATAATCAAACACAAGGCACACTGAACTCACTTCCTTGGTACAAGTACTATAGACTTTCAGTGCTTTAAACTCACCACCAGTTTTGGCGAACTTTACTGAAGAGCAATATTGAACTTCCAGTTCTGCTCTGACAGGACACAAGAGATGTGGGGCATGAAGATTGTAGGACATTGGAGATGGACATGAGCAATGAGAGGGGATTAGAAGGCTTCATTGTCTTTCTGGAGAAAAACTAGAGATGCTAGAGAGTGTAGCATGCATGCGTGACATCCAAGTATGGTCACAACAATGGTCATTGCAGCCTGATTTGAAAACGGACAAAAAGAGGGGATAAATCTTGACAAGATACCATGAAGGGAATGTAGGGCAAATGGTTTTGTGGGACTCTTCATTTAGTAAAATTTCCAAAGAAAACTACATGGATGCCCTGTGCCAAGCAAATACAACATTCAAGATCTAATTTCTGTGGTAGGAGGATGAGCTACTTGGGATGCACTTTCTCTTTTCCAAGGCGCTGAGCTTTTCCAGTTCCTGACAAAGCATCACAGCATCTCAGGAGACTATGTTGCAAAGTTTTAGAAAGACAGTGTAACCCTCCTGGCTCTCAGAGCTCATTCCCCTGGCAATGTTTCAGAGTACAATTCCACCTCCAAGTTTCCTCACAGCAGCACAGGAGTTTTTTGCCTCTCCCTTCTCCCTCTCACGTTATTGCACCTTTGGTGATGCTGACTCAACTGTTTCTGTGCTAAACTAATTTTGTGAAATCTTGTGGGTTACATAAACCCTCCCCCACCCCCCACCTTTTTTTTTTTTGAACTGTGATCTGATCCTTATTCTGATGAATCAGTAATGGATGGGGTAATAAACTATGGCGCATGTGGAGAGATGAAAGGATAGTAGTGTCTGGGGGCAGTAAAGAATGGGGAACTCCAACCTGCTTTACCGTCACGATGCCTCTGTCAAACCGTGTTTACTTTCTGAAGAGAAACAGATGAGCTGAATATATTCATTTGGTTTTGAGCAGCCTGAGCATGCAGATGGCACAAGAAGCTGCAGGCACCTGCCAGATGAAACACTGGGTGGAACTGAGCCTCTGAGCTGTTCAGCACTGCAGAGATATTACTGTCTGCTTTGGTGCTCCAGCTACCTCAGAAACAAAGAAAATCATTAAAAGTAAGGAGGTTTAAGTACAGTCAATCCACTAATCTAAGTTTCAGAACGTACAGATCCTATTCCATCAAAATTTGGCATGTTGGAAAGTTAGAGGCACAGCTGCTACGCTTCAAGTGGATCCCAGGAACAATTCTGCTATTTAGAGTATCTACTCTAAAGAGTGAAAAAAGTGAGTAAGGTGGGATAATTAACTGACATAGTACAAGGCTATAAACTGAATTAGTCAGGGACAAACCATTTAATGCATTATTGGCATTACCTAAACCATATATTTGTATTATGAGAGACATGAAGTTATGTTGTATGTTATGTTAATTTATGCTATACTATTGTATGAAAGATGATTGGACAGGTTTATGTGTTGTATGATCATTAAAAGCAATCCTGAGCTTACAAGAGGAGAATAAAACAACAGCTGGATAGAGATAGTTGTGGGGAACAGGAGGAAAAAGCACCTTTAGTCACCTAGACAGGCTACAGCCTTTGCACACCTACATTTAATCTACTGTTTTCTTCATTATGCATCCACAGGGTTGGTTTTTTTCATAGTGAGACTTAAGGAGGATTAGTAAAATATCCCAATAATGGGTACAACAGAATCAGCAGAACACGACCAAATCTAATTCAATTAGGTCAGATAGACCTGTGCTCTATAAAAACTTGTTTAAAACTACAGAAATTGCTCTGCTTTTTCACTTCATACATATTGTTGATAGCTACCAAAGACAGGACATTAGTCTAGGGAGATCTTTGCTCATTCCTGTTACAGTGATACTCCAGTATGTCCAGAGAAATGCATAAATTAAGAACACTAAAACATTCCTTTCTCATACTAAAGATTAACTACAGCTTCTTTTTTAGGATTTTTACCTACTACCTTTAAATAAGCCTAGAAAGAAAATTATTTATTATTTTTGCTGTGCTTATACCTTTGGTGTTATTACAATATTTCTTAAAGAAAGCCCCAAAGCCTTTCCACATTGAGTGTCCAAGACCACTCTTTAATAACAACCTCTAACCAGAATGCAAAGTGCGTAGAAGATAAATATCCACAATTACTAAATGAGCTGCTGACAAAAACAATTGTTAGCTTCATAACTGGCTATTATAAATAGTTAACTTTGCGAACTATTATCTGGTTGTAAGGAATTACTGTCACCAGATTCATTCTGCACACCATACTGCTACTTAAAAGATGAGAACACAGGTCTCATCTGAGTTGACAATTCCTGTTGCTGTTTTGTGTGTAGCTGAGATATAAATTATACCTTTCCTCCTTCATTCTGCTACGTTTGAAAATGAACTAAATAAATGTCTAGAGAAAATGACTAGGCCACTTTTTCCTTCACAGTGTTTGTGGAATGACAGCCATTCATTCCAGACTACCCTTCTTGCAAATTTCTTCCTATTCTTAAGTATTTCCCCCGTTGTTTGATCCTGTACCAACTGAAATGCTTTTCTACATTTGTGCAAAATATTTTCAGTAATGCACCAAATGTTTTGCTGATGGGATGAGTCTTGTATAACCTAAAATCCCTCACTGTTTGCTTTCTTCTGGCTCTCATGTCCAGGGATTTCATCCTTTTCCCTACCTCCATACATAAGCTGTTGATCTTGCACGTATCAAAGATTTAGCTGAGACATTGATAAATTTATCCATCTTTCCCAGACATTTATTGATTTTAAAAAATATCCCTAAATGGTTTAATTTCTTATATTTGTAAGGATAAAATTTCCTTAGTTTTGGAGTGCATAACCTTTTCACCATTCTTCTGTGTCTTACTGATTCTGCTGGGATGCTGATTTCTTTCTTTCACATATGGAAATGAATAATGAACAATAAATATTCCACTATTTATTCTTTTTCTTAGATATTATAGGAAAAAACAGTACCACTGCAATGCTCCTCCCTGTTTTTAAAGAAAATTTTGATTACCATCTCTAGAAGCTTTTCTAGGTTGCTTGGATTTATTTTTGTAAGCACAATTTTGGTTTTTAACCAGCTTTAGTTTCATTTTTCAGATTTATTTTTTCCCTTCTGTTGTTAAATTTATTCTGTCACACTTCCAGGATCAATCTCTTTCTACTTGTCTTCAAATGAATCTATTTGCACTAAGGACTTTACTCTTTCTACAAAGGCAGCATGGGGTGTTGCTGCTCTAGATGGGTTGCGTAATTCTGGAGTACTAGTTTAATCCTGAAACAATTATTTAGTTAATTCAACATGCCCCAACACCCCCTCTCCCACCTCCTTTAAGATACTCATCAAAAAAGCACCTTTTTCTATCACATGCTCTGCTCCACTATAGTAACTATGCTATGGAAAGAAACAAAAAAGCTTTTTGTTTAGTCCCTGGGAGTCACAATCTTCAGTCACAACTGTTCAATGTATTATTGAAAAAGTATTTGATCTTGATATATTTGTCATTCAGTTTCAGTTACTTTTTTTCCATTTATGATGAATCTCCCTTTTCTCTTCTAAAATAGCATATATGGCATCATTTCCAGTCAGGTTTGATGAGAGCACTGAAATACCGAGCAAAACCAACTGAAGACAGAGATGTCAGTCACAAATCAATCAAGTCATAGTGCCCCAAAACAATAAAAATATATTAGGAAAACATAGCACAGAAAATTACATCTTATAGACAAAGAATAGTTCATGCTCTGTTGAAAGCCTGATTTTTTCAAGTAGTTTGAAAATCAGTACGGATAAATACTTCCTACTGTAAATTGCAGTATGGTAAGATAATTTCTGACTCATTTTATGTCAGGACAATTATTTTGAATTATTGATGGTTTATGATTAATGCAGGTCCATTTTTGATCTCATGTATTTAATAATTTTAATTCCTTCAGTTCATTTGGCACATCAAAAAAGACAAAGAAATATACAGTGATACAAAAGAAAATGAAGACACTTTTTAAAACTCCCATCAGAATATCTAATGCCTCCATTGCTCAGATAATTTTTTGAATTCACATGGACTGGAAAAGTAACATGAAAAACACTTTCATAATTTAGGTACTGAGGTACAAATAATTTATTGTTACTAAGATGAGGATTTGAAAGATATGTCTTGTGAGTGTTTTGTACAATTAGCAAAACCATACATTATTAAATCCAATGGAAACCTCTAATAATATGGAAAAAATACCTCCATGTAGCTCAGCAAAAATGTTATTCAGCTGTTTTGGGGTCTCAGATGAATGAAAACATTTCTTGAGTGCAGAAAATAGCTGCTGAATCATCATTGCTTATTCTTTATGGAAATGGAATAACTATGAAAAAACAACCAGAATTGTCCAGTGCTCATGTTCTCTCAACTTTCTTGTCATCTGGACTCTGATAATTCAGAGGCGATTCTCTCCAATGTCTTTCTGCCTCACACCCTAATCTCACTTTACAAACACAAAAAGGACGCATTGTCTTGCAAGGGGCACGTGCAAGTCCCAGGTACAATAAATGTGTCAGCAAAAAACTAACCAGATAACAAATAAGATACTATGAGACAGGAACAATATGGCCTGAATTTCCGCATTACAAGTCTCTGTGCTGCTTCTCTCTTTTATATTTCTGTCCCACAGTGAAGACCAGGACTATAAACCTCCAGATCCCCTACACAGCTGCACAGCAGTGGAGAGAGATAGATACTGTCCTGCTCCTGAAATAAAATACACATAAGCAAACCCTGCCTGTATTAAGGTGATCTTTTCATACTCCCCACATTGATAAGTACAGTAATTTCATGATTATGAGCAGCACCTTTTCCATGGAAGAATCCAGCCTACCCCAGTAGTGCGGCTTATATTCAGGTGCGGCTTATCTATGGACAAATCCCAGTGAAATGCCAACCAGGAAGTGAGAGTCAGCAGGGGAGGGCGCGTGGGGCTGCCTTTAAAGGCTTCGCTGGTCTATGAAAACTGTTTGCAACTTGAGCACCTGACACCAAACCCAGCTGGCAGTGATTCTGTTACTAATTTGTTACTTTGTTACACATGGATCCTCACTTAAAAAAAAACCAAAAAAACCCCAGTGTAGCTTATATTCAGGTGCGGCTTATAATTGTGAAATTACTGTACTTTTTATAATTCAAAAACAGCAAAGAATTTTGCAGAATTCTTCTCCAAAACAAACTCTTCTCCACTTGTCCCAGATTTTCTGGATCCTTGTCATGACTGCTACATGATATCAGGACCCCAGGGCTCTGTTCTGTCAAGAAGAGTCTTTATTCTATTTAACCAAATAAAGAAGCATGAACAAATGCATAGACACGTCATAACATCTGCTAGCCATGACCTTGTACAACCTTCTTAATATTTTTCTTTTAGGTTTCTGTTCACATTATTTTTCATTTCACCCTTCTTGATAGAAAATATCTGTATTACTAACTAAATCCATTATCCATAATAGAATGCTATTCAAACATTTTACAGTTAGTTATGTATTTTCCTTCCATATAAACAGTATTAAACTTTCATGTTGGAACTAAGTGCTCTTCAATACCCTGTTGGTGGGCTTTTCTACTCTGTATTGAGACAGGCACTAAGAGGAGGGTGATCTTGCTTCAGTTAAAAATGGCTCATACCAAGGCAGTTATATATTCAAGCCATACCACTGTTTCCTCTGTAATTCCTTGATTTCTAGTTCTAACATGCTCTAATATTGACTGACACTACCTTTAGACTAGTTAGAAATGCTCCCTGTGAATTCCCAACCAGTATATGCAGGTTTTACTACTGCCAGAAAAGAGCTGGTTATGAACAGCTACTGCCAGCCCAAGTGAAAAGCTGCAAGGGAAATCTTTTGTGTGTCTGCAGGAAAAGAAAAAAAAAAGATCCTGACAACACCTTGCACTGTTTTCCAGTTATCACTGCTGTTCATGAGGCTCTGTAAGTTTCCAGAGGAGATAGCTGGATCAGGAGCAGGACTCCTTGGGGAGTAAGTAATGAGCTCTAATCCCTTTTGCATCTAAATTGCTTCTGCTGACTTAAAGTTTTATTATCATCCTGACAGTAGAGTTAACAGGCTCACCCCCAGCCCACCATCCTCACATCCTCACTTTTCTGTTTCTGCAGTGTCACTGAGACAGGTGAGTCAGAGAAACATTGCCACCTTAGGGCTCCTTTACCTTGACAATTGCTCTGGCTGCTGAAACAGCAGGTACCTGCATCCTGCTGCTACATCCTGCTGCTGTGGTGCACCCACTGTTTCCAGCAGATGAAACAGATGATGTTTCCTTTGGTCTTGGGCTGCTCAGCTGCTCCCCATGGGCTGGGCAATCTCCCTCTGTGAGGGTCACTGAGCACTGACACAACGCAGGTTACCTGAGTTGCAGACTGACTGCAGAAAGCACAGGCAGGTTTTCAAAAGCAGAATCTCAATGTTAATGTTCAGGGTTGGCAAAAAACACCCCAAACTTGCAGTGGATAAAACTCCACAGTGCAGAATAAATCCCCACTCCTCTCTGCTTGTACCAATTTCCTTTCTCCTTTCTGATAAACAAATACATCTCAATATAACAGCCTAACAAACACATATGCAGGCAGACAGCACAACCCCCGGAGAATGAATTATTTCCCCAAAGAGTAACTTTGTGAATGTTGTCACTGATCATATTTCTTAGTTTAATTGCTATGCCAGCTTCTTGAGGCTGGATAATGCTTAAAAACCTGATCTCAGGTAAGCAAAGGGGTGAATTGACCCTATTCAGTGGTACCATGATCCTGGTGATGCTCAAGGCCAGGGGACTGGCAGGAGCATTGGAATCTCTGGTCCCTCTGTCCTACCACAGCTGAAAAGATAAATGCTTTCACCATGCAGTTACTGCTCTGAAACGGATCTGATTTCTGAGCAGTAGAAATTGTGGCTTGTCAGGAGATTATGACCCACCCAGTGCTAACACATAGCAAGAGAATGTCTGTGAGTTTTGAAAAAGCAAAGTTCAGTGGGTTTAGGTAGTTGAGCAGAGATGAAGTCTTGGCTGTATTACAGAAAAATCTAACTGATCTCAGAAAAAGAAAACAAACCATATATTCCCTCTCTAAAACAATTCCTGCATTTGTGAGTCTCAGAAGAATGAAATAATCAGTTGGGGCTGCGAAATGAGATGCACTGCTGCACAGAGCAAAAGTCACAGAAAAGAGTGAACTGAACAGGATCTAGATGAAGCAGGGAACACAGCTATGAAAATTGATGTGAATCCTTATTAACTTGCTACTTTATTTTCCTTGTTATCTCTTATGTTCTCTGTGCAGTAAAAGGCAAAAAATCAGCAGCACAGAGCTTCAGTCTAAGCCACACTTGTGGCCTACAGCAGAAGAAAGTCCATGCTGGGAAAACAATGACTAATAACACTTGTGAGACATGTGTCAACGCAAGGGACAGATGCCAATCATTAAGACTCCAGCTGAGCCTCAGCTACAAAGTTAAGACCAGAATTATTCTGGAGGAGGGCTGAGGACAATAATATCTTTCACTTTGCACTGCTTGCACCTGCTGAGCTTGTACAAGTAAATCTGTCCCCCAAGCACATGACATGTGGATTGTACAATGTGAATATGAGGCACACACAGGTGCTATGAAATTTCAACTAAAGTAATCTTCATAACAAAATAATGCTTATTTTTACATGCAATAATTTATATATTTTTAAATTATAGCAGGTGCTACAACCTGTGACTCACCAAAGCCATTCCATGATGCTCCTGTTGCCCTGGCTTTCCTTCCTTCATCACAGGCAGGGTAACTACAGGTGTGAGATCTCAGGGATTGTGAATGGCTCTACATCATTTGTTTACACAGAACTAAGACAAATTTTGGTATTTGGTTCAAAGCATGACCCCATTGTTTCATACATCTAAACCACACCATTAAACACCTATAGTGACCCACCTATAGCACTTGGGAAACTTGGTCAGCACTGGAGAGGTTATACCAGAAAAGGAGCAAGCTCTACATAGAGGAGATGTTGATAACAGCTACACCACCTGTAAAGTTCAAATTCAGCCTGAATGAAATGAATTTTAAGTAGACCTTTGAGTTTGCAGGTTCAGAAACAAAACTGATGATATGCTTTATGTCATGAAGAAAAGCCAGTCACGCTGGGGCCATAGACCTTAAGCACAAACAGATGAGAGCTGGAATAAATAGTTCAGCTAGTCCATCCTTCTGCCACAGCAGCACTGTTCTGAATGACTGACTTCCATGTTGATGTGTTCAGAAGAGATTCAGGTTTACTTGCCATTAGGAAGCCCTATGGAAACACGTGATTTGTTGGGTTACATCCTAACAAAAGAAGCAATAGACATAGCGCAGGAAAGAAGTTTAAGAATGTTAAATCACAGACATAATAAAGGACTGGGCCAAATCAGGAAAAACAAAGAGAACTTGAAGCAGAGGGTTTTGAATAGGAGGCAAAGAGAGCAGAAGAAATGTGAACTAAGTCTGTGGGTGAGTGAGAACTGAGGCACAGAGAATACAGACATGTACCCTGAGACCAGATATGGAGAAAATACGGGATAGAAATGGCCATGCCTTTGTCAGAAGGGCTTTGCATTAACACCCAGCATAACACACACTCAGTGCACTGGAGGGAGAATGAGCCACTGAGCTCTGATCCATCCATGTTACAGCTGGATACAGTGCCAGGATGACCAGGTTCGCAGAGCCAGATACACACATCTTCAGGTAAGATTTGAATTTTGGAGGCAAAATTCTTTCAAATTTGAACTAAAACTAAACTACTGAAGAAAATGAAATGCTTTTCCAGTGTCAGGCTTGACCCTGAAACTGCTGAAGGCATTTGAATTGAATGGTCTGCATGAACTGACTATTCTGAGTAGAGAGACACAGTAGGGAAATGAGGCAATTGGGAGCTGTAAACTCTGACTCCCACATGTAAAAGCAATTTTCCTAATTTTCAGCTGTCACAGAGAGTTCTCAAAAAGCAATTCTGCACAACTGACGTTTTCTAATAAAACCTAATCCATGGAAAGGTTATCAATCAGTTTCTACTGTCTCATTAAAAGTAATAATAAAAAAGGCAAAACATAACCCTCTCAGAAGACTGTGGGGAAAACAAATAAGATAAGAGTAATGAAGGAGTTGAATGAGTTAGACGTAAGGACAGAGACAATAAAAAGAAACAATACATCAAGGAAGATATCTGAGAATATAAAATAAAATTGCTAATTTACATAGGTAGAGGATTGCTAGAGAGAAAACAGTTCTTGATTAGACCATAGGATTGAAGAAAGGTCTTGATTTGAAATTAGGAAGTAAAATTATTCATGGAGAAAGCACGTTGCATAAACATTTTGGTCAGGCATTCACTGATGTGTTTAAACAACTGAGTCCCAACACAAGAAGACTAAAATAGAACATTTTAGATGTAATGATAGGAAGTGTTAAATAGAGCTTGGGCTGAAATAAGATAAACAAGATGCAGCAGTATAGGCCACAGAACAAGAAAATTAATTTACTGCTGAACCACAGATTTGAATACCCAGGGTGCAGCTATACCTAAGGCAACATTTCTAAAAGCCACTGCAGACCATGCTGTCAAATTCTTGGCAGTTTTGCCATTTTCTTTGATTCTACTCTCAATTAAACAGAGAAGAATCAAGCCTAATTCAAAGATACTAGATTAAGAGCAGCTTTACCTCAAGGATGAGCAGAGAAAAGCCATAGCATTTATAAAAGGCCCATTAAAGAACTCAGATGACTTATTCCCCCAGATTTCAGTAAAGCAGATAGGCTTAACTCAATACTATAAACACTCTCCTGTAAATCCATCCTTTTACATATCAGTAAAAAATCAGGAGACAATCCAAAAGAGACGGAAATGAAAACTGAAGAGGGAAGAAGAAGAAAATAAAGACAAGAACAGCCACACGTCATCTAGATGCAAAGTTCTGACAATATGTGTTATGATACTGATCTCCTCTTGATAAGCAGTAACAAGTTCCTTTTCAAAGTAATCACCAAGCTAATACTGATAAAGTTTAGATACAGAACTCTTTATATATCAAGTATACTCCAACATATAAATTTTTATAAAATTATGAAACCAAAGCTGCACAAAATATTCACTTAAAATCAAGCAAACATCCACTTAGTGTCCATAACCCAAACATTAGCAAGTGCTGGTACAAGCAGGAGAAAGAACCAGTGAGTAAGTCAGCATTTGATCAATAAATAAAATTATTACTTTGTACTCTTTGCTTACTTTTGGCTAAAGGGAATCACACCAGGAAAGTTAATTGAATTTTGAAAAGCACCATGGTTTGAAAAAGATCAAAGTGTCCTTTAGAATGAAGTTATTTTTTTAGTTCATGATTCTGTGCTGCCTTCTTAAATGAGATGCACTCTAAGAAGCAATTGTTTAAAAGAACAATAAGTTAGAGATTGAACAGAAATTCAGAAAACACAAATTCGTGCCAAGGAGTAACATATAGAATACAGAGACCGAAAGAAATGAATGTTAGAGAAAATTAATTGTAGAAGGCTGGTTTGTGTCCAAGCTTTTTTTCTTTTCATGGTTTTTTTTTTTTTGTTTGTTTGTTTGGTTTGGTTTGTTTGTTTGTTTTTCCCCTAAGATAATATTGATTGAAAAACAATCAGTTTAGAACTGGAATCATAATAAGTTATTTTTTTGTTATTAGCAAAATATTAGAGCCAGAGTCATACAAACTGAAGAGTCCAACTTCTGCCACTAGGATGACTAAGGGGCAAGTTCATGTCTATAGGAGAAGGTTCTACAGTTATATATACCCTAGATACTGGTCCAGGGAGTATTTTCTGGCTTTTGGACCAACTGATCTATGTTCATAATGGTAAAATGGTTTGACTGTGTTTAAAATGCCAAATAGTAAAGCTGTGTTTTTTGAGCTAATGCCTAAACTATGGCCAACATTTATTTGCAAAGGTCTTTTGTCCAACCAAAAGCTTATTGTGCTTTTATTGCACAAGACAAATAAGGAGCTGACTTTTTGTTAGAGGTTTCACTCTCAAATTGACAGTTGTCTCTTACTGCAACATGTCAAGAAAATGCTTTCTTGTCACAATTGTATTGAGACAATCAAGGTGTGATGGCAACCAAGAACTGCAGCTCCTGCCCCTGATCATGGAGAACTTGACCTTGCAAAACATTGAGAGTCTGCTGGCACACAGACTTGCAGCCTGAGCCCTTAACTACAACTAATGGCTGCTCCTCTCCAGGAAATCCCTCTGACCATCAATGGGTGAAAGCTTGGCTTAAGAAATACATTTTTGGTAGTGGTCCAGAAGCAGCTGTTGACATAGTGAAGCATAGATCTGCAGCTAACAAAAGCCATTCCATTTATAAAGCATTCCCTATGAGACAGATTAATTAGGCCCAAAAGGACTCTTTCCTGGATTGGCAAAAACAGTTAAAAAGATATTACAGTAATTTCACAATTATAAGCTGCACCTTTTTCATTGAAGAATCCAGCCTACCCCAGTAGTGTGGCTAATCATCAGGTGCGGCTTATCTATGGACAAATCCCAGCAAATGCCAACCTGGAAGTGAGAGCCGGCCGGGGAGGGCACCTGGGGCTGCCTTTAAAGGCTTGGCTGGTCTGTGAAAACTGTTTGCAACTTGAGCACCTGACACCAAACTCCGTACTGGCGCAATTCTGTTACTAACTCGTTACTTTGTCACACACGGATCCTCGCTTTAAAAAAAAAAAACAAAAAAACCCCTGCTTATATTCGGGTGCAGCTTATATGTGGACAAGTCCCGTGGTCTATCCGGCTACCCGGATGTGCGGCTTATAATCAGGTGCGTCTTATAACTGTGAAATTACTGTAATTTAATTTTAAATATAATAATTGCCAAAATGACATACCTGTTTTCTTGCTTTGTCTCTATTTTGTCTTAATTAATGCTGACTTCAAAACAACCTGTAGAAAAGGTCTTCCTTTTGCTAAGGATCAAAATCTGTTTCTCCCAAGTTTTCTCTCAAATTTCTGTTTGAATTTTATCTCAGGTAAGTATCTTAACTAGTCTAACTAAAATTGGAAGGGAAGCATAAAAAAGGCTATAATCTGAAACACTTTTAAGATAACCTTTGTGCTCTGGAATACTATAAAAAAGAATATCCTCTAGGAAGATGAGTCTGGTGGTGAAACTGAAAGATTCAGAAAAAGAATAATTGTCTCAATTATTTTCAAGCAAAACCTACACGAAATAATTTTTATCTCTTGTATTTTTCTTTTTCTTGTACTCATGAACATGCCATATTTTTTCATTTGCTTTTCATCACCATCCAGTTATTAGAAGCTGCATTTTAATTATTTGGACAAATTAACTGAAATACAGTACAAATGATAGATAAAGCAATTTTCTACACAGATTTTATATAAATAATTTGACATACGGGAAGTACTAGTTTTGTATTTTCTTATCTCGCTCCTATTGATTGCTAATGCTGTAGGCTCAAGTAAAACAACCAGTTTTGAACTTTATATTGATTATTGTGCATTAAATATTCACAGTCTAGAGAGAAATAAGGGTGACAATGCATTTAATATACTATATATTATTTTATATGATTTAATATGAAAACCTAGATTTAATTTTACTTATTAAAAGCCTAAGCAATACTTACATGTTAGTAATGTATTATTGTTGCTTATTTATTTATTTATTTATTGCAATTTTATATTAATCTTTTAAAGAACCCTCCTGTAACCAAACACATGACAAGCCAGTGATGACAAGAACACCATCAAGAAATCCTTGTAGTCTCATGGCATATCTCCAATACATCAGCTCTGTATAATGATGAGATGCAAGGCTGGACTTCATGCCAGCAATGACACTGGAATGGGATGTTATCAGGTGATTTAACTCATATTTACATTTGTTGACTCACTGAAAATTTAATCTTTTCACTATTATTGCAAAAAATCAAAACTAAACCCCAAGCTATGTCAAAACCATGACACTGAGACATGACTTTGAGGCGTTTGTATGCTGCAATGAAAATCTTTACAATTTTGATTTGAAAGATCCAAAATTTTTATAGAGTAAGAAGAAATCTGATGGATTTGCCTGTAGGAAAAGCCGGGGAAAGCAGAGAGAGACAGGGTATCAGAACTAGTAAAGAATTACGTATGTGTGTGTGTCCACATGTCTCCCATTTGGTCACATAACCCTTCTGGTGTGCCCATGGGCTCTGCAAAAGACTGTCATTGATTTGGAGGAATTTATTTGGTGATATCTTCTGTAGGCTCATTCCCCATGTCGCATTTTATCACGTTTGTCACCTTATGGCATTCCTGGGGGTGTAAAATCCTCTGTCAGCCTACACCCTCAAGAGAAGCAGCCACATCCCCCCGGAGCGGGGCACAAGAGCAGCAGCAGTGTGCTGGTGGCCAGCCCAAGCTCCCCACTGCATCCAACCATTACCCCAGCACTAACTACAAGCAGGGCTTTGGACAGTCCCCTGGATACATCACGCACTATCTGGAGGACCTCCCTACCCCTATCTGGCATGTGATACTGACCTCATACTTTCTTTCAGGGATTCCCTAATGCTTAGAAAATCAATTTGGAATATCCACCCGCTCTTTTCACTGTTCTTCAAGTCCTTGACTTTACCTGTACAACATGCAGGAAAACCTGACATAGTTGGACACTATTACCCGACTGCTTCCTTGGGATACTAGGCTGTCTTTGCCTACTTAGTGCTTTTTGTCAGCTGCCAGAAACACCCAGAATTGTGGTGTTTTTTCAAGCCTTACTGCCAGCTGTAAGTAGGCCTTCCAGAGACTGCAGCAGTACAAAAAATTAATCCTAAATTCAATAAAATCCTGTCCCATAAATGAGAACTTCACAAGTCCCAGCAACCTTTATCACAGACATGAAGAAGTAAATCTCCCCAGTCAGTAAGAATACAATGAATACTCTAGAAATTTATCTTACTATTTAATATCTAAATTTCTTACACAAAAGCAATTGAGGATTTCTTAAATAGCATTGTATAATAATTCCCAGACAAAAACTGCATTAAGATAAAGTTACAATTGAACATACATATCAATAATTTAAGGTAAAATACATTACAGGGATATATATTCAGCCCCAAGCAAGATTTACAAATCCCAGAAGTTTACAGATCTGGTTATAGTGAAAAGAAAAACATGGGAGATTAAAAATTGGAAATGTGAGAACAGCTGCCTCAGAACAGTGAAATATGATGGCCACTATAAGAGGCAGCATGCCTTTGGCATTAGACCTATTGAAAATATTCCGTTTTCAGAGAGAAACATTCCTTGTGTAATCCTTAGAATGCAAATATCGTATGGCAACCTCTATTGAAGAAGGCACTCAAAAAATCTGGCTTCAAGTATTAAATAACTAAAGAGACCTATGAATAAAACTTTTATGTTTACTTATGAATTCTTTAAAAAACTGTTTATGAACTAAGTTATGTAATTTTTTAAATAATACATTGCAGTCTTGATAGAGAAGTGAAATCTCAGCTTTTGTCATTAAAATTCATCTCTGTATGGAACAATTAATTGTGTTTCCAGAATTTGTTAATTTTCTGCTTGGAAAAATACAGAATACGTTATTGTATATGCTAAGGGACTTAGGACCCCAGGTCACACGAAATACAAGGATTTAGGGGTTCTGTATCATCTGAAGTTATAGAGGGATTTTAAAAGTTGCACACAATTAACTGAATGCATGAACATTAATGAAACTGCTAAAAATCATGAATTATTTTTGTACTTAATGCAGGACACTTGTCACCAAAATACATTGCCAACCATGGTGCTCATAACCATTATTTAGGCTCAAAGACAAGCTAAAAATCAGCTCACTCACATAGTGCATACTAAAGATCAAATTAAAGCCTGGCTGCCCAGCAGATCTCTGAGTACTTCAAAAATGAAAATGGACTGATACAACAATCATTGCACATGCACAGCTTCCACTGAAGTCACAAAATGTATTTCAGGATTAAGCCACAGTCAAAGAGCCTGCTTTTGCACATTACTCACTAGAAGACCCCTTGGCTTCAAGACCCAGTGAGCTCAGCAGGGATGCTTTGGTGAATGGGAAGTGCTGAACAGGCTTTTCATCAAATTTCACAATGATCTTATAATCATGCTCCATTACTCCTTGCTACATCACACCTTGTTTTACAAACAATGCCATATAAAGGACCATAGTGATCTGCAGTACCATAACAGTAGAATAACCTGAAGGAAAAGGGTAAAAAAAACCCAGCCCAAAACCTTGATAAGCAATGCAAATGCAAGTGGTAGAGTTAAGCAGAACCCACGATGCCTGGTTGTCAATCTTATGCTTTAATCGCGAGGTCAAGAGGCCCTCTTCTGCTGTCATTGTCACAACAGACCATGAACTGAGAGTGAAAATCTGTGGGGAAACAAGGAAAATATGTGAAAGCACCTCCTTGGGCTTGGAAAAAACGTCTCACAGAGCTCTTCTTTATGATAATCACATTGGAAGAGTCACAGCTCATGTCTTACACACAAAGTTCCAGATTTCTCTGAAGTACAGGAATACATGATCTTTTCTGCCCAGGGATAAAAGCCGAAGCCACTTCTGCAATGGAAAGGAGAGGGGAAGAGAGAAGGGGCAGAGCTGGGATGGAGAAGGAAGGTAGAGCCCCAGTAAGCCAGGCTCGCCCCTCCAACCAACAGCTGAGGGACACTGATCACTTGGACGAAGATGGAGGCAGTTGCCTGCACGGCTTTTTAAAGCTCTGGAACAAGCAATACAGGCAAAGGGGTTTTGCAGCCTCTGCAGTGCTGTCCCTCTGCAGTCCCAGCCCATTGCCTGCTCCATGCTCTAAGTCCCCTTGCTTCCACAGCCCAGTGGAAAATTTGTTGTTCGTGTTTCACTGCGGCCAACTTTGAAACTGGATATGCTCCCATTTTCTCTGGAAATAGGAATGGAAAACACTGCATTCTTTCCTATACAGAGTTTGAATACGAAACTATTAAGCAATCTAAATCCTATTTTCTTTTTTAATATATTTATCTATAGTTTTATTTTTTTAAATATTATCTACAACTTTTTTGCTGGTAGCCATTAATTATTTGGAAGTTTCATACCTTCCTTCGAGCTTGTATGTAGTTTTCCAGTCATTATATTTTTAATTTCGCATGCGAGATTTTAATGCATTGTCTATGGCAGCCATAAATCACTTATATGTGTTAGAAAGCAGACTGCTCAGTAATTGCCATTTTATTTACTATCCTGATGTAAGCAATTTAAATATGACTCACTTTGAAACAATGTAAAGCGACTTAGGAGAGAATGCAGTACAAGTGCAAATAGCAATCAGCAGTCATTGTTTCCAATTCCATTAATAGTAATGTTTTCTTAAAAAAATTAGTAGGACAACTTTGTGAACTGAACCACTTGTGACTCAATGGATGCTGTTAAGGGCTCAGTATCAACAGCTCTCACCTTGTCATTTTCCACATCTAGAAATGCCAAAGGAGACAATATACAACATCCCTTGGAAGCGGTAAAAGAAGCTGAGCAATATGTTGTGCTCTTGTTCAGCCATTCTTGGAGAAGCAATAAATACACTGAGAGATTTCAAATGCAAAATCTCTCCTAAATACAAGAAAGAGAGACTGCAGGTGACTGTCAGAGGGAATCCACCCATGTGATAATGCAACAGCCTCCAATTTCTTCACAGAAGTTAAAACACTATTATAAGACACAGAGCAGTAACGCCAGTGGTAAACACTGACTTTTCTGTAGATATTTCCTTTCAGTCTTTTACCATAAGGCTCAACACAGTATCACATCTGGACTTTTATTCACACAAAAGAGAAATATCAACCATTTGGTTACTCTGTTTGTACCCAGATTTAGACATCCTAAAGCCTTCCTGTGCCAAGCCTTTCCTACTGAGTGCACTGGCACTGCCAAAGAGTGAATATTAGACATCATAATATTTTT
>VRYO01002772.1:8957561-8980230 GCA_009812075.1 Sialia sialis | reverse complement strand
ACTGTACTATAATATATAGCATTAGTAGGCACACTAGCAGGCACATTGTCTTTAAGTCACCTGAATTTGAGAGGGAGTATAATTAAATATAAAAAATATTTATCTCTATCTTTATTTATCTTTGTTTACTCTGTTACTTTCTCAGCACCCTCAGATTTTCCCATGCCTCTCTCTGACTTATTTTGAAACAGCACAGAAAAATCTCTGACAGAAGCGTATCTAGAAATGCAAAACAACTTACAAAGCATAAACTCACTTCCTGATGGGGGTAATCTGCAGCCCTTTTTCAGAAGGGCACATTTACCAGAAACGACTTCTCTCTCTAACTTTTCCTAAAATGATTATATTTCTGACAGTCAACTGAAAGTATTGGCATTTGGAAAATAGTTCTGCTGTGCTCCTACACTTCTACTCCACTCTAAAGGCCAAGAAATGAAGCATCTCATGGGCTTCTGTTAAGAGGATGTGATAGGAAAAGTGACCACAATTCAAGAAGCAGAAAGTGTCGATATGAGATATCCCAACTTTGTAACAAATAACACAAAAACACTTTCAAATGGAAATAATTTGGACTTTTTCTGAATTCCTATGGTTTTGAAGTGACATGTTTCATTTGGCAGACAAAAATTTCTATGGGAACCAGACTTTGTGAAAAAGTCCATTTAGTAAAACTCTCCAAGTTTCCTTTATGGAAGGATTCAAGCAGAACACAGACGAACATGCTTCTAATGTCCTTGAAAATAGCTTGGAGGATAAGGCCCAGATGAGACAGGCCTGCCCCTACTCACCTGCTGGACTGAGTTCCTTTATTCTAGAACCAATGCTTCACTCCCAGTACATTAAATTCCTCCCATATAGTCACTTATCAGACATAATGGATGCAATTTTATCTGAAATAAAATATTTATGGAGAATGCACAGACAAGACATAATATGGCAGTTACTGTACTCAAGATAGTCAGAATTTTCCTTTGCAGCAGTTATTTACATCATGCTGCAGCTATTTCTCCTTTTCTTGGGTTGGTTTATGACAAATGTATAAAGTTTTTGAGGAATGGCATTAATTTAAGAATTCTTTTTGCAACTCAAGTTGACTCCTAACATTGAAACTTAAGAGTTTCTGTCCAGTAACTAACACTTACCACTTACATTGCTCTCTCTTTACTTTCAAAACATAATTACTGTCTTTTCTGACCTTTAAAGGTGGTTGTTTAACAAAAGAATAAGAGGAGAATTACACAAATTCAAGGACAGAGTCAGTACCCACTGCCTGTCAGAACCTCTGTTGTCCCTGTGGGCCTGTTTGGTACACCTTTGCTTTTGAATTTTTGCAACCACAGACTGCAGAATTTTACATTGTTGCCAAACCGAATCAAGAATAATAAAATGAGCTATTTCCTGGTACTGAATACTGAGAAGGATTAGAATCAGAGAATATTTTGGGTTGGAAGTGAACTTTAAAATCTTCTGGTTCCAGCCCTCCTGTCATAGGTAAGGAAACATTTTATTAGAACAGGCTGCTCAAAGCCCCATTCAGCCTGGTCTTGTACACTTCCAGGGATGAAGCACCTACAGCTTCTCTAGGCAACCTGTGCCAGTACCTCACCGTCCAATGAGTATAGATTTTTTTCCCCCTAACATCTAATCGTAACCTTTTTCAGTTTAAAAAGCAACTAGCAACCCATCATAAAGAAGATACTTACCTTACCTTACCTGAGTAATCTTCCTTTATAAAGAGAATTAATTTCTAAGATAGATGCAAATTTCAGATCATTTTTCAGAAATGCAGGGCATATAATTGCAGAGAAGAAAAATGATGCAGGTACATTACTCTTGGGACACAAGCTGAACTGGCTGTGTATTACCCTTCACGCCATGTAGGCAGATCATTCTGATTGCTTTGGTAACTTACATCAGAGGCTACTTGAATAGTTAAGGAGGTAGGAATCTCCACATAAAATTTTGCACAAATACACACCTACAGAAGCATAACACAAAGGGGAGTTTAAAAGAGAAAGACTGAAAAGTATGGACACACATACACATGTAAAAAACCGTCTTAACAATCGCCACTGAAGTGCCCACCTGTACGAAAACTTGTAGCACTCACTTCACAAATGAAATGACAGAACATTAAAGTATGAGGGTTTTCCATCTCTACCCGGCCCCATTTCACACTCTCCCTGTTGCCAAATGCCTGTATTGGCAGCCAGCAAAATCCCCACAACTCTGAGTCTCTCCAAGAAAATGATAAATTCTTGTCTAGGAGGCATATGTATTAAAATGAAACTCAAGTAACCTGATTCGTAACATGAGTGTTACACATTTCTCTGTGTATTTAGGCACCAAACAGCACTGGAGCAACAATTAAACTCAGTATTCAGAAATTTTGTTCAAAGTTTGTAAAACCTGAATTTTCTGCGTAACTCCCAGCTGTAGACAGTTTTAAAGCAAATGTGCTTATTAAATGAAGTGCTGAAAGTAATAACTGCTTGGGTTAGTCTCACATGTTTCTCTTGAAAACTGCAAATGGAATTAGAATGCAACAAGAAAGTCCTTCAAGATGTCAGATAACAAACTTTACTGAAAGGTGACTTATGCCAGACTTCTATGTCCATGTTTAAGGTACAAAATATGCTTAAACTGAATTTTATAACAAGTGATCAGTCATATAATTAATATCAGAATATTTAATTTCAGAGCTTAATATGAGTGCATGGCTTAGAAAACATTGACTATAATATTGTTGAAACCATCTTCCACCCTGAAACCAGGGGATAAAGTTGCTTTCTGTTCCAAGATACTAGAGTTCCTAAAAGAACCAAACTTTAGAAAAATTCCATTTACTTCGGTGTTCACTTAAATTTCTAATTCAATCATTATATAGCAACCCATATAGGTGAGAGAGGGTGAAATCAAAGATGATATGTATCTTCAGGGCATTTTTCTGTTGTGAAAAGGTTTTCCTACTCAAAATTAATATTGAAAAGAGGGGGTCTTCCAGAGGCTGACATGACATATGACATTATTTCAGTGACTCTGCAGTTAATTAAGTATTTTCAATAAGTCTATAATGAAGTATTGAGATTGACAATGAAGTCTAAATGTGATTCTTGTTTCTGTTGTCAGCTGCCATCTTAACAGCCATGAAAAGGCAAGTAATGTAAGAAAGAGTGATGTAGATCAAGACAATGGAAAAAGGGAGAATTAACTGTAGAAGTGGCTCAGTAGCAAAGATTTTCAGAAGCATTGAGTTGACTTGCTGAAAAATAATTTTATCCCAGGCACAGCTTATTGTGTGATCTGAAGCTGTTTACGTTATTACTTACCTTCACAAGCACCCACCGTCTAAGAATGTGCAGTATATGACAGCTATGATGAGTTGCCTTGCAGATATCCTTTACAGCTCTTAAAATCTGCCCCTGTGGATCCCAGATTCTAGTTTCCAATGGCTGCATGCTTATGTCTGTTGTGTGAGTGTGCATAGAAGTCTACTGAACAGAATTTCTGTTCTTAATGGTCACCTAAACATCAAATGCGCCTCAAATCAGCATTTTTACTTTCACTTAAGTTCCCACTCTTGGCAGACAAAGATCAGAGCTAGGAAGGCACATGGAGCAGGGCAACTATTCACTGTTGTAAGTGAAAGCCTTAAAAATGCTGTGCATGCAAGTGCAGCAAACAGGAGTAGATCTGAATAGGTCTTCTCTCTACCTCTTTGTCCTTCTCTATTAAAAAGTACATACTTTGTATCTCATTTCTCAGACTCTGCTGTCATTTGTGCCCTTAGGGAATACATTCAAATTAACCTACCAATTATCTAGAATTTATTATCTTGCAATTTCCTATCTTGCCTTGAAACGCCTTTTTTTTTTTTTAATGTTTCTACTGGAATCACAACTTTAAGTTGTCTGTGATTTTACCCATTTTTCTCTCTCTCCACCAAAATAATGAATTTGCTAACTTGCCTCAATAATTATTTCTGAGAGAAACTCTTGGCTAGCAAAAAACCCAAGGCAGAGACCTCAGTGAATTTCTTTCTGGCTTCATTAGTGGTTACCTGTTGAGCTGGGGAAAGCAGTTTGATGTCTACATAGCATTTTCCAGTAGCTGCTTTGCAGGGACACCAGAACAGGTCTATTCATCTTGCCTTAGCTTTGTCCATCCAGCCAAAGTTAGTCATTGATATTCCCTTTGCAGCTGGTGAGACAAGACTTACCTCATTTACAAAGGCTGAATGACCCCAGAAAGAATTTACATCTTGACTGAGAGACCTCAGGCAAGCAGCTTAGACAACGGCCTCATTTAAAGAAAACATTTTTCTTTTTTGTTTGTTTTTGCCAATCTCTGTATGACAATTAAAAGAAAATCCCTGTATGTGTCAAGAAATATAAACTTTAAAAATACAAATAATGAAAGACTGTCCCTAATGCTAACTGAGAATTTTGTGCTGATAGCAGCCACAGCACCGGGCCAAGAAAACTCCTGATATGCTGTTGTCTCCTGTGATATTTATCAATGCCAGCATAACAGTTGTCACTTTCCATCAGACTTGCTATCTTTCCCCAGCATGAGATCCTCAGAAGCAGGCAACAATCTCTGCATCCTTTGAGAAAACTTCATCCCTTTATATCATACAATCAGTCACAGAATCACAGAATGGTTTTGGTTGGAAGGGACCTTAAAGATCACCCAGTCCCAATCCCCCTCCTATGGGCAGGGACACATTTCCGTGAGACTAGCATGCTCCAAGCCCCATCTAACTTGGCCTTGAACACTTCCAAGGAAGGGGCATTCATAAAGTCTCTGGGCAACCTGCATCTGTGCTTCACCTCTTTCTCTCTTGCTGGTGTTTTGCAAGTAGAAAAAGTGACACCAGAAAGTGTCCAATTTGTCTCCTTCTAACTAAACACTGACACAAATGCATCTTGAATTTGTAGCATAGATTCAGAAGCAAAACTACTTAATTTTTTTTTCTATTCAACAGATTCAAGAGAAGCTCTGCAGGAAATACTAGGAGAATATACTTTTAACTTCAAACTGAAACATTTTACTTGCTTGGTATTTTCACATATATTACTGCAAGGAAAGGTTAAATTTTAGTATTCGCATTTTCTAGGGACATAAGCTCTGAACACACCAAGATTGTACAGAACCTATATTTTACTATTATTTTAAGCACATGTGCACTGGTAATACTGACTATATTGTGGAATGTCAGCCAGTTAATGAAGTACTTTGTATTTTCAGTCATGTCTCTACAGGAAGCAATTTACCCGAAGGCAGAAGCAAAACAGGTTTCTAGTGAGTTTTTGAACTCTAATACACTAAAATGTGTTAAACTGTTTGGATAGAAAAGTATTTTCATGAAGAGTCTTCAGCATCTTTAATAGCCCAATCACCCAGTGCCAGCTAGGAGTTACATAACAGCCTCTAAAGCTGAATTTTTTTTGTTTACTTGGAAGACTGGGAGAGGCAGTGGCAATAGGATAGGACAGACTTACATTAACTGCAAGAAAAGAAGGAAAAAAAATCTGACATTGAAGGTAACTAAAAAGCAAAACAACTGGGAAACAATCCATGTGTTTGCAAAGTGCACAAATCAATAAGGAAAAGAGAACACATTTTAAAGTAAACAGACAGCAATAAATAGGAGCTTCTCAGGTCATATGATACATGAAAGGATGTCACTGTGAAAGAACTAAAAAAGAAAAAATGTTGGTAAGACTTATCACTTAAAAAGTAAAACTTGAAAGTAAACACAAAACATCTTTGGCATGAACTGCATGTTTTTCCAGATGAGAATCACAATAAAAAATTGAAAGAAGGAGATTGATAAAAAACACTGGAATGGGTTCAGAAATAATGTCAACCTTATGCTGGCTCTATAGTGAATTATCCTTGAGCATCCCTCTGCTCACTCAGCAGCATATCCCTTCTAAAAGGCCAGGACATAGCCACACATGTCCTTGCCACTGAAAGGTCTTGTTTTCTGAAAAACCTGTCAGGTAAGGGCAAAAACAGCATTTTAGTGAACTCTAAGACAGGGAAGAAAATTTTGAACAATCTGTAGCCCATATTTACCAGTTAAATGAGCAGCTGCAAATGTTAGTCCTGTTGCAAAAAAGAAAACCAACTCCTCTTTTGCATTCCCAACCAGACTTATTAATGACCACCTTAACAAAACAACACAAAGTAGAAAATACCGAACTCAAATTAATAAATTGCCACAGGAAAGTAATTCACAATCTCCAGCATGAGGAATTAACAGATAAACTTTTTTCATGTGTACATAAATACTTCTAAGCACAGAAGGCTACTGAAGCTTAAAGGACTACAGCAAAACCTCCCAGCCACATCACTTCATGTTTTCAAGTTTAAAATGAAAAGGAAAAAATATGGGTTTTAAAAGGAAATCATACTTTCCCTGCACAACACTGAGAACTGGACATTCTTCAGTGAAGAATGTACTACTCAAGGAAATTTAAAGCCTGTTGATAGAAACAGGAGTTAAACATGTCTGAATGAAAAACTAAATACTTAAAATGAAACATTCATGAAAATGGGAATTGAGAAAGCTCAGGAGTCTGTAAGGAAACAGCAAATACACTCTAGCAGAAAAGGATGACTACATTAAACACAAGTGAATCTGCAGAAAAACATTAAGAAAATATATCCATGACTTGTTTCATGCATAGATGCATAGTGAGTGCTGAGTATTTTTGACAAAGACAAAAAAAATAAAATAAATCTTTTAATAAAATATTCAATATTGTATGGGTTTCACTATGTAACTCTACTAGGAAGTGATCTTTAACAGAGGAATTAAAATGTAACCTTCTGTGTCTTATAGGAAGCCTACTAAGGCTTGACATTACAAGAACATTTTTAGTCCCTGGTGCTTGAGCTGTGGCATCTGACGAGCCCCAGAAATATCTGTCAGTGCTGGGGCAATGTCCATGAACACAGACAGAGTCACTCAGGGACTAGAGTTAATTTGCAGTAGAGAGGAAGCTGTGAGGACAGCTCAGGCAAACAGATAAGAAATGCTGTGAGATGAGAAAATAATTTGAAAGTTAATAATGGAGATTTTTTTTTAAACACCTTTTCCATTTTCAATATGCTTTAGGGGTTTTTACTTGAAGTAAAGATATTGTGAAACCTGCAATGAAATTATAAAGGCTTTGCTCCAACAATGTAAAAATAAAAGCAGTATATTCTAAATAATATGTAGCAAATAGAGGCACAAAAGCTAAACCGAAGGCAAAGCTCTTGCGTGGCCAGACAAGTGGGTACTACACTGGCACTTGTGCATTAGTCCAAAGCGTACCAAACTTATACTTATTAGATCAAAAGAAAGGCAGAAAATAGCAGGCTCAACATTTAACCCTGTACACTAACTGCTGACATAGCCTGGAGGATTAGTTTTGAACAAAACAAGTACCATTTGGTGTGCTACATGAAGTTGTGTATTGCAGCCACACAACCCTGTTAATCATCTTCACTAACACAGAAATCTCTGCAACAAAGAGGCAATTTCTTGCTTAGTGAACTCTGGCAAATTTGTTGAAGCAAAACATGTTAAAACTGCAAGAAGGGAGAACTAGTTTTGACAGCATCATCTGTCATGCCATCACTGGAAACATTCAAGGCCAGATTGGATGGGGGTCTGAGCAACTGGTCTAGTTGAAGATCATGAAGAATCTGATCATGGGTGGAAGTTTGGAACTAGCTGGCCTATAAAAGTCCCTTCCAACTGCAATTATTCTACGATCTGTCTAACCTCTCTTCAACGGGCACTTCATGGACAAATAAGGGAGGCATAGGCCTGCCATTTAATCAGCTAGAGAAAATGATTTACTATTCTTCAACACAGTAAAAAATCTCTGGGTAAGTAAGAACACAGTAGAGTTGGAAATGCCACTGTAAAAAGATGGGGGGGAAAAATCATCTTTTAATATTGCTATTTGAGAGAATCTCTTGTATAGGAGAACTCTGGTGCACTATCACCAATTATCAATAAATTGGGATTTGAAATAAATTTCCTCCTGGAACAATGCTTCTTCTCTTGCAGTGTCAAGTAAAAAAAAAGGCTCAAATACAAGGGGAAAAATATACTATCATAATGTTGAGTTTTGTCATTTGTATTTCTCATTCTTGCTCAATTTTCCTAACTTAATGAAATGGACCAAGCTTCTCAACAAAATTCACTCACTGAACTTCAGCAAGACAACTTATGAATCATACCTTTAAACTATATTTCCACTTTTATTAATATTTACAGTGGTAGTATTTTCTGCCTTATGACAAGGAGGGGATTTTTCACCCTCCCTGGTAAGTAGGACAGTACTCAGGGTGAGTGTCCTGGTCTTGTCCTGGTCTTTCTCCTCTCTCTAATCTGCTGGCCGCTGTTGGAAACTGGATCCTCAGCAAATGGCCTTTGGTCAGATCCAGCCTGGCCATTCCAAGATTATGTTCTGTTCTTTAATGCACATTCATGAAACATAACTCCAATATCTTGCATTCTTTGGCAATTGAATACAGTGGCTTCCAGATGAAAGCCAACTGCTGTCATGCAACTTTATCCAAGTAATTAAGCTATATTCCTTTTTAACAGCTGGGGAAAGGGAGCTTTAATATGGCTAGTCACATTTCAAAGTATAGAAGTAACCCTGACGAAGATGAATAAATACAATTATTTCCTTTTTCTTTCATATTTTTTATCTACCTAATTCCTGAATCAGGAATCTGTGTCTGTTGTACCAAAAGAGGAGACAAGTGCTTGTACTCTGAGGCAGGAACAGGGAATAAAAAAGGGGTAAGTGGTAAAAAAATATCCATCACTTCAGAGACCTTCAGAAGCGACTCCTGGATTTTTTAATCTGATATTTTCAAAAAAGCATCTGTAGCTCAGGCAAATGTGTAAGACAAGGGGTATTTTTTTCACAAAATCTGGGGCTGCTTATAAAAGTTAGGTCTATTCCAATGTACCATGGAGCCTCCTAAAATTAGGAGCAAAAGAATGAAAAAGTAAATTTAGTATCAGAGTTTCCAGTAGTTGCTTAGGTTCAATTCTTCAAAAATTCCCTTAGCTATTGCCTGCAAAGACAGACACTGCCTCTCCCAGTGTCTCTCCCTCTCACACTCTTTCTGTATCTAAAGCTCAGCTACTCACCTCACAACAGGCACCGAGCAGCAGCTCACTAAGAAAGAGAAAAAGCACAAATTCTTTCCCTGAAATAACTTTTTAACCTCTTGAGTGTCAGCTGCTCTAATCAAACTGTAATCAATGAACATTTTCCCTGTATGCAGGCTGTTAGGACAACTGGTTAATTGGCTGGCTTGAAAGACTGAAAGCACACAAAACTTCCACTTGGTTTAACACTTTTCCAGGGACTTATGTGAGGCAATAGCTGCAGAGGTACTGCAATGCAGCACAGCTCAGCTTGCAGACCACTGACACAGAATATTTTGAAAAAAATCTTAAGGCTATACTTCACCTCTTCACACCACTGTGGGAGAGAGGAACATGAGCTTTTGAGATTAAAACATGCACTAAAGCTTTTTAGCAGCTTTATTGGGAGACTAGTACTCTTGTCTATCCCTACTCCCAGGCTGTGTCTTTCAGGAAAAATTGTCACTATTTCAAACAAAGCTTCCTTTTCTTTAAAAACATATTTTAGCTTATATTAAAAAATGTTTTGTTTTTTTTTTTAAACTCCTTCCATACTGGGCTGTACTTGCAACTTTTGCCATTAAACAGCAAAATATGTCCTGAAGAAAGACCTGGAAGGGTAAAATGTGTTTCCCTGTGTGGTATATTTTCATTTTAATTTCTACCTAATTGTTTAATATGGACACAATGTCCCATCCTAAGATTATTTTCCAGGCTCAGGTTTTTATTTTGCATTTACTTCATATCTGTGCAATATTTTAAAAGAGATCTGAGAGTTGTTAAGCTGTGGAGAAAGTTGAAATTCTTCTGATTATTAAAAATTGGACTGCAAAGCTAAATACAAGTGATTGGTTTGTCTTCTAATTTTGTTCTAAGTATCTTTTGGTCCTTAAATTATCTTCAATTTCATATCAACCATGTGCAGAAGATATGAGTTTCACAAGAATATGAAAAGTTTTTCTGAAGCTTGCAGGCACTGGTTAGTGTAGATTGAATACATCAACAAACCTGCCTATGAACAGCATCCACAATGAGCATTAAGAGATCATGATTCTTAACATTAATTGTACTCCATTTACACAATACCTGTGCACATAACACAGGTTATTTTCAGTTTCTAAAATAAAAGGAACCACTCAAAAAGCCCAGAGTTTATGGGCTGCTCCTTAATGTGTACTTCCATTGCTGAGCTCTGATTTTTTTTTTAATTTCTGTGATTTGTTTTCCTCTTGCTCTTAGTAATTTATCCATACTTTTGCTCCCAGAATTTACATTTCTGTTTGGATTTTCATAATAATTTGCCTTGTCTGTTTCTCAGAGAGAAGAGGGAAATAAAGGTGGTGAGTGTAAATGAGGAAAAAAAGGACTGAAGAGCAGAAGAACTGAAGAATTGGTTCCCCATTTACACTATCCCTTTTTTTCCATCAAACAGCTTTGCATGAAATCACTGTTTATTTCTTCTGTTCTCCCTTTATTCACAGTATTTGTGCTCTTCTAAGCATTTTCACCAAGACTACTTTCATCTGAGGGATGAGCAGTGTGGTTCAGATGAGCACCATCACCAACCACAGATCTGACAGCATTCAAAAAAATATTGCGATGTTATTCTGTTTTGTCTGAGCTCATCTCTGAATTTTTGCATTCCAAACAGGATGACCAAAAAAAGCAACACAATATTGATGGAAAAAGCTATTCAAATTGATGGCAAGCACTAGGGTTTGTATTTTTTTTTGCTAGGAGTTACCATTCTTATGAGATTTGTTGCCAAGTCTCTACAAATAAATACAAAGAAGTTCATGTGGGATTTCTCTTTGAAACAAGGAAAGGGACATTTAACTTTGAAAGCTGTTTCTATAGTATTCACCCAATTTTCTTTCCACAGCATAGCATACTATTCATTTTTTAGAGAAAATACTAAGACAAGCATACAGGAAGCTTTTTCTACTCCCAATTTTAATTGCTAATCATCAGCTCACTTACAGTATTGACTTATGCTTCTATCATCATCAATCAATACCTGAAATACCAATAGCTAAAGGGTTCATTGATTTTTTTTTTTTAATTAATTTTTTTTAAATTTTTTTTTGCAACAACATCTAATGGCTTACTAATCTGGAAGAGAGTAAAAAAATGTACTGGTTAACATTTGTAGTGGCTATTCTTGGATCTTCCCAGAGAAACCTGAAGTTGTAGTAACAACTCAGAACTTCCAGTGTGAAAATGGAAGAAGCAAGCTACCAGCTTATGTACTTTACTAGAATTGGAAGCATTTAAAAGTGAGAAGCCCCTGAGGGAAGCACAGATATGCAGTTTTAATACTATTTTATGACTATGTTCCAATATATGCAATAAGATATAGTAAATAAGAATTCAGGTATAAATTTCAAATGCAGGACAAAAAGAGTTATGCAATAACTTTAGAATGAAATAAGTATTTAGTCTCATATAGAGTGTGTCTTTCTGTGTAACCCATAAATCTTTAAATAATTCTCTGTGACGGATACTTAACTCTTTAAAGTGTTTTTCATCTTTCTTTGCTGTTAGGGATTTCTCAGGAAAAAAGTTTTCATTTTACATCTGATTTATGCAGTTTGCATTAATAAGAATCTCAGATTAAAATTAAATATTTCAGCTGTGACATAACATGTGCTGGACAACTATAGAGTACCCTTACTACCTTAAAAGATTCAATAATTTACTATAAAAAGAAAAATTTTGGGCCCTGTTTTTCACAAGCTTCACTCTCTGTAGCGTGTTTTGAGATATTTGGCTGAAACAGAAAACTGGCATTGCTTCACTGAGGAGAAGCAATGCAGTTGGGACTAGTCTGCCCTCAGCAGGGGTTTTGGTGAATGGAGCAATGACATGGGAAAAATGGAATAAATATCCACTATAATATCTGATGGATTTCATTAGCATCATTTGAATTGTATGTTCACCAGAACTGAATTTGACACAGGACCAAGCTGCTAAAATGCAGGGTACAAGAATGTCAACTAAAAGTTCAATTTGAATAGGAAAAAACTGTCAAGCAATGTATGTTTTGTGTATTAACAATGGCATGGAACAACTGTGACATGCCAGTGATTGCTACAAGTACTCAGACACCACGGTGATAATTGCAGTGTAAAATCACCAGACAGCAAACAAGATTGCTGGAACTAATAGGAACACGGTTTCCTTCAGAGCCCAGTGCGAATCTCTGTCTGTAATGGAATTGCTTTTCAATACTTCTTTCAAATAACCCTGATTATTACTCATGCATTTTTATATTAATATGTTCCATTTATTTAACTAAAGATAGATACTTTCAATTTCATTTGTTCTCATCTGCCCATTTCTTACTATGGCTTAATTTATTCTGTTTGGTGACTCAAAGACAGATAAACCAATAAATGGATGCTTGATTCCAGATCTGAAGCACAATTGTACATTTGACTAAAACAGAAGCTATTTTTCTCCTTGAGTAATATCATCAGGATCCGAAGAAATGAAAGAAAGTATCCTATTGGATAAATTCTGGAAGTACTAATTAATCTCCCCTAAAAAACCGTGACTGAGCATTTTACCAGAACCTATGAGACCTACGTATCTCCTAGGCTGGGTACAATCAGGCAGAATCAACTCGTGAATTGAGTTAGAACTGCTTCTTGAAAAATGATAACATGGTGCTAGCAAGTCTTCACAGACACTTGTACTTGCTGAATTAATGTGGCAAAGACTTTAAAGAAACAACTACTGAAGAGGAAAACCACCTTGAGTTCCAATCAGAAGGAATTCCTCTCACAAATTCCTTGAGAACCACATAGTCATTTGGGTCACTGCCCATGGACAACAAGGAGTTCTGCCCTTTAATTCTGGACTCCAATCGGTGCCTACTTCTGCCCACTGAAACTAGCTTAACATCTAGAAAGATAAATATTAGACAGCAAAATTTGAATGAGATGCATCCTACCTTGAATGTCTTACAATTTGCTGAATTTCCTGCTGATGCTTTTATTTAGAAAGCTGTCATTTTCTCTAATGAGTAGTTATTATCCAGGCCTAATTGCCCTGAAGGTACAAGGACGCTGTCATCCAAAAGCAATAATGGGAAGCTCTACACATTCTGCAGGAAGCATTTATCCTTGTCTAATTTCAACCTGATTGTTTAAGCAATGTCAGATTTTCCTGGCATTTCTGTTCTCTCTTAACCTACCTTTTGCACTACCTATTTTCAGGAAGAGACTAGAAAAGAACATAAAATGAGCACTAACGCGAATAAAATGATTAACTAAGCGTTAACTACTGTGTTATTATATGCACACTTAAGGAGTACTCTTATAGTTGCATAAAACACTTCGAAAAGCCAAGCCTGTGACAAAAACACAGCCATTTCCTCTGGACTTTAGAACTGTCATTTAATTTTCATTCCAGATGAGTGCTGACGATAGCTGGGAAACTCGCCGGGAAACTCGCCGTCTCCAGCGGCCTCATGCTGTTAAATGAGCGGCCCCAGAGCACTCCCCTGCTGCCACGTGCCTTGCAGGTGCTCATTGCACTTACCCTCTGGCTGGTACTGTGCTATGATGGTGACCGTCTGCCCCGCTCCCTTGAGCGCAGCCGCAGCTTGCTCATGGGTGGCGCCTCGGAGATCAATGCCGTTCACCTGCGCAGGGAATCAAGACAACAACACGGGTGAGTAGCTGGAAAAGAGGCAGGGAGACAGAAGTGGGGTTTTACCACAAATATCCCATGGATGTAAAGGTGACATGGATGCCCAGCTGCAGAAGCAAAGCAAAAAACCAAAGAGGCTGAGGGGACACTTCCTATGACTGGCCGAGAGGACACACTCCAGTAGCACTCATCCCATAGTGTGACTGTGCTTATCCATGCAGGCTCTCTGACTGCTGTTTTTGGGTGCTTCCTGCTCTAATGAGTTTACATTTCTGGTTATCTCTCCAGATATCACCTAATATATTAGGTTCAAAAGATAAATGTTCTGTGATTCTGAAGGTCACTGAAAAACACTGCCAGCAAGGAAGCTGCTCCTTCAGTCATACCCCGCAGGCCCTGTCAGTAGCATCAGGAAAAACAGAGATAAATACCGTGTGTCTAACAAAAGCTGCTGGCTGCAGAACTTTTAGAGCAAAAACCCCCTTCTACTGTTCTCTGTTCATGCAACCCCCCTGACTATTGCCTGGAAATATACTGTACCTTGTACAGGATAGCAATGGAGTTGCTATCAGACACAGCTTCCTCAACTCTGTTCAACATCTACACATCTTTCCATGTAGTTTCTTTTTCTTAATCATTTTTGGCTTCACAAGAAATGGAAGAGGAATAGAGTAAAACAAAGTAGGAAATACACCCCTAAAACTCAGGGGCAGTTTCAGAACTCTTTGGATTTGAATTTGTGATACAGCAGTATCCCAAAGAAGAGACAGAATTCACAAACAGATTTATTAAGCGCTCCAATAACTCGAATCCTGCTTTCCAGTAGGAGCATTAATGTCTGACTGTACTGTACTGTGAGATTTCTTTTATTTATGTATTTATGTTTGTATGCATTTGCTTATTTATGTATTTATCCGTATTCTCACTTCTACGGGTTTCTGCTTTATAATATTTTAGTGAAGAACAAGAAATTTTGGACACGTAACAACCTCAGCAGGACAGATTATTGAAGAAAATTCTGATTATTGAAGAAAAGAAAAATAATAGAAATAAAGGGCAGGGAGAAGAAAGAGAACCATGGCACATAAAGAAAACATGCCAAAACACTAGACCAAAATTCTAAGCTATAACAAATATTTGTGTGTATGTTTACCAAATATTATTGAAAAATAGCTAAGCACATATTTTAAAAAAGGGTTTTTTTATAATTTGTATTTGAACTTCTTTTAAAGGATTACAAAAATAAATTTGATTCCATAGAACTTTTAAAGTAACAGCTATTGAGTCTGTTAGGAATACATTTATTTGGGTCAATAATGTTTAGAAACTGGCCCATCTTAACTTGCTGTCTTTCATCAAACTTTAGCGAATATGATGTTTTGAGAACACAATTATTATTTACCATGAATTCACATAGTCATATATAATAGTTTGGGCTGGAAGGGAACTTTAAAACCCCTCTGCAATGAGCAGAGACATCTTCAACCAGACCATGTGGCTCAGAGTCCTGTCCATCCTGACCTTGAATGTCAGGGTGACCTTGGAGCACCCATCACCTCTCTGGGTAACCTGTGCCAGTGTCTCACCACTGTCATTATAAAAAATTTCTTCCTTATTTCATGACAAAATCTACTCCTTACTAGTATGCAAACGACATACAGACTATTACTCTTAGAAAAACTAATTTGTGATAGAAATTATGTAACGCCCAGGAGATACCATAGCTTATAATCCAGAAGACTGCATGATGCTGTGGAATTGTTGACTGTACACAGAAAATACGAGCATGGGGAAAATATAACATAATAAATTTCATAATTTAACACAGGAGTTCTCAGTTGTCCCATCTCCTTGGGATGTTCTAATGTCTTGGAGAAGCTTTCAAAAAAATGAGCTGAAGGTTCAAAAGCTTTCATTAAAGTTGTGCACTGAAACCTCTGGGAAACACTCACCAAAATTCAGTCTAGGAATATATGACTCTAGAGAGCAATAATTAAGTAAGTGCATTCTAAAAGAACAAATGGAGAGAAGCAGAACTTTCAGTGCCATAACAATCTACCATATTTTAATCTACAACAGAAAATACCTAAAGAGGAAGATTATGTCAACTAGGACTTTTCAACCCCTGTTGAGAACAGAAGCTTCCTGTAAGGAACACAAATTAGGGTACTGCTGTAGAAAAAGAGGTGCTTTTCCCTACTTTTTCTCAGTGATGGTGTTATTGCACTTGATGCTGCATTGCACTGAGCACAGATGTACCAGCACTGTGGTACAAATACTCAGTAACTGAGCACTATAGTCACAGTTTTGTGAAGTGTGAGCACAGTTCCTAAATTTAAGAAAAGTGCCTATATCATGACATAAAGGAAACATCAGCCTTGATTTTGTGTTTGAAGAAGACAACTTTGAAGCCAAGTAACCCTGCATTTAAGAGAGAGCTTATTTTTTATCTGTGTGATTTTCCCTTTCATAACTGGAGTTCTTGAGAGAGACCCACAGAAGCATAGCATGATCTGAAGAAAAGCTTAAAGGAGCATTCCTGAATTTCTGAGCTCCTGAGCTGGGGAGATGGGTATGGATTATGTCACCTGGTCAGCACTGGAAGGTCGCAAGGAAAAAAACAAATTAAAAATTGTTCAGGCTTAAGCTCAAAGACTAGCTTTGAGAGGACACAAATCTTTCTTAAGTAATTCAGGGAAACACTGTGGTGGTCTGTAAAGTAGTGTTAATAGTACAGAAGATTTAAACATCATTAATGTATCCCAATAATCTCTCTATAGATAAAAGGAGAGAATGTATGAAAGAATAAGGTAATCAAATGCTTATTCTGCTTCTCCTCTCTTCTACAGAAACAACAGGTCTATGTCTACGTGAGCCAATAAGTATAATCCTAATAACGCATAAAGACTGTGAATGTAGGACAGGAATTTCACTGAAGCTGTTTTACATATATTTTTCACTTCTTCATAGAAAAACAAGAAGCCAGTGAAATACCAGCTGACTTTTGCCCTTTGCACCCTTGTTCCAGAAGAAATTATTGCCTAGGGTACAAACACAGCACATTGTAGTAAATGAATTTCCCTGAAATTAATTTCACTTTTCTCTGTGGCTATAGCTGGGGATAGACATTTGAGGAAGACTTAGAGGTCTGAGTGGCTGAAATCAAAAGAGCCAAGGAAAGGAAATGTCAGAGAAAAAATAATGTATAAATTCTATCTCCTGCAATTTTTATCTAGATCATAATCAAGCTAGGCAAACTAGATTAAGCAATGTTGAGCAGGTAAATGACATGACTACATTAGGTTGCCAAAACAGTGATCTCCCTCCTGAAGACACATAGCTGCAGAAAAAAAAATCAAATAACCATTGCCAAATAGAGAGGGAGAGTTCTGTTCACACGCTATTTTATTCACCAATAGTGACAGAATGTCACTCTAGTATAATAGGTATTAAATTCAGAAATTACTTATAATTGAGTCTGACTTTGTAAAGAACAAGAAGATAGATGCTAACTTGATTTCTGGGTATCATTTCCCCTTATTTAAAAGTAAATATAATCAACTCCCAAACCTTCTAGTTGAAAACCAGCATTTTCACATAGCAACATTAAATCTTGATGAAAGGCATCATTACTTTATATATTTTAATCAAATTTTAGCCATCAGACCAAATGAATAAAAATTTAGAAAGAATAAAATAAATAATACTCTGTCTTGCCTCTTCCTTCAAAACACTATCTTAATTTAATGTCTCAGAATAATTGTGTGCAGTGACATTTTTCCCTGATATGATTTCATTGCAAATTGTTAAATCTGATTAAAATTACTTATTTTAATTAATTTAACATACATAATTTATGTGAAGAATAACCAGCAAAAGAAAATTATAAAAAAAAAAAAAAAAACATGCAAATGTGCACAGGAACGTTTAATAAATAGAAAAGGTATTTTAGTTGTTAGGTTTTTTTTAATTTTTTTTCCCCCCTCTAATAAATGGACTTGCTTCCTTTTGAATGTATTATACAATAAACAAAGTAGCTGTTCTGAGCATGACTGCACAGCCCTGATGTCCTGGCCCAGAATGAACTTGACTGCACAATTTCTGATGCCTAACTTCAAAATGAATTTGACATAATGGAAATAAGAAGCGCCTGCAGCTTATACCAAAGTCTGTCTCTTCTGCATGTTTTGAACTGGCAAAAAGCAGTTCAAGCTTACAAAGAGGAGTGCTGCAATACAAGATCAGAGCTGAAAACTACGGTCAAAACTAAACTGAGATGGGGAAAAAGATGCAACAATAACAGTAATTACTGGGCCTTTGCATTCATTGACACAAAATAAAGCATAATTGAACTGAAGGATCAGATTTACTTTTGTAATAGACTTATCTCTTCTAAAATTTTTAGAGGTAGTGAAGCGGGAAGAGTTATATTCCCTCTAAAATATTTGAATGGCCCATATAGCAGAAAGTATTCTGAACAGACTTGTTGCAGTCTGGTTGGCTTCTAGAAAGTGAACATTAAAGTGAACAGAAGGTAGCAGAATAATCTGGTTTATTGAGCCATTTCTTTCTTTAGGCCACCTTGTTTTGTGTACTGTGGTTAAATGAATACTGGGAACAACTTGTTGGATTGGAAAATAAAAGAAAAACTCATCCTTTCACTGGGGAGGAAACATAAAGGGTTTCTTTTCATTTCTTCTTTAAGTTGTCACTGACATAGTACAGACTTTCATACAATAAATTAAAAGATGAAGGAAGGTATTCTTTTACCAGGGAACAAACCATAGAGCAGAGATTTCAAGCTCTGTCTAAATTCTTCTATTGGTTGAAATCATAAAATAAGAGCTTTTGGTGACTGAAAAAGCAAACAGAAGTCTGAATAATGACAACTGTTTACAGCTGGAATTCCCATTGTTTGCACTAAGAGAAGATACAAAGAACCCTATTTAACTGCCTTAATTCTGCACATCAAATTAAGTATTCTCAAGAGATGAGAGGAAAGCTGGGCCATGTTCTCCAGCAGTCCTGTTTAGTCACAGGGAATGCAAAACAAGAAACACTGGAAAAAAACCCATTAGGGATGATCTGCCATGAACATGTGTGAGGAAAATGTTCCTCACAAGCAGGAATAACCTTTCCACAGAATGTCCCCCCACAGCTCTTGACAACTTCATACCACCAAAAAGCACAGTTCCAAGAAACTGGCCATGCTGCAAAGAAGAGCCTTTCAGCAGCTTTTTGCAAGGAGAAGGGCACACATCCTGAGGCCAAGGCTCTGCTAGGTGCTGCTGGAAGAGCTGTGGAAGTAAAGCAGGCTCAGCACCATGGACACTCTGGGACCTGGCTGTGGGGGTGGCACCCAGCAGGGGAAATGCTTATATTGGACAGACTTTGCCTTGCTACTACTGAAAAAAAGGGTTACAGAGAGAAAGAGAGAGAAAAAAGGAAAGAAAGAAGGAAAGGAAAGGAAAGAAGGAAAGAAGGAAAGAAGGAAAGAAGGAAAGAAGGAAAGAAGGAAAGAAAGAAAGAAAGAAAGAAAGAAAGAAAGAAAGAAAGAAAGAAAGAAAGAAAGAAAGAAAGAAAGAAAGAAAGAAAGAAAGAAAGAAAGAAAGAAAGAAAGAAAGAAAGAAAGAAAGACAAAGAAAAGGAAGAAGAAATGCATGGGGGAGTCTCCATTCTCCAGCTTAGTTTCTGCTGTACTTTCAGGTAGATTCATGGCTTTTCTCAATTCTGATCTGTTCTGAGCCTACGCTTTCTACTGTTTAGTAAGAGCTGCACAGAGAAGCACGGTGGCTTTCTCATCCTGAACTCTGCTGAAAACATAGGATCATGTCCCATCTGATGTTTTCCATGCCCAGCACCCTCCTTCTCTGTTTTTACGGGCCAATAATTTCAGTGACCTTTTCAATTCTCCTTGTCTGGCTATTTCTGAATTACAATTTTTGCCTCTGGTAAAGCTGGTCTTTATGCTCTGAGGAGCTAGACATTCTAGAGGGAAACTCTTCTCTCTCTGGAAAATAGGAACCACTGTGGGGGTATGAGCTGTATCATGCCTTTTTCTGCCAGGAACTTTAAGGAGGCAGCTAAGCCAAAAGAAGGAGATATCAAATCATATTTGGAGCAGAAAAAAAAAAAAAATGTTCTTGCACACACTGCCTTTTACAGTAGGAACCAACAAGATTTATGACTCACCAGACCACATGAATCATTTCAAATGGCACCTGTTAAGGCTAAAATCATAGGCAAAGACTCATGTTTTAATCCAAACTGTACAGAAATTCTGGTACGAGATCTGCTTCCCATGTGATTGTAGCTTTTATGAATGATGCCAGATTTGCAAACTATGAGACTTAAATAATTTTACTGAATGACATCTTAAGAGCCATTTCCCCTCGATTCCACCAGAATTTCTCAAAACTAGTTTAATGAATAAAACTACTTTAAGAAGTAAATGACAGCTTATGAAAAGGACACATGGACTTACTGGAGCCTTAATGGACATGAAAATTATTTTATCCAGATCACTAAATTCCTATCAGCTTGCTCAAGTACCAACCTGAACTGGAGGTGATTCAGCAACTACAAGGTGATCAAGGCATTTTGTCATATTACTAAATGGCAAAGTTGAGACAAAAGAAACACCCACTTTTTGCATATTAAGCCAACTGGTATTACCTGTGAAAAATATTGTAGGAGTACTATACTAGCTAATAACACAGGCCAGTGCCTATCAGTTGACTTAAAAGTAAAGATAAATAATATTTTTCATCCATTTTATACATGAAGCATCCATCAAATACAATTCTTAGTTAGAGTTAAAATGGAGAGCTCATAATTAGCTCTTAAATTCAAATCCAGTTACTACTTTTAAATTTTTCTCCTTCTGTGTGGTCACTCAAAACCCCTTGTATTCCTGCCAGCACCTAATTTCCTGGATCTCATTGTCATCTTTTCAAGCATTCACACCTTCCTTCTCCTTTGCAATTCCTGCTATCTGCTCTGAATTGGTAAAATATTAAACTGCCCCTCCTCCCTCCTACAGCTTTTACTTTACATGTGACTGTTACTTCCATTCACTTTCCTGCCATTCTGAAATATCCCTCTTTCTCTTTAATTCTGTTTCCAGCATTTGTATTTTCTTTTTTCCTGTCCTCATCCAGGGTCATTCAGACATATCCCTTTTAGAGCATTTATTACATGTACCTTAGTGTCCATATACATCTAAAAGGTATTTTTCCTTATGAAGCAACTGTTTCCTAAATTAACTCTCACATTTGCAAGCATAAGTGAATGGATATTACTAAGCCAGCATTGTTCAGTATTACTCTTAATGCTGCAAGGTTTTTGCTTCGCATTTGAATTTCAAAGGATAGTATAAGCAGAAATAATGATTGAAACTGTCTTGCTTCTGAAATGAGGTAAAGGTTTCCATTTTAACAAGTTCCTATACCTCAAAGATTACAAGAACTTAATTTCAGCTGAAGTCAACAAGAAATAGGTACTTGGGAACTGAAATAAAAAGGCAAAACAATTTCAGAGGCTGCTTAGAGACAAAGGTGACACTGAGCACTGCGTTAGAGATGAATTAAAAAATTGAAATCCTTGCCTTGAGCTCTGCTTGATAGGTGTTCCATATTTCCACATCCAGAGTTTGGCACTGTGGCCCATGAGAGATGAGATGGCCATTGGCTTGTGCCATGGCATATCCATACTGAACTCAACCCAGTGACCATGAGGCAATGTGTCAATGGCTGAGCGGTAGATTGTCTCACTAGAATGATGTAAGTAAACGTTCAGTGCTCACATTTCATATTAAAAGTCTCTGAATCCCAATATTCAAAAATCATCTGTGATTCTATGGATGAAGATTATGACACAGACACTTTGAATAGACAAAGCTCCATACTCTCAAATAAACCATATTATTTATAACCAGTGGAAAGGAAATAGCTCTTGTATTCTCCAAGTGATTTTTCTTTTTTTACAGTTCTAGTGGCTTGCTTGTTCAGATTCAGGCCATATCTATGTTTTTTTTTCAAAAAGATCTCAGAAAACTCCTCCAACAAACTATTGCAAATATCCCTTCAATACCCTATTTAATGGATGGCCAATTTCTATTACTTGTGTCATATGATATTTTTTTAATCACTCAGATACCCAAAAATGACTGGGCAATGGAGCAGAATGATTCCTGAAGACTAGTTAGTTTGAGCACAAGGCAAAGGTCCAGCCTGAGGCAAAGTTCTGTATGAATAAAGCTCAGAGATTTCAGCCATTTTGTCCAGCAGTAGCACTTGGCTTTCATGTTTTTGCTGTGAGCCTGGCAGTGCAGTAACACTGAGGGGTGCAAACCTCATGACAAATCTTCAGTGTATCAGATGTGATATAATTCTGCTTGACAGTGTTACACCAAAACTTGCCAAGTCAGAATGTCTGAACTGAATGTGCACTCCTCCTTAAACTGTAAGCAGCTGAAGAGCAAGCAGTCTGGCATGCGACCATTTCTACTCATTGAGGCAATAGTAAAATGAATATTTTACAGGTAACTGATGATTTCATCACAACAGAAATCATATACAGCCTCTAGTCTAGGCCAATTTACTAGCTCTGTATGACACAGAACTGACAGGTCTGATAGCTAACACTCTTGGGGAAAAAAAGAGGTACCTTATTCAAGAGAATTGCTGGTATAATTTATCAACTTCTGATCATGTGCTTGAAATGTGAGAGTTAAGCTAGGAAACAGTTACTGCATGGAGACAATTCCACTGTATGCCACAGACTGCAGAAAGATGTGGGTGAGGAGTTGTGGTGGGGAGAGAGAAATCTATCTGGAAG
>VRYO01002772.1:8883661-8956561 GCA_009812075.1 Sialia sialis | reverse complement strand
CTTATAATCGTGAAATTACTGTAATCTATTTTATTTTGCAGTTCCAAAGTGGCAAATCTATGAGCTTCTCTGGAAATACAACCAATTGCCCTGATTACAAAGTAAATGCCTCATATTTTGAGGCTGAATGTGTCTAAATTCCACTTCCAGCCATCAGATTAGATATATTTACCAACAACACTGAAAAACAGTTTGCTACCAGCTCTCACCCCCAAGACTGACTATTTCCAGATAGAAATGTTAACACGGACACAGTTCATACCACATTAAAATGAATTTTTACTGTCAAGGGGGATGCAAGGGTTTTTCTGACATGAGTTCTAAACTCCACAGCCTCATGGGAAAAGAGACTTTGTTCTTTTCAAAGAGCCATTTCCTTAAATACACAAAAGAGATTCTTTTCAAGAGCATAGATCAGTGTTTGCATCCAGCTTCTCTTCACCAGGTTCCCAGTTGACTTCTGTATCTTTAAATCTCTCTTTTACAGGGAAGTTGCACGGGTGTCTCAGTTTTGTGAAATGTTTTTGGCTCATCATAATGACAGTGAGTACTGAACATATGTCTGCACGCATGGTGAGGGGTGAAACTGAGTTTATTTGGAAAAGGCAGAGCACTGTGCACCCAGATGATCCCATGCAGACATAAACCCTCACCTTCAAACCCCAGAATTCTCAGCATTGTCAGCTATATTGAACTTTTATTAAACAGCTGCTTTGCCTGGATTCCATCAGATCCATTTGTTCCATGAGATCTTGCCATGACAACCTCTTTGCTTTTCTCTAGTTTTTTGGAAGGTTTATGACCTGCTACTCTATGAAGATGTTGACAGGTAGATTACAGGGGCTGCAAGTTCACAGTAAAAGGACATTTATGACTTCTTCTCTGTGACTAATGTTCTTTAAGGAAGAAAATTAAATTTCACAATTTATTCTTGAAAAATTCACCAGGATTATTACTCCTTCTTCTGCTGTTTTCTAAGTATCTAAGTATCTGTTTCTCCCAGAAGTTCTCTCTGAAAATTGGGCAGTCTGTTCTATACTCGCAAATGTTCCTTTAGTTCTTGAATAAAATTATGAATGGTCTGGTTTTAATAGCTCCTTAAGTACACAAGAATTAACTTTATCTGTTTACAACATCTAACTCATCTAAGTTCTAATTTGATTTCGCCTAAGTCCACTTTAAAGACTTTTCTGTTTCTTCATAACTGTCCTAATTGGATAATTGTGGATCCATCTCTTTTTAAAGACAAAACAAAAACAACAACAAAAAAAATCACTAATGGTTTGAACTCTCATGGTCTCATTTTTAAGCAATCTTTCTTCCAACTCTTTGTGAAATTAATTTATTGCTTGGTTTTCTATTTCCATCAAATATTTTCTTGATGCCTTTTCTAATTCTTGAAAGTACAGCCCATTTTACATCTTGCCCTTCTGAATCTCCCCCCAGATTCTACCTAACATTTATAGATTTTTAAGACTTGGGCTGTTATTACCATAGTGACTAACTTAGCTTTCACTGTTTCATTGCTGATTACTTGAATTTCACAACTGTGACTGCACAGCAAGCTGGTTTTGAAGTTCACATTACTTCCTCCTTCCCTTTCAGCACAAAATCATAAAAATTGCACTACACTATAGGATTACTCAAGGTCATGCTGTGTTTCATTGTTTCTATTCTTCCTTACTGGTGAGAATAAAATCTAGAATTATCTGACTTATATTTGTTTTTCTATGTTCTACACCAAAACCAGATTAATGAATGTTTGGTCAGTTTGGATGGGATTTATTTCAGTAAAGGGAATTTATGCAAAATTCTCTATAATATGTGAAAAGAAATATAATTTTTTACAGCAAAAGGGTCATCTGACCCATGTAAAATGTCTGCTTTAGAGTGAGGTAAGTTGTACTCAGAAGTGACTACACTTTTCTGCTAGCTACAGAGGGGGCCTGAAGCATTATATACACTCTGTGCTTCCCAGCATGAGCAAAGCCTGAATTTAGATTAATCCACTAAATATTTCTAAGAAGCTTAATCTACCTCTCCTTCTAGTTGGTGTCTTCCCATTAACATATGACAATGCCTGTGCACTCAGCTCCTTCCCAAAGGTTTTCTTTTTACAGATCTGTCACATCTATCACCTACCATTCAGTATTGTTCCTTTAGCAAAACATTCTTGCTTGACTTTCAAACAAATTCTGCTTTTAAAGATTACAGTCAGGTGCACTGATCTGCCTATTTAAATCAATGCTCTTATTATGTATCATAATTTTCAATATATACCAAACAGTCCTCTATACATTACTACAAAGCAGATTTACATAGTTAATACACTGATTAAACAGGATTAATGTTAAAACATTACAGAAGTCTATAGAAAATCACAGCTAAAGGCCTCATAAATCGATAGTGTCCCATGCCCAAGGACAGTCTACACCACTGACACCACCACAGGGAAGAAAGCATCCTAAGGATATGGTCAGTGCCTCTGCAAACAATTCCTGTAGGGCAAAGGGAGTATCGGCTTCAATCCTGACACTATAACACAACAGGGACAAACTGATGATCCATGGAGAAAAGATACCAGGCCCTATAGTGATGTTTCAAACATTTTCTTAGATAGCTGCATTTTGAAAAAAAAAGAAAATATGAGAAGGAAAACTAAATGGTATTTGCTATTTATCTTAGTTTTGTAACTAGGTAACAAAATGCACTATTTGCCCTGAGCAGTTTTACTGCTTTTACCATGAGCAAAATGACCATTTTAAATTAGAAAACTGAAAGCTTCTCTGTACCAAAGTAAGAGAAGTCACTCTGAAGGTCAAGTGTAACTAGCAAATATAAAGCATAAATATTTGCTGTAAGTCCTTACATTCTATCCTATTCTATATGGAAATTTTGGAGTCAAAATTGAAGAACGCTCTGTTTTTTCAAATGCATATTGTATTTTTGGCCACAGGTGTGAGGGAGAAGGTGGGTAGGAGTTGTGTGGGAGGAACCAAGTACAAAGAAATGTTTAAACTGTTCATAAGAGATAGCAAATGTCTCACAAAAAACAACAGCAGGATGATGCACAGACACAAAACAAAATCTGATTAATATAAGATCCTTCTGCAAGGGAGAACCTTGTATAAAACACCAGAGATGATACTAAAGTGAGATGCTCAAATACTGGCATTGCAAACTAGGTTGATACAGTACCATGTACCAGTGACAGGAAACCTCACAAACTATCTCCACCAGCCCCTTCCCAACCCACAGCTGTTTAATTTCCAGAAAGCAGCACAGAAAAAAAGACAGCGTCTTTCCCCATATATGAGTACAGCCTGATACAACACCGAATCAACAGGAAAATCCCACAGAATGCTTTGCTTAACTTCCTTCACCTGATTCAGGCTAGATGAGAGGGGAAATGGAAGTATTAGGAGAGTACTATGTGTCTCTACAGTGCAGCCTGCTCTTTTTCTACTCTTTCCTGCTGCTGTTGAGCAATCACCCTAGAGAAAAGTTGTTTTATTCCCTTAAGGTAACCTGTGGATGCGTTGCCTGGGAGCAGTCATCTTGCTCCAGAGCAGGCAGCCTACTTTTTCTCTTGATTCTACTTTCAGGCTCCAAGTCACGCTGCATCCAGCCATTGTGAACATAAGGCATTTCTACAGGAGAAAGAAATAAAACCGCTACTGCTTTTATGGCTCACGATTTTATGTTACTGTTCTTTATGATTAAGGAAGCACGATGTTAGATGAAAAAGAAAATATATATTAAAAGAGCAAACACACATAAAATGTGAGATGCAGTTTAAGACACCTAAATATAGGTATGAATGCATGATTAAGCTTGAAAGTCAATACAGATAATACAGCTTACAGAGAAATTCAGCCTGCTCTATAGAGCTTACACTTGGCCAGCTGAACTGTTTACTCCTCTCCATTGACGTTAATGGCAACCAGACACCCAGCAAACATGTAGATGTTTAAATGAGATTATCTTAGTCAGAGGTTCAATCTTGCACAAAGACATAAAATTCAGTAACTTCAAAAGTTAAGATTCAAATGCAAATACTTGCTGTTAACTCCCTATGCCTATTAATTCACTGTAATCCTCTCATTTGTTTACAACTTGATAGACCCTTACTGAAAATTATGAAACTGTTTGAAAAGAAATGTCATAGGAATTCAAAGAGCATTATGCACAATTTCTGTGAAACTGTAAATCTGAATTCTGCTGGTGAACTTGCATGTGCAAACTTATTCTCTCTATTTTAGGTCCTGAAAAAGTTGTCAACTTGGCACTGAAAATGCTTTGAAACATTCAGGCTAGGACACCTAAAAGAAAGACATATGTTTTATCAAGATTTTGATTTGAGATTGTAATGCAGAAAACGAGGTAGCAATTCTTCTTTGAGAAGGACTATATTGCTTCTCCTTCCTCCCCAGGGATTTCCCCTAAAAATTGCAATGCATGCACTATGTACATCTTTCCTAAAATTGTAAGACTTTTACTGCTTTCTGTCATGGTGTATGCACAATGGGTGGCCATTTTATGCATATGGCTCATGGAAATAATTTGTTCTACTGAAAGTGGTTCTGACTAACCAACAATGGTTTCCTATTGCTGTTTTAATGGGAAAAATATCCATTAGCATTGGAAGTAGAACTTAAAATTGCAAGAATGGCATCAAGGAACATTACATTTTATTTTTATTCAAGACTGCATTCTCATAACAGATGGAGAACTTGGGGTTAGATCTGAATTCTAGCAGTCTCTAAACTTGGCCCAGACTTCTAAAATGATTTTAAACAAATAATTTAACACACTAGCACCTCATTGCTGCTCCTCTACAATGCAAATGATATTTCCATTTATATGTTTCCTTTGGCCTATAAGTATCTGAGATGAAAATTAATCTGGGTGTGCACATGTAGTAAATCAAGCATTGATGTCAATTAGAATTCAAAATGTTACCTGATAATAGTTACAACATACTTAGTAGGAGGATACACTACAGGGAGGGATATATTCCAGTACTGTGATAAATATACATTGGTGATGTGTGTGTTACTCATTTTAAAGATATTCAGAAATGAGAAAAAAATATTTAGTTGGGTGGTGACTCAAAGGAGTAAAATGAATTATAGGCAGAAGAAACCAGAATCTTAAGAAAACCCTTTCAGGGAGGAACCCTGGTCTTCTCATAAGCGTAACACAAAAATTCATTTTTGGGCTATTCGATGTTTTACTAACACAGATTTTCCATGATTCTTCAACTGACCTTCAAGGTTCAGATAGGATTCATGTGTTCTCTCTGCACAGGATCATCGGGAATATCAACCTTCTTTATGAGATATTTTTCAAACATTTCCAATTAAATGAAAACGGGAAAAAACCTGTTATCCCCACTTTTTCTGAAGTTTCAGCCAAAGGCTGTCATTACTGATCCTGGGCCGCCACCTGGTGGCGTTTGGGGAAAAATAAATTCAAATTTCACTCGTCAATAGGGCCAAGGCTGAGGCACCATCCTTCCCAGTAGGTTGGACCACTCCCTCTCACAACCCGACAGCCTGTCAGAAGGAGAGGCAGAGATCGTGGGATTTGTCCAAGCCTTTGAGCTGACTCTGGGTCATGTACATATATGTATATATACCTATATATACATCCAGTGTGTCTCTCCAAGGCAATGTAAAGACAAAGCCTTGCTGGCTCTCACTGGTGGATTTGCAGTCTATTTTAAGTATTTTTATAGGTACGTTCCCAAAGGTGAGAATACACAGCTCTCAACCAGTCAACGCTGCCATACTCACAGGACAGGCAGGAATTAGGAACGAGCCCATGATCCTCACTGTCCACCTGGGAGACTGAGGCTTAGGAAAATGAAGCACCCTGACTATGGTCACACAGAAGGACACCAGCTAAATTGATTAAATTGATTAAATTGATGAAATTGAGTCATGGAAGGGACCTTTAAAGGTCACCTAGTCCAACTCCCTTGCAATGGGCAGGGACAACAAAGAAAGATGTAGCATTCTGAAAGATAATAAATATAGAGGGATTGGCCAAAAAGCAGTTCACAGCATGTTGTAAAGATATGTAAAATATCACAGTAGAAGAACTCTTGTGGCTTCATTTTAATTTTGCTATACCAATCCTATAAGAATTTAAATTCAGATTACTAAATCACCTACTATGCTTCCTGTCTCTAAGAAATTTAACCAAGCTTCAACTGATCAGAAATAGCAGCTTTCAGCGTACTATTTGTTCTTGTTAATCAGATTTGTCATGTTTCGAGAAAGAAATGGGAAAAGTACTTCTGTAGGGAAATGAGTGCTACTGAGGGATGAAACATGAAGGAATAAACAGAGAAACTGACTTTTTTTCTACAGACCTTATAAAATTAAGGTGTCTGGGACCCTTCACTAGACAATGGCACAAGATTAATGAGCTCTGTGCATGAAACTGGTTTTGTCTGAGTATGGAAAAATTGATCCATAGCAGTTATTTGTGACTAAATAAGTAACAAGGGCCTGACTGGGTGATTGCCTGGGGATATGTACGCAGTCTAATTTAATATTAATTTCCATCCCTCTCTGCTTAATGAACAAATAAACAATTCTTGCATGACAAGTAAGTGCTGATGCAACACTAGAAACATTCATTAAAACTTATGCAAAATGTTACTACAAAACAGACAAAATTAGTCTTAAAAATTTTACCTGTAACATACAGTTTTAAATATAGCCTGCTTAAAAATAAAAGAAAATGGACTTTCAAATTTGTATTTGAAATTCTGGATTTTTGAATACAATGTACTGTGAAAGGCTTTGATCTCGTTAGTTTGTTTTAGACAGGCCGTTTTTGCTGCATCTAACTGAAGAAAAATAAATTGCATAATTGTCCTGAAAAAACTTCTGTTTCTATTCTTTGGGTTTCTTGTCTGTGCTCTTCTTGACACAGGCCTTTGATTTGCTTATCTCTCCTTAAACATAACTTTATAAGAATCTATTTTGATTTTCTTGCAGTTCTCTAGAAACTTTCTACTTGGAGAGCTCTTTAAGGCACTTTTGGGAGGAAAGGGTTAAAAGCAGAAGATTGCAGAGGAGGATTTGAAATTCCAAGAGACCTTTAAGGTAGGAATGTCAAGGCCTGGAGAATACCAGTGAGGAAATATACACCTTAGAGTATGCCCACTTCTGTGCATCCCCTGTCTGTTTTGAGAAGTAGAATTTCTGTTTAGATACCGTAGGTGTTTGGAGAGACCTGCAGGCACTCTCAGGGACACACCTGAGCCCCCTGTTATGGGGGAGAGAAGATCAGAGCTCAGAGATCACAGCATGGTGCTAAGCTCTGTGTGCATGAGCCCTCAATGAGTACAAAGAACTGTCCTGACACCTGCCAGCATGGGCTGAGCCTGATGGTTCCTGCTTCCCACTCCTGTGTCTCTGCACAGGTGGTGCTTTGGGATCCTCCAGTCTGAGAGGTAATGAAATAAATTTACTCTTTGCATTTCAGATGCAGTCTTGTGGTTGCTCTGCTTGCCTGTGCTGACTCCCAAATGCACCTGAACACCCTTTACTTGCTCTTTCTTATTTTTTCTTACAGCACTTTAAAGAACAGCTCTGGATAAAATACTCTGTTGTGACCCCCACAGCGTCAGTGAAAATTTAACTAGATTTTCTATATATTGCAAAACACCTCCAGCCACCTCTTTATAGCATGCAAGGCATACTGGCCTATAAGGTGCACTTTTTTTTTTGCAGCGAGGATCCGGGTACAATAAAGTAACGAATTAGCAATGGAATCCCGTGAGCGATCGCTTGGCTCAGCTCGGGGCTGGGCAGGCTTGGCTTGGGGCTGCCATGGGCTTGCACTTCAGGGTTGGCAAATTTCCAAACTTTGTCCATATATAAGGTGCACTGGCCTACAAGGCGCACTTCCAGGCTTCGATCAAAATTTCAGTCAGAAGGGTGCACCTTATACGTGTCAAATTACTGTAAATTCCCTTTTCATAGAATAGGCCAAGACAACCCTTAGTGATGTAGGAAAACTGTATCCAGCTTTCTTAATAATTTAAACATTGACCAGGAAAGTGTTGCACAACCACATCACAAAGCACCCAGGCTGAAGCCATCTTCTGCTCTTTAACTAAATTACAGCCAGGGATGGAGGATTCACAGGGATAGAAGGCACAACACTGGGAGCCAGATACTGCAGCCTAGCGCACTCATTATTTATCTGGGATAAATAATTCCTGTGTTTCAGCTCTTTGCCTTAAGGCTATAGTTGTGCTACCCATGAAAAAATCACATCTGTATCAATTTGGGATAGTTTCTTTTTTGTTTTCTTTTTTTCCAGTAAGTATGTGAATAATGTCAATGGAAATTTAACTACATTTTCAAAGCTTTCATTTTTATTCCTACTCCTTTATATTCAGATTATTTCAGCCAGATGTTCAGTTACTTCACAGAGCCTAAAACACAAATGCTCTGGTTTTAAAATGTGTGATATCAAAATATAGGAATGAAAAATTAAAAAGGTGTTTTTGAGTCTTAGCATGCAAAATACAACCTTAGGCTACAAGGCATTTCATCCAATAAAATTTGAAAAGAATTTCCGAGTGATCATCAAATTCATCAGAGGCAGAGAGCTAATTAACATAACCTAATTAATCTCCTTGTCATAGTGTAGTGAGCTATTTGCTAAGCAGTTGAGTGCACACTAGATGGCAGCCTGAGTATAGATGATTTCATCTTACTGCTTGTTCTCCTCCAAGAAAAGGTGAAATTGAGAAATATCCTTGGACTCAGTAGTGTGTTTTGGGAAAAATGAAACTGGATGACAGGCCAAAATATGGGATGCTTAGGTCTGCAATGTGCTTAAGTCCTCCCTGCAGTGTCACCCTAGTGTAGGTAGCATTAAACAGCAAAAAATCTCATTCCCAGCTAAATGCAAGTAATAACACCAGTAACAAATGCTCTAAAACCCAAGGGCAAAATAACTAAAATACCCAAGAATAAACTGATTGCAGCTCAGATATCACAACATGGAAACGAGAAAGACTTTTCTGCGTGCCCCTTGCAGTATAAACAAAGTACAAGATGCAGCAGCTGTCAGGACAGCCCAGCTGAAGCACTTACGGATAAGATTTGATCTCCTCGCTGCAGCTCTCCGCTGAGATCCGCTGGCCCACCTGCGAGGATGAAAGACACGAAAATGCCTTCCCCGTCTTCTCCTCCCACAATGTTGAAACCAAGTCCTGTGGAGCCCTTGTGCAGGATGATTTTTCGAGGCTCTCTGTATAGAAAAAAAGTGATACTGTTTAGGCACTCAAACCTCTTATTGTGTATGCATTTTTTCATAGCATCTTAAGCATACCATATTTTGCCTAAGGCACAATGGCCTGCTCTTGTCTCAAAAAAACACGTAACAAATGACAAAGCTGTTAACTGGTGAACAGATAAAGTAGGAAGCAACCAGCATTATTTTTTTTTCCCTCATGGTTGAATTCAAACATATCTGTTAATTTTACCCCACTAGAGTTATCTTCGCTCTGTTAAGTGACAAATTTATCAAAATGAAAAACAAAACACTGAATATATTTAATAATGTAATTTATAGCAATACTGTATATCCAGGTAGAATCAGTCTTTACCTTTTTATTTTAAGTTCTAGTCTTGTTGTTGCAACAAATGAACAAAGCAAAAACTTACAACTCCAAGCAAAGCAATGGCAGTTGTGTTTGATCCTGACAGATTTGGAGCAAATAACATTTATATGATCAAGCTAATACAGCAGAATCTCATTAAAACTTTGGTTTGACATTACCAGGATCAAGCATTTGTTTAGTCACACTGCAGCTTTACCACTGAACCAGCCCAAGGGGTACCTGCTTCTGCTACACTCATTAAAAAATACTAATTATGATAGAAACCCATAAATAATAACAGGTGTATCTCACACAGCTGTTTTCAGCTGCAAATTGAAAATATGACCCAGAGGATGTAAACATAACATGCAATTTACTGATGGGACTACTTATGTTCAGAAATAGATAACTTTACTAAGCAATCAAGGTAGCATCCTTGAGAAAGGGTCCTGTTCCCAGTCTCTACATACAAGGCCTCAGTTGGATCTTCCTTGGATACACAAGCATACACAAACACATATACACACACACACTGCATGTTTATTGGTACTTACCCCATTTCAAATCCCTCTAACAATGTAATTTTCAGAAGAAATGTAAATGATGTTAAATTATGATGTGTAAATTTGAAGCCCAGCCCTGCAAGTCTCCCAAACACATACATGTGTCTGTAACTCCTCCCAGAGAAACAGGATGCTCTAGTCATTCTTCAAGTTTACAAATAAAAGTTGCCAGCAACAAAAACACACATTCTACAGAATGCTTCTTGTAGAAAAGACTCAGTATTTCCTTCATTTTATAGCACAGTTCTGCACCACACAAATGGATCTTTCATTTCCATTTTGTTTTCAAAGAACAGAAGAAAAAAGAAAGAGAAGTGCTTAAATTGAGGGATGCCTTATTTGATATGAGTTTAATCCTAGGGATACATGGAGACTTTATTTTGATATGACACTTGTGAAATCATAGGCATTTGTTAATCTTTCCCCAGTGCTTATATTCAAATGGTATCCCAGCTTGATTATGATGTTAAAATAACATCTCAGCTTTTTGAAAACAAAGTTTCATATTTTTGAAACAGAAGAATAAAGAAAAGTATTAGCCCTACTCCATATGGTCCTTTATCTCTTTGACTTAAATTTTAACATTAAAGTCAAAAAACAGTTAAAAATACAGCTGTGAGCAAAAGATATATTGCATTGAGTTTGTGTATTTTTGAAGGATTTTTAAGAATCAGAAAATAAAGTTTGTTTTCTCTTGCATCACTGCTGTTGATTTGCCTTGTAGCAACTCCTTTAACACCTTGCTAAATACATGCAGAGGAGACATAATGGGATCCAGAATCTAAGAAGCCTAAACAGGTTTTTAATTAGAAATGTGGCCCGGGGGTTGGAGCAGAACTAGGACAGTGAGCTGAAAGTATGGTTTCTCTTCTCTGCTTAGCCCATGCACTGCTGAGTGTTCTTGGCAACTCTTTTGCTCTCCCAGCTTCAGTTTCCTCATCCACAAAATGATACTTGTCCCTTTGAATCCTACACATCAGAAATACTTTGCAAGAGTTGAGCAACTGCCATTTATTATTTATCAGAATATTGAAGAAAAAGAGGCAGCAAAGTCAAGCCAATATATTTGCACGCTCTGCTGGTGAGAAATCAGAAGAGATTTTGTTCAAAATAAAAATGAGCATTTTCACATATGACAGGCAGCTTGGATCAAATAGTTGAAAGGCAGAGCCATGGGCAAAACTAGGTCAATACAACTGGGTATCCACTGAATAGTATGCTGTGCAGCTCAACAAACTGCTGGCCCGGTTATTAATCCTTGTCTCTGATCAAGTCAGCAGATTTATGCCTAAAATGCTGCCAGTGCTGTTTTATAATTTTGGCCTTTTGACAGTAAAATTCACATTATGCTCTTGGATGATTATGTTTAGAGGAAGTTCAGACAATAACGGGAAAATGTCAGAAGCTGTGATTAGAATGCAATTGTTTCTGCCCCTGCTCTCTTACCTAAACAGGTCATTTTGGTCATGACTCAGATTTGGCTGAATAGAGGCTGACCATCCTTAAAATGTCTTCGTATTTCTTTCAAACCTGAGTACCCTGCAGAATCTGAAAGGTGGACTCCAGATCACATAAGTGCTGTTGTCATTATCAAAATAACCTTTAGCCATTACTTACTACAAAAGCCATAAGAAGTGGAATGTATATGCCAACTCACCTTAATATAATAAGTATGGTTTTAAAAATATGTAATTGTGTAGTATACTTACAAAGAAAACCAAAGAGGGCTAATGGTGGTAAAAAAGTTGATATAAAATTTATGAAGTAGGAAAAATACTCCTTAAGGAAAACAACTGCAATACCAATCTTGCAAGAATGAAGCATATTTTCTAAGTTACTGTCAACCCTTAATATGATATTTAAGGAGGTCTAAGAACAGCTGTTCCAATTTTTCTTGAGTATGTGGGAAACAAAATTAGGAAAAATTCCTTTGCCTCCATTAAAAATCTTTATGAATGCAGTTCCAGTACAAATGAGAGAACTCAAGTCAAAATGCAGATAAATGCTATAAAGAAGGTAATGGAACTAAACACTTTAGGATGACATGATGATGGGAAAGTCGTGAAGTGAAAGAAAAGTATCTCAAATGTGAATTATGCTTGCTTGTAATCAACGCACACGGAATGCTGCAGAAAACAGCGACTACAGCAGAACTTATTTCAAAACGGGTGTGGTTGGGCACTGGAACAGGCTCCCCAGGGAAGTGGTTACAACAGGAGCCTGACAGAGTTCAAGAAGTGCTTGGACAATGCTCTCAAGCACATGGTGTGACTCTTGGGGATGTCCAGTGCAGTGCCCAGAGCTGGACCTAGTGATTCTTGTGGGTCCCTTCCAACTCAGGCTATTCTGCGATTTTATGAAAATGTTTTATTTGTAGACAATAGATGGCACTCTGTAGCTACACTGGAAAAAGGAGCAGTCTGACATCCAGTGTTTCTGCAATTCATGTTTCAGCCTCCAGCTTTAACTATTTATCCCATTTACAATTTCTTCCGTGATAAATACAGCTGAAGGTAACTTTGTAGGTGTTAACAAAGCGTACTAGCACTTTAATTTGGTGTGTGCATGTTTTATACCCTCCTGCAGCTCTATACCACATACAAACAGAGCAGAGCAGCAGGGGAAATCAAGCAGAAATTAGAAAGGAGTGTGAGATGAAAACATTCCTGGACTGACAGAAGGCAGCAGAAGGGAGGGGTAAAAACGAGAAGGGAAAAAAAAAAAGGAAAGAAGAGAGAAATCAAAATAAAGGGAAGGAGTGCCTCTGTAAAGGAAAACAGAGAAGAAAATAAAAAGGTAGGGAAAGAAGAAAGGAAGATTTACATTAATAGATTCAGGAGTAAAGGAGCAAATAAAGTGCTGCAATCCACACAAATTTACAGACTGAGAAATCAATGGCAGAATCAATTTGGATGGACTTGGTTACTTGCTTTAGGGAATGCATCAGATCAGATCTGTAAATCACATTATAAATTGCAGACCTGATGTAAGAGCAAAGGATTACTAAATTAATATTTGAAAACAATAAGTAGTAACAAACCAGAGCAGATAAAATGTCAGTGCTTAAGAAAATGTCTTCTGTCATAAAAATGCAATGACCAAAAATGAATCAAAGTGCAGCACTTTTCTCCTTAACAAGTTTTTTGGTTTATGCATGTTTAATTTTACCACTATCTTGAAAACAGCAAGTGCTTTTTATTTACTACATTTATACTGAATATTTGGTTTGATCAGTTTACTTTTAACAAAGAGAAAATGACAAGACAAAAAAATGTGACTCACTATCATTCTTCTATAGACTTCCATAGTAATTATAGATCCAATTTAAGAGATTAAAACTGGACTGATAAATGATGGGGAAGTGCTTTCTAAAAACAAGTAATTCTTATAATAATTAACTGAAAGAAAATCCATGATTAAATTGATTATTTTGTGCTGCTGGCAACATTAAAGAAAAGAGTCAGTTTTAGTATTCATGTCAATTGACATAGCTCTGTCTTTCTGCTTCTTTTGTACCATCTATAAAATTGGAGTGCTGACACAGTTTTGTGCTTTTCAAAATACCTAAAGAAATATTAAGCAACGCTGGGTGCTTTCAAATATCAGACCCTAGGGATTTCTTCAGTTTTATACCATCAATGAGGTATCTCAAATCTGCAGAGGCTTAGAAATACGGCTTTGATCTTGATTTGGCTGCAGTTTTTTGTTGTTTTGGCTTTTATTTTTCTTTCTTTTTCTTTTTGTTGTTGTTGGTTTTTGCCTTCCCTCCTCCCCACAGACTGCCATTTTCTTCACAGAGGATGTTGAAAGCATACACAAATTCATGCATATGTTGGTTTGGTGTTATAGTAATACAGATCACAGAAAGCCCAGAAGAATGTTTATCTTACTGCTTGCATTAGGGTAGCATCAATATACAAGTCAGGGCCCACAGCCTTGTACACTTATATTGTACAAGAAAACCCATTCCAGCTACTCGAATTAGTAAGTAGCAGGAGGGAAAGTTGTATTATTTGGGTAAAGTCACATTAGTGTAACAGGGAGAAGAGTACACAGGAAACAGGACAATGGGAAATGGCTTTAAACTGAAATAGGGAGAATTTAGATTAAACATTAGCAAGAATATATCTAGTGTGAAGCAGGTGAGGGACTGGCACAGGTTGCCCAGAGAAGCTGTGGATAGCCAACCCCTGGAAGTGTTCAAGGCCAGGTTGAATGGGCATTTGAGCAACCTGGTCTAGTGGAAGATGTCCCTGCCCATGGCAGGGGTGGGAAATGAATCAGATGATCGTTACAGTCCCTTCCACCCCCAGCCATTCTGTGATTCTCTGAAAGAACCCATCCCAAATCTAAGGCAGCAAGGCCTCTTCTCTTGAGCAGCAGAAATATGTTTGGCTGCTGACAATGCACATGTGAACACCGAGTTACCTTAGAGCCATTTGGCTAACCAAGTAATTTCTTTGTCACAACAGTAATTCTAGTTCTCCTCTCATGCTTCAAAAACTTCTGATAAATACCTATGTGTTTATTTCTGGCAACCAAAGGACATTCACACTGGAGGGACCTAGAAAAAGGTGGTTTGAATTTACTGTTTCTTCTTCACAGCACTGAACGCAGGAAGAGTGGAGAGAGAGAGTATGTGCCAGTGTGTGTGATAGTTTAAAATCTGATTAATCAAATAAGAGATAATATAAAATTCTTAGTGGTTGAAGGCCTGAAATATTCACATACACCTGTTTAGAAGGCTTCGAGTTTTGGTGAAACCAAGCTTTCTATAAAATTATTTTCTTTCATACCTCTACAATTTCTGTTTCGTACTTCTACAACTCTTGTTTCACACAGAAGAAAAATCTGTCTGTAATGCTCTCATCTATTCTTTCATTGCAATATCACTTCTATTGCATCTTGGGTTTTATTTTTCCCCTCGCTATTTATTCCCTCTTAGGCTTGGCAAAATCTTTCCATTATGATGTGAAACAGCTCTACCCCTTGCTTTCCTCCCCAGCCCTCCCTCTCATTTGTCTTTGTTGCAGTGACCAAAGCACCAGGACCTGGCAGTGGTAGGGAGCTACAAACCTCCTCTTCTCAGTTCCCAGTCCTAACACCTGACCATGTGACATCTGAACCCTGAGAGTGACTTTAATTAATGTTATCCTACTTTCAATTATGACAGAAAATAACAAAAATAAGGAAGCCTTCCTCTTATCTACTGCTTTGACATTGCCCATCACAGTCCAGAGGGGTAACCTTGCTGCATAAACTGAAACAATGTTTTTTGCCTTCCAATTGATTAGTGATTTTACCAAATACTGGTATACTTACAACTAAGCACTCGGCCTTTAATAAAATATACATTTATCAGATTACGTACAAAAATACCACTTTGCTTAATAAAGTTGTCCTATCTGCTTGAAACAAGTGTTTTGTCCATTTATTTAACTATGGATTCCTTGGCATTTCTTGTTCATTGAACATGTAAAAGCAATGGTTTATTCTAATTTTAATACAATTTTAATGCATTTATTCTGCAAACATCATGCCTAAATTATGTACTTAAAAGTACACTTAACACGAGGAACTCCTACTGGGAGCCAGGCATGTGTGAGTACACTGAGTTGTATTTTGCAACTGGTTTTGTTCTCTAGAAAGACCTCTGGACTTCAGCAATCTTTCATTTTATATTTTGTAGAAAAATTAAAGCCTCCACACCAGGACAAGTTTTCTGCTTGCAGATAGCAAGATGGAATTGGCATACAGGAATAATCTTTCTGATTTGAAAAACTGGTCTGCATTTTTACCATGACACCTGACACTTCCTTCAAACGCACAGCAGTCTCTCTCTTGGGTTTGAGAAAGCTCATTGATTTTGGAGGCATAATGTAGGACAGCTAATATACTCTTGATTTCTATAAGGGATATGATTATTCATGTCTGCTTGTTCATTTATCTCTCTTCCCTTTTCCAGGAGGTATATAATTTACATGCTAATAATCACAATAAATCCTGAAAATTGCGTATCTGTACCACCTGCTACACCCAACAGAGACAACTCCATACTAGAAAGGTTTGCTTTGCATCTTGCTTTTAAAAACTATTGGCTCCCTATTGAAACCACTGTTCTAAAAACTATTACTTACAGCATTCAATAGCTCTATTTACCATGAATGCTCCAGCTTTACAGTTCGTAAACAAAACTGGATCAGATGGAACTGGTGAGAAGCAATAGAATTGCACTACAAGGAGACAAGAAGTATTCAAATGCTCAGATATTACCAAAAATAGCAGTGCCTCTAAGCCATGTTTCAAAATATCAATACACAGGCAGCTAGTAGCAAGCATCTGAAATTACTTTATAGAAGACATTTCTGAAACAAAAAGCATTCTACCTTATTTAGAATAGAAATTCTTATACTTAGTCATGGTTCAAATACTGTTTATTGATGTATAAATATTTTTATATATATTTCAGATGCTCAGACACATTGGTAAGTCAAAAAGACTCAATCAAATAAGTTGAAATCCCAGTTTCTAAGAGTTGGCTGGTAGCATACAAAATTCAATTTAGTGGGATGCCAAAAGCAGAGAGAATAGCTGTCAGACACCACTAACATTAAAGCTTTGTGTGTAGTATGGCCAGATTTAAAAAAAAAAAAAAAAAGGGCTGTTTTCAAACAATAGTTTTCCTATTTTGGATAGTCACAGCTAAGACTATTCATTAAAATCACTTAAAAAACTCAAAATAACAGTATTTTCAAATTCAAACATTAGAGTTTTCTTGTTTTGTAAACCATGCAAATAAGGGAAGTTGCTAATGATGACCTCAAATACCTCCGAAGTTTATGCCTTTATACACAGAATAAATCTGGACACTTGTACAGTTATTTCACTGCGAAGAACATATGGCTTGAATATAATAGAAAAATTATCTTTAAAGATGTCTTCGTTTTTCTGGCCTGGGCACTTATTTTGTTGCTGGACATGATGTCCACAAAAGCCCAAAAAATAAATTGTTTTATGCGTTCATTCATCAACTTGTTGAAGAAAAGCTATTCAGTTCTTCAAATATCTATTCTGGCCAGCTCTATTATCACATATTCAGCAGGGTGGAAATGACTAAATGTCAGCAAATGCAATTCCCTCTGTATTTCTTTAACCCTCCCAAATTTAATTTTTCATTCATAGGACCCAGTAATTGTATCAGTTTGGCGACTCAAGTCAGTCAGAGAGAGCCAGCATGCAGGGTACAAATGTCAGCGTGTGCCAGGGATGCCTTGCAGGTAAAGCAGCTGTTTAAAAAGTGCATCTCAAAAGCAATACAGTGATTCTCCGAAATACAGGATTCTACATGGCTCCTAAAAGAGAAAAATAACTTAGTTTTGTCCTCCAATTCTATTAGCTGCAAACATACTTAGCAGCATGGACTCTACAAAAACATTAGAATAAACTGAGATTTAACACAATGAAATATTTAGGGCTGAGCTGATTACTCATTTCTGCTCAGCAGTGGAATAGGCTGAGTCCCACTTTCCTATGTGAAATGAAATATGATGCAGTGTAAGTTGATTAGTAATAATTACAAGCTGATGTTCTTCTACCTCCTGAACAACAGGAGATCTGTGGTATCAATGGCAGATTTTCTGCACTCAACTTACACAATATATATGCAAGTTGTTTGTGTGGCCAGTACAGATTCTGCAATTTTTCTAAAAAATCATTTAGACAGATTGATTTCCAGATTTAAGTAGGAGTTTAAAACTACAGGATGATTCCCAAATTGGTCCAGTAGACCAAGCCAGAGACATCATAATATAATCTCCTTCCTTAGATCTCAACTGAGCAAATTATTTTTTATTCCCCTTCCCCTTCTTTGTCGCCACCCAAATTGTTCTTGAAGCTCTGTTTTATTTCAAACATCAATTTATTCATGAGATGAGTTGAAAAAGAATCAGGGGAATTTATTATGACTCTCTCTGGATTAGAGAGATAAAGAAAAGAAATCTAAAAGGAGGGTGTTTTAAGCACTGAGACTGCTTGTCTAGGACTTGACCAATCTCCACATTATTGATCGTCACAGCATCACTGGACAAGATCCTGAGTAACCCAATCTCCCTTACAATTGGTCCTGTTTTGAACATTATGGCTGGATGGTGATGATGAGGGCTTCATTCACAGAACTATCTTCCACATGATAGCCCTTGAGCCACATGCACTTTTCCTGCACAATTCCATTATTCAATCTAATTTTCAACGAATAATTACCATAGCTGTTTTACATATTTTTATTAATGATATTTAAAAATCATAGATCTAGATAAGAGATTATAAATTGAGACTTTTGAGAAAACCATTTCAGGCTTCACTTAGGACAGGATTATTTTACACATTGACACTTTATTTTCTGACTGCACCACAGTACAATTGTAATGGAAACCAAAAGACAACAAGATGACATCTTTCCTCCATGAAAGCTTAATAGTCTTTTTTTTAACACAAGAAAGAACAGCCTTGAAATATGAACTGAGAACAGCCAATGAAAAGTTATTACCCATGCCTACTGAGTTCCACATTTCTATGGGAGGGGATAAAAAGAGTTTGACATTTTTCAGACTATACCAGTCAGTGCAAAAAAAATCTGTGTTCCTGGGTTAATAATCAGCCTTTCTAAGCTGTAAAGATGCAAGAATATTATCTGTAGTTGTGAATTATTCACATTTTACACCACTGCCTTTGTTAAAATTGAGGCAGCTGTGCACCCAGAGCTGTGTTCTACAGTCAACAAACTCATATACACAGACATTCACCAGCACAGGATTAGTATTTCCTATCAGTACTTCTTTATCCTTAGGTTTGGATACTGGTTTGTCAAAAAGAACTCAAGCATACATTAAGAAAACAAAGTAAGACTTCACTGGACTTTTCCATGATAAGTGGGAAGATTTTACAGATAACACAAGTAAATATTAACACTAGTCAAGTGAGATGAATTGAAGAAATGGTATCCAATATACTTCCATGGCAGATATTCTCATGTCCATGAAAACCAAACCTTTCAGTGTAAGCACCAGGAAAGGATCAGCACTAATTTGCAACTTCATTGCTTCATCTCACAGACTTAAACACCGCGGTGTGCAAAACCACGCCTAATGAGCAGCTCTGTGCATGTTGGGAGCTCAGTGGTATCTGACACCTCTACAGCAGCTTCAACAGAGAATCATCTTACCCTTCCACAGAAATGGTCCGCTGCAAGCTCACTGTGGGTGGACGTGTTGCAGTGCTGTGCTGGGAATGACTGCACGGCCAAGGAAGAATAAAGAAAAGCATTTGTTAAAGAAATAGAAATTTCTCTTGCTCTTATTGTCTCTAGCAGTTGAGCTAATGCCAAAATAGATACAACATTCAGATTATTTTACACATGTCTAAAGCATTTTGATTTCAGAGGTGGTTATCTGTTTAAAAAGGGCTCAATTGTACAATCTCTCTTGTTTAAATTCAGTTTTCATTTCTCCTTAAGAGCAGAAAATTAAGATAATAACTCCCCCTTATCATTCCTACTCATTTTTAAAATACATATATATTGACATACAGTTTAGTAATTTAAAAAAACTTAAATGCTAATTATTCCACTAAATATACTAAACATACAATGCAAATTTAATTTCAGAGCAAAAGGTAAAACAGCAAATGATAATGTAATCAATCTCATTCTCAGTGTTTCTCATTAAAAGAAGACATGCATTCCTTAGAACTGCACCTTGATATAACTTCAAAACTAGTTCTATCACATTTTAAACAGCTTGAGTCTTTCCACATGGATTTTTATTAGTCTAGGACACAACATTTAGGAAAACACATGATATTTTTTCTGTAGTAAATCACAGGCATTCTGAAAAAATAAATTTATTGAAAAGCCTGAGGTCTAATGGCTTTTCGTATGTTGTACTGACATGACTAAGAAACTTGAATAATAATAATAAAATTACACAGTATGTGCTAATTTCAGTATTATACTGTGGTATAATAATATTGTAAATACACATAGATAAAACAGAGCATCAGTTTTGTGATAATAAACTGCACTCCTCATCCAAGACAACCTGTTTAAATAAAACGTTATAAAGCAGAAGCATCTGGGCGTATTTTCTGATTAGTTTAAATTTAGACTACAGCATACAGTGAGGTCCAGTATTAATAATGCAAAGTACACAATAAAAATAAATCTTTATGTCAGTTTTATACCACTGATTCCAATAACTGAAGACTTTGTCTTGCTTTCAAGCTTTGCACGTATCTCAAACTGCTTGTTCAGAAGCAACACATCTTATTTTCAATAAAAGCTACTTCATTTGACAGTAGTGAGCAAAACACTTATTTTACATTAATTTCATCCTGTAGCATAGTCAATGCTGTCTGACAGAAAAGATGTCTTCCTTTTTTTTTTTTGGTGTAGCCCATGGAGTTGCAAGGCATGTCTCTGGACAAACAAAAGTCCTGCAGCCTCATGGTAACTTCTTTTGTGACAGTTGTGCTCTTTTTTTATGTTAGTAAATTATTATTCTTATTGAGAAGGTTTCAGAATGTTTGTGGGAAAGTATATTCCCCTTATAAGAAGTGCTGCAGAGTTTTTTATCTGTTTTATAGCAAAACTTATTTAGAAGTATTGTAAGTTTCTGGGATCACGATGTGAACAGAATTGCTGAGTTGGACAAACACTGAAGAATATTATATGAATATTGGTCAAAATTTGATGTTAAGTTTGTACAAGGAACTTTATACCCCCCTCCTGCCAGTTGAGGGGGCTCATCTATCTGCAATATTCCACTCATTAGAAAACCTCTTCCAATCCTAGAGATTTGTGACACAATATTCCAATGACCCCTCACCTCGTTTCATGAAAATAGTTCAGAATTGGTGATATGAAAACTCATTTTCTTTTACATAATTACAAAAAATCAAGTTTGATGCTTGATATAAGTTTGTGCCTTCTAAAGTATCATCGTGAATATAATGACACCTTAAAGTCTAAAATGCAGTTTGATCTTTGCTTGACACAAGTTGCTATTGGAGACAGAATAATGGTCTGATATGATTCCTAACTGACTTATTGAAAAGAAAAGCTCCTGAATTCTATCAAACTGATGGAACCAGAAGAAAGAAGCTGTTTTCATCACATGCTTAATACACTTGTGCATTTGCCATGTCTTTTGCAGCACAGGAGAAATAAAGCTTTTGAGTTACAGTAATTTCATGATTATAAGCCGCACCTTTTTCATTGAAGAATCCAGCCTGCCCCAGTAGTGCAGCTTATATTCAGGTGCGGCTTATCTATGGACAAACCCCAATGAAATGCCAACCCAGAAGTGAGAGCCGGCTGGGAGGGCGCCTGGGGCTGCCTTTAAAGGCTTCACTGGTCTATGAAAACTGTTGCAACTTGAGCACCTGACACCAATTTGTGTCTGTTACTAATTCGTTACTTTGTTACACATGGATCCTCGCTTTAAAAAAAAAGAAAAAAAAGTGCAGCTTATATTCAGGTGCGGCTTATATATGGACAAATCCTGTGGTCTACCTGGCTACCAGGAGGTGCGGCTTATAATCAGGTGTGGCTTATAATTGTGAAATTACTGTACTTCTACCAACACTTCCTGTGATGAATGCCTAAACATATCCCTATTGAGATAAGTGGCATAGATCTAAACTGACAGATCGCAAGTATTCAAGGTTTGACATTCAGGCTTATAAAAATGCTACTGTTTCTTTGAAATTATACAGAATGAACCTCCTACTAGTTTTAATAATATAAAATAACAATATTTCCATATACTGCCCAGTACTACAGCCACACAAGATGGATTTTCCCTGAAGAAATAATCTTACATCCTGTAAAAGACCAGTGTTAACTTAAATCCATTTTATTTTACTTTGTCAAGGTAAGGGGAATTCACTATTCTTGTAAGACAATGATGTCTCGTAAGAGTGGAGGAACAAAGAATGAGATTGTAAATTAATAATAAGGTGCAAGACTAGGAGTAAAGAATCCAACATCTCATTTTACTGGGTGAATTACTTTTTTGTTTATGCTTATTTTTCAGGCAAGGCAAACCATTTAATGATTATTAAATACTAAAAATGGAGCAGTCCAGTGTCCACATATTTTTAAAAATGTTTATTATGAAAATAATGATATCAACAAGTATTATAGAAACAAAAAGGTGAGTAGCCAGTCTCCTTAGCTTTAATTCTGTTCTAGGCCATGAGAGCTCTGAAGGAACTTTTGCTGTGTGGGTGATGCTAAAAGTGGAGGCAGCATCATAAACCCTTCTTTCCCCACAGGGATCAGATGAACCACCACCTTCTCCTCCCAAATGACTTTCACCCTTAGACAATATGCCAGTGAAAAGTCTATCTGGGATGAAATAATCGTATTAGGGAAATATTTATCGTGTTTTAAACTTAGGTAATGCAAAAATATGGACAAGCACCTTGAAGGGATCAAACTGAATGATGCTCAAATCAGTTCATCCCAAAGCCTGCCTATTGCATTGACAGTAGAAGAAATAAGATTGTTACAATCCAAAATTTTTCTGCTTCTCTTTTGTTTGGGTAAAACCAAGACACACTGTCTTTACAAAGAACGTACTAGAAAAGTCATTAGCTTTCCTCTGTCAACCCTCAACCTCTATCAGCAAAGAACACCCATCTTCTATTTGCTACAGCCCTGATTTAGGAAACCTTTTGTTTCCATGTATCTTTATTTTGACAAGTCAAAACTGACAGCATTAAAGTTACTTGCTGCCTAAATCAATTGACCTGCAACTTCTCATAAAGGCTGGGTAGAAATCTCTCTGTACACTGGCTTTGGAGCAGCCATTCTTCAGCTCCCAGTTCTGAAACTGCCACTCAGAAGGAAAATATACAAACTCCATTTGTCTATCAGTATGTTCTCTGCAGGGAAAAAAATTCAAAACAAATAACAACATCAAAACCAAACCCAAAACTAGAGTTGTTCTTTGTTATTCACAATACTAAAAGAGAAAAGAGTGATAAATGCAATATTGAAAAAATTCCACTGGAAACCAGTGAAGGGAACTCTAATTCTGTTTGTTTTTCTGATGTATTCTCAGCATGTTATTTCTTATGTCAAGGATTGAAGGTAGCACTGCAGTTGTTTATAAAGCTTCTAAGCCTTTGATTTGATGGATGTAAGAGTTTAGGAAGGCAACATGCTTTAATTCCATTAATGTGGAGTTTTAATTCAGCTCAGTGAAGTGAAACCAGCTTTTCCTGATGCTGCCAACAGCTAAACTCCTAACTTAAATGAGTTTTTGCACTCCTGTGGGATTAATTAGAAGACCAGAGATTGCTTTTTTTGGGCATTAATTTTATCTCAGCTACAAATGGTTTGATAATATCCAGTACTGACAGTTACTGACCCATATTAGAAGTGTCAAACTAACCTGACAGTTTCCCATCAGAGGCAAATAGGAAACTTCAGGGAATAGGAAATTCAACCCTGCTATGTTCAGATCACCCTCAGGTAACAAAGCCAGACATGAGATGTATAGCTGTTTGTTTTCATGCACAGGCACATGCAGTGTGGATTTTAGCAACATAACTCAATTTTAAAAATGGCCTCTGTACATCTATTGTACAAATAGTATTGCTAGGCTAAATAGCTACTCATTGGACAACAGAAAAATAACAAAATGAAGGATTAGGCTGTCATTCTGACTACAAATATGTAGAATAAGGGCCACAATACATCTCTATTCAGGTTCTCTGAGGCAATTTCACTTGCACAACTGAAGTAAAAAAGATTGCTAACTTGCTCCTCCCTCCCTGACTGCCTCCCCCAAACAGTGTTCACAAAGAAGTGGTTAGCCACATTCTGTGACTTAAAGTATTTGAGTTATTGCAGCCCTAAAGTAGCATCATTTAGTAATAAGGAAGAATGCAAGGTGGAGCTGTGACTCAGAGGAATGTTTCAGCTCCTGTAATAAAGTTAATTATCCACCTTTGTTAGCAGTGTGCCTAAGTCAGGTACCTGATCTTCAAAGTGGTGAAACATCGACTGCCTTCAAATCTATTTCCTTATGGCTGAGGTAATTGCAGGAGATAATGATAACCTTTAGAATACAAAAATCTTGCTTATTTGAGAGGATTTGTTCTTCCAGCTTGAGATCCGGTATTTAAAACAGCAGAAGTGGTTTAGAAAGATGTGAGGGGAGCTGAAAGTAATTAGGAATGCTGTCTAAAGGAGTAGAGTGGAGAGGATATATTTTTAAACCAGTCCCACATGTAAAGTTCCCATGCAGGGTAAATACAGACTTAAAGTATTGTTAAGAACTCAGCATTGAGTAAATTAGAGATACTGAGTTAAAACTGTTAGAAAAAACTGAATCCAATCCCAACTGATTATGTTCCTTGTTCCTATCTTTGTATTTTGGACAAACCTTTCTGTTTTCAGAAGTGGCATGTCTAAATCTCCACAGCATTCCAAGACATTCTGTTTTTGTTAAAAAAAAGTAAGCTTAAGTCCTCCTACCAGTTATAATACTACTGTTGTTATTATTGCTATCATTATTATTTATGACACTATAATGATTATGAAGAATGATAAAGCTCCTTCTGGGAGCTGAAATACTCCCTGATGAAGTTAGTTTGGAAATTATACTTGGTGAGGACTGAGGTTTACATGGGCAGAATATTTACAACAAGTGAAAAACATTGAAGTGTGTAGGAAGAAAAGGGATAATGGTAGAAGAAGGAAAATCCACTACTCTCAGTTGCTTAAGCAGTATTGGATGGAACTGATCCATGAACATAACACCTAATTTTGTCTCTACTTACAGCTGTGGAAGAGGACATAGTGCTATTTTCATGAATTTAAAATGGGGAACATTTGTTTACAAACTGCAGGAAACTTCCCAATCACCGGCAGCTTGTGGTACCTGGTACCACGCCCAATACAGTGCTGAGTTTGCAGTTCCTGGAGAAGGCAGCTGTCACCCTCCTTCCTACTCTTTGGCATGATGCTTGTGCACATCCACATCACTAATGATTTTTGCCATGCATTCAAATGTTGTACCTCATTTCCTGTTATTATCACTCCTAATTCTCCCCAGCACTAAGGCGCTTTTGAAGCTGCAGACACAAATTGTAATAAACTCACCACAGTCCCCATTCACTGTCACCCTGTGCTGCTCAGGGAAAGCAGGTACAGAAGTCAGGAGTGAAACTGAGCCCAGAAGCAAGAGAAAGGCTGGGGAAAGGTGTTTTAAAGTTTGGTTTTATTTCTCACTAACCTACTCTGACTTAATTGAATTACTTTCATTGAATTGAGCCTGCTTTGCCTGTGATGGTGATTGATCTCTCCCTGGAAAGCAAGAATACATATAGTCTTTCACAGGGAGTACACAGCACAATATCCATCAGTAGCTGCTCTGTGGCAGCTGCAACTCCCAGCACTCACCACTGTTCCATAAACACCACTTCTGATGGATTTCTGTGCGTTGCTTTCATAATAAAACAAATTATTGCACTCAAACCTTATTAGGTCTCCATAAAACTAACAACTCAAGTATGTGCACCGAACTTCCTTTGCAGTTTAAGTAAATGTCAAATGAGGGCTTGAAAAATGAGTCCATGTTTAAGGAACTTTGGCAAAAATTTGACAGAAATCAAGAGACAGCTCAGCAGTTTTAGGAAAACTTCATATAGAAAGACAGATATAAGATTTGCAATCCAAAAATACAAAATTGCACATGAGACATGTATTTAACAGTTGCATTGCAGGTGGAAGATGGAAAGGAAAAAAGAAATTAATGTGTAAGTATTGTCTAAAGGAAAACCTCATCTATTCTATAGTCTGTGAATACATAATAAATTCTGAAATATTGTAAACTAGTAAATTATTCCTAAGAATGCTAACAGGCAGCAAGCCTTGAGTCTCAGAAAGTGTTAAGACAGAATTTCTAGATGACTTGGTTTATTACTGTCAGTAGAACTGAATGAAATGCAGTTTTGTCAAAATAAAATTTTGTGGGAGATATGTACTCAATAAAAGTATAAGAAAAAAAATGGTTAAGCAGACACTGAAAAATCTGGAAAACCTCATATTTCATGTACTTTTCCACCAAAGTCCATGGAAGTTTGCCTAGATTTAGGAATTCCACTTAAAAGACCATTGAGATCTTCCTTCAGGAATTAGACACTCCTAAATCCAATCCAGGATCCAAAAACAGGAGTATGTGATTTTAACACAGAACTCTGTCAGAGCAATCATGTCATTAACAAAATGAACTTTCTTTGCACTTAAGATGACACTTGAAAAATAATTCATAGGACTCCCATACTACACCTGCTTGTTTTTTAAAGGGTAGGGAAATCACAGCTAAATAAGCCTAATGACAGACTTAAAATAACATCAACCCATTAAAATAATTTGCAAAGTTTCTACCCCTCTCCATCCAAAGAAAAAAAAAAGCACATAAAATTCTTCATATGCTGGAGTCATTGCACTAAATTTTAAGATAAAGTATGTAGAAATTAAAGTGGTTTAAAACAGCAATAAAAAACTGACTGATGGAAAACTGTACCAGGCCATTATTAAACATTTCTATATGTCATGAGATTCTGTATCATTGTATTTGAATAATAATAAAAAATACTACAGAAATTTAAGATTAATATTGTATAAGACCAAGTTCATTTTCTCTGTGCTTACTAACTTTTATGCGTGCATTGCATTGAATTACAGTGCAGGAATACATTTAGCTTCCACAGAAGTGGCTCGTTAAAACAAACAGGACTATCACAACAGAAGGAGTATTAATTTACAATTTAAAATTTATCAGAAAAGCACACTTCATATTGCAGTTACTCCTGATACTGTGTTTACTGCACCTGTGTGATACCTTTGGATAATGTTATCCCTCCTATCTGGATATACATTATCTCTGTGCAAACTGGGAATATGATTTAATATATCTTTTTTTAACAGAGCAGAGGTGAGAATGTAATCCTACATAAGCAGCTATTTAGTCTCACTTCCTCTGTCATTCAAAGCAGCCCAGCATGCAAGTGTGCATGTGCAGTTATACCAAGCATAAACCCAACAATCCTAGAAAAAAGCACAAAGAGAAAAAAGCAAATGCAGAAATAACGCAGTGCACATAAACAACATTCCAACAGGATAAAGACAAACAGCAGGGAATGGCAATTTGAAAATGTAGAAGTATAAATACTGTATTGTCAAAATGAAAGATGCATAGTGACGTAATTCAACAGTTTAAGTTCTTCTGCTTCTAGTCTAATCTATATGAACCATGATTTGTGAATAATTTTAATTTGTGAGAAGTTGGACTTAACATGTCATGGGAAACTTTGAGTGTCTTATATCATAGGGTCTAACAATGAAGTATACACTAAAGCTAGACATGACAAAATATTAAAACATTTTTCTCTTTCCGGGATTTACTCCCAGTGGAAGTGTCAAGCACAAGCATCTCCCACAGAAGATGACTGTAATATTATCTAACCACACTAGTAATTAATTTTGCATGGCTTTGATTATAGGCCCTAAACTGGATTAGATGAATGATGCTATATTATTTATTTCTATGTTCCATTATCTCAATCCTTACATTCATAAATTGACATATAAACCACCATTTATTTAAAGATGGTTATTAAACTCAGTCTTTGAATAGATATTTAGCTAATTAAGAGAGAATTGTTAAAGAAATTTATAAAGAAGTTGACTCTATGTCTGTGATAGTCATTAAGGTGAATTGTTTAGTTACAAGCTTAATAGATAAATCATTTGAGTAGAACATTGGAAAGTGGTTTAAAAAGGTTTCCAAAATTAGCAAGCATGTGTACATAACTGAGCTGATACACAGTCAATTTTTGATCCTTCTGGTGACTAATTTGACATCACTAAGATAAAATAGTGCAAGTCTTGAACAAAAGCCTGAGTTTCCTCTGCTAAACTTTCCAAGTATTTCTTAGAGGTTAAGGATCATTCCTTATAATTACAACCTTCTCATCAGTAAGCCAGAAAACCCAAGGCTCTTGGTTATTTCAAGGTTACTTTAGTATAGACAGCAACCTATAACTATAATATGTAAAGACACTGTCATGTTTCTTCTATGTTCATGTTTAGTTTCTTAAATAAAGAGTTTAATCTAGAATTAAGACTTTCTTTGCTGCTACCAGCTAATTATTTCCCTCTGCAAGTGCTGGCCAAAACCAGTTGCACTGGGTCTACTGAGATTTAAAATACTGCTGCTTGAGAGAAAATATCTGAATAACAGACAGACAGGGATGCGCGAGGATACATGAATCAATCAGTACAAATGGTCACAGCTGGATTTATACCAACAGCTCATCTAACCTTAACTAGCACTGAAACCAGAACTGTACTGGTTTTTAGCACTGTAAAAAGAAACAGCCACACAAGGAAGCTATTTTGGAACACGAGTATCTTGTGTCCATGTTTATCCCGTGCACATGAACTGAGCTATCATTGCAGTATTCTGCTTCAGCTCTCCATATGTTATTTTTGAAGAGAAAGCAGTTCTGCTGAAAACCTATGAGTACCTGAAATCGATGAACACTTCACATATGAAATATAGATTACTTAGATGATAGAAAAAAATTATGGAGGATAAGCCCAAGCATTGGATGGTCATCTGTATTTTCAAATCTTAGATTTCTAAGATTGGCATGAAATTCCATGGCAGTAGGTTCTTGTGTTTAGAATTCCTTTGATACACTACTTTATTCCGAGTTACACCTCCCTTCCAACATACCAGGGAAGTCTACTATTATAGAAAACACCTGTTCAAATGATCTTATTTTTTAACCAGTGGAATTCTCCAAATACATCTGGGTATATATATATATGTCAAGAAACCCAATGAAGATTCTGTTACTCATTACTTCTGGATACAAAACCAAGAACTTTTATACCCATGTCAAGTGGGATAGTTTCATTCCTGTTTTATTCTTCAGGGTCAAAGACAGGCCTGAATACATTCTACACCTTTGAGGCATCTAAATAATTTTAATTTTGTATCATATTATTAAAGCTATTATAACAACTGCAGCTGTAGAATCCTTTTATATACAAACAAGTGATTGCTACCCATCAGTCTCAAACAAAAACTCCTTTCTATAAATGTGGATGCAGAATGTGTAAATTAGTGCTAGAAGAAAGTAATTATTTCAATTTACGTATTTCACTGATGGCCACCCAGACCTGCTTCTTACAGTAAACGTTATGATATGCACATCTCCAATTGCAAATAGAGGTAAAACTACATTTTAGAAAAGAAAATGCAATATAATTTTTTTTCACATCACACTTCATCTTATTCTCTACATGGAGACTGGTTTAAGCCTTAAGTGATGAAATGCTAATATAATTTAAAATTAATTTATTAGGACTTTTTAAAATTCATTTTGCTTTTCTTGTTAGAAAGGATCTTTACAATACTACAAAATTCCTGGATATTGATTAATCAGTCTAGGAATCAACACTCCCAAGTCAAATACTAGCTTCCACCTTTTGCCACTGATTGATTTTATAACTCAAATGAAGCTCCATCAAATCTTTAAAAAGAGAATTACACTGATTTAAATTCATATGTATTCCACTAAAATTCGAGGTTGCTCAAGGTAGCTTGATTTGTATTCTTTGTTTGCCATTCCTTTTGGCAAGAGAGTCTGAAACTTCCTAGTCTCACTGCAGATTTCTGTTAGGACCTTAGTAAAGTTATTTACTCTTTGCATTTGCCATCTCCTTGTCTCTAAGAAAACAAAGATAAATCACATGTCCAGACCCTTACAATGATTGGAATAATATTCAGGTAGACAAGATGAAAGCTGTCTGCAAGCTGAAGAAATCCTGTCATTTTCAGGCTGCATCAATGCTGCATTTCTGTTAATCGAAACTAATTAAAATGATTTCTTTCTTTTTAAAGTGCTAATGCAAGAATAGCAGAACTGGAAACTTTAAACATGAAAACATGAAAGAAATTTTTAAAAACCCAGTGTGAAAAAGTTATAGCATATTCTATTTTACTGAAGAGCATATTTACATCAGTTTTATAAAAATCCTCTTTCTTATTATATAGTGATTACTTAGAACCACAACTTTATATTGCAGCATTATGTTTTAAAGTTTATTGATGAACAACAGTCCATGCTGTTTGATTTAAGTCAACAGCAAATAGATTTAGCATTCCAATAATTTAGGAATTAATTTGCCATTTGATGCTATTCTTTAAGAAGGATACACAGTAGTACATTTAAATAGATGGAGGCTTTTTGAGAAATAGTTGTGATGCTACCAAAAAATGATGTCACGTGATGTGGCAGTCAGCCTTGACATGAAAACTGCTTCTAGTATTATGTTGTCATGTTATTCTTATTTTAACTCTAACAAAGTCATGTAATTCCCCTGTGTTTGCTGAGATATAATTTGGTTTTGGTATTGTAATGATCTTCCTTTGCAGACACCTGCTGCCTAATCTCACTTTTGTCAAAACACAAAACTCTACTGTTCTTCCAATTAATTCAAATCACTATGGTATTATGTTCAAGAAAAAAAAAAAAAAGAAGAAAAACTAAGGAAAAGCAATCACTTGAACATGATTCCTATATTTTTATCATTGTCAGAATTGTTTGAATCGTTGATATTTCATTCCAAAAAACAATCTGAAAGTCCTACTACTGTAATCCATGGCGCACAATGTGAATACTAATTGTTGAGTGATGACTACAAGAAGTATCTTAGAAACCAGGCAAAATCCATTAGGAAAAATGCACTCAAGTTTCCATCAGGAGTAAACTTCCTCTCTTTGCGTATTTCCCTTTCTAAATGCTGTGGACATACCAACCAGGAGAAGTTTCACTTCAGCCTTGTATTCTAGGCAGCACCTGTGATTTCATAGACACTCATGAACTCATCACTTCAGACATCTTTGTAACACAAGAATTCTTATACACTTTGACTGAAGTAGGATAATAAATTGAATGGTTGTAATGGTTTGATATGAAAAATGAACAACCTTCACTCATATTGCTGGGTGTGGAATATCAAAATTGAATTCTCTTCTGCATGGTGCAATAACAGCATTATGTGAGTTTGTATCCTAACCAAATCCGTATGACTTCTGCTTCCAACACAGCCTGTACAGCCATGCTCTTGCCACAGATACTACACAAGTCCTCCTACCTGCAACTCTTAGTCACTGTACCTCGAACGGGCTCAGAGTTCTGATTATAGTTTACACAGTCTTCATCAGATCAGTAGCTGAAGAGTCTTCATGTTGCTGATTATACCCAAGCCAGCTATTAATCTATGTGGGCATTTACTGGGAGCAGGTTATTCTGCTTCATCAGCTAACCTGCCTTGGCTGGAACCAGCTCAGGACTGTGGTGTTTCATCGGGCTGCACGGGGCACTGCCAGTGAGTAGCACCAAGTGGTATTTGGCTCCCCTTCTGTGTACTCCACCCATGTGGGCTTCAGTGCACTTCAGGTGCACATCCTGATGTGCTGTCTTTCTACACTGGGGTGGCTTCACTCTGCTATGTAGGAAAGCTTGATTGCAGATACAGTCACTGCTATTTAGAACTCAGCTGCTAGAATTGTATTCTTCCCAGTTCGTAAGTGCAGTGATTTCAACATCATAGAAGCAAGAACTATAATGATCCTCAAAAGATAAGAAAACAACTCCAATTATCTGTGAATTGATGCATTTTTTGCATGGAGTATGGAAATACTCTGGAAAAACTCATTGTCTATGCATCTCCCTGGGGACTGTGAAGTTTCTCTTCCTTTATTTCCTTAACAATATTGAAATTTTAATTTTGAAAGTCAAACTAAAAGTTCCTCTTCACTTTGTCAGCTAAAAAATGTATTTTAATATCTTGTCACTTTCACTGACCTTGCTATTTCTGCAGTAACAGGAGTAGTTTTATGCACTATAACCATTATTTAAAAAATCAGATAAAGTAGTGCTGTTCTTTAAATATGAAATAAAAACCTTTTAAAGAATTAATTCTTTTAAATCCCAAAACATTAACAAATTCTACATACAAATTTACAATGACAACTTGGCTAAATTTAGGTTCAGCCCGGAAAGGTCAGTTGTGTAACTAGACCTTTACAAAATTCAGGGATATTTAGAGCTCTTAACTCTTTCTGCATACATAATGCACTTTTTTCCCCCCTTTTTTGGCAGAAAACCTCTTCCCAGTGACTTCATATTGATACAGCAGCTTATAATCACTATGGCTTACGATGAACTCCTATGTCAATGTGTTCTACTATTGTAAATTGGCACTTAATATCTCTGCATATGTCTGTATATGATTTACCAAGGCCAGGTTCTTTCCTGGCCTTTCCAATGTTTCCTACCAAAACTCAAGCTCAGGATTTTGCATTTCCCCTGCACTTGTGTGTAATAGATAAGCATCCATCTTTCTGCTCCCCTTTTCCTCTGTTCCCTGTCCCCTGCCTATCCCTTAGTACTTCTCAAATTAATACACTTAAACTATGTTGAAGTACACTATGTTGAAGTAAGTTGTAACTTACACTGACAAAAATTTTAAGTCTGCATCTCCTCTCTTCTCTTTTTCAGTTTCAAAACAAGGTTTCAGTATTTTCAAAACTCCCAAGGATTTTGCTTCATGTCCCAAGGTCCTCCACAGATAGTGATAAGAAAGGTAGCCTCTCTTTCGGAGACATTGATAATCAGCAAATTCAGAATAGCTTTCATTCGTTGTGTTGGTTTTTTAAAAATTACATTTGTGGAAAATTTTGGATGCAAGTATCGAGATAGTAGTGGTAGGTGAGCACTACAAACTCAGAGCTACGAAGTAAGTGTCTGAACAGCCCCCAGTAATGAACCAATGTTCTTACACATTTCTATCCTCCTGCGTAACATGACCTTGTTATTTCCTTCAGACACATACTTTCAGAATATTGAACTAACATGAAATAGTTACAGTGCAAATTTGTCAAAGAAGCTATGGAGTTGGAAGAGAAACGGACTGAAAAGAGGCACAACCTTAGTCTGCTGGGATACCAAATTATCCTTCCAGCTCTGAATGTATATTCTGAACTGAAATGGAATCTATAATAGTAATTTTTAAGATTTGAAGTCATATTTAGATCTCACTTTATGTTATATCATTAGAAAACAACAAAATAAAAAAGCATAAACCAAATAATTTTAAAGTAATCACAAGATAATTTTGGTGGTCAACACATAGCACCTCTAACCACCTAAACCCCACAGTCACAACTTTAAAATAATCTTTATGAAGGACTGAGTTACTGTGTCTCACGCCAAACAGGAAAGTGAGAAAATACTGAGATGAATGAACTGGAGTGGAAAAGCTTTAATTAGGAAGTTAAAGGGAGCTGGTAAAAGGCTCTAGCAAGTATATACTCAGGCTCCTTTCTGTTTGAAGGAAAATGCAGTAATCAAACTGAGATATGGAGCAAAATTGTCATGGTTTGCAAAGCCAATGCATGCCAATCCAGGGAATTTAAATGCCTACAGATCGCTGGCCTGTATTTCACTGGCTCAAATTCCACTCTTTGAATGTAATTTAGGTATTTCCAAATCTGTGTCTTACTGGAAGTCAGTTGCACTTTAACTCATGAGGTTATCTGAAAGCCCATCTTTCATTTTATGACAGTCAATTCTCTCACAAATATAGATTTATTGACAGCAAAATGGATTTAAATCAATAGGAAAAGAAGTCCAGCAATCCTCTCCATACCAAGATGAAATTTTAACCTAAAAGAAGATGATATTTACTCAAATGATGTTTAAAAACAACATGCTAACTGTAGCACATGTACATAAATGTAATATGTAGGTAAAGGGGAGTTTATTTTTCCACAATTTCTTTTTTCCTCCCTGCTGCTTCACCCATTTTGATAAAGTCCTGTGTAATATTTGTATTGTCAGACTGAATCAGGGAACCATGTACAATAACTCCCTAAAGGTATGTTGAGACTTTCAGTACAGCTCAAATTTAAACAAGCACTTTAAAGTTTTGAGTGTTATGATTTTCATTACTTGTATCACTCTGAGGTCTCTGCAGACAGTTCCAGTTATATAGTCAATATTTTCAAAGAGCAACAAATGCTTTTTTGAAACAGGAACTCTAAATAGTAATGATCAATAACTATTCCTGCAGTAATATAAGAAATAAATAATAGACTTCATAACATTTCTCTTAATGATGGCTGCATGGCCTTTTAAAAACAAAGAAATGGCAGAAAATGTGATGCCAGTGTTTCAACTTTTGGCTACTAAAATCAATTTTCCCTTTATAATTGGAAATAGTAATTATCCTTATAGACACATAAAGGTACTTTTATGTTGTGATAGTGGGGAAAAAATATAAAATGAAAACAGAATCATGGAGAAGTTGCAGCACAGATGCAGGATGTGGATCCCATCACATCCGGAGTTTTCTTCAAGTTAATACTTTACTGTTTCTGGCTATTCCATTAATTAGTATTTTATACTTTTTTTGGACTGAAGATGTAAAGTGAAATCACTAACTACAAGTGAAGAGGATCCAATTTAAACAACTCATTCAGTTTTGCAATGCCGCCCACAACAATGTCCTCCAATAGGTTTGCAGTATCATTGGCCCAGCACAGACTCAGAGCCTGCTTCTTCCTGATTTCTGCAGCACAAACATGTTTTTAGATGTTTTTAGAGATATCCTGGGGTAAAGTCAGACCTTATTTGACTTGACAAAATGAACAGAACTTAACATACTTGAAAATATCTACATAGAGAACTTATTTAAAAAAAAATGAATGGTGGTAAGTAAATACAACACAAGCTGGGGGCCTGAGTCAGCACAACATTATTCCACTGGGATAAGTGTAGTGCAAAACAAGACTAGTGCAGGGCTGAGGGAAGGATCCTTATTACTGTTATAATTCCCTCACATTTCCTTGACAAACTACACTGTGGTAATGAGAGGTCCCACCTGCTTTCCACAACGTCTTCTTTCACTCTATTTAATACTAATGATCCCTCCTTTTCTATGCACTGCAGAAAATCCTGCATATCTCCACCTGCTCCAAATATCTTTTAATCCCAAGGGCTGCTGGAGGTGTCTGTGCCACCCATTCCACAACTGGAAAAAACTGAAAGTTTTAATTTTCCTAGGTCATACAACCTCTCAGTGGCACAGGGAAATTTCTCAGTTTCCAGCTCTTTGCTCTGACCAGAAAGCTTTCCTGCTCTTTTCTGTGCAGTTACAACCCTGAAAACTACCCTTCTCCCAACAGGCACAGCATAGGGAGCCACAGCATAGCTTTGTTTGCCCTGCCTCTACAGTAATATTTAATTTCTAAGCTCAAAGAACTCTCTCATGGTGTAAAAAGAGTAATTTATTCTCCAGGTTAAATTTATTCTTGGTTTTTCTGACGAGCCAAGACTCTAGCAATTACTGTGACAGATGGAGTGATGATTTTTATGATGTGGAAACGTGTCCACAGGAATGAAATGGAAATCTCCAAACCCATCTCTCACAGAGGCCTTTAGACAGTTGCCTGGTAATAATTGTCACTGTGGATGAAGTTTGAATTAGTGAATGGCTCCAAAAGCTTGTTACTGCAACACTCCTTAGCAGAATGACACCTTCTGACAAATTTTTGTCATTTATTCTGGATGTATTTGAGCCAGATAGGAAACAACTACATGGGTTTAAATTTCTCCCAACACTCAGAAGAATTTGAACATTGTGTTTGGTATTTTAGTGCTCTGTCATTTTGGAAGGACTGTTTTAGGGTGATTTTCAGGGAGCAGAATGAGATGTTTGCAAGGCTGCTTACATATATTGAAAACAATAACATATCTGACAGGTAAGACCATTTCAAACAAGAAACAAACAAATGTGAACTTGGTTAGGAACTGGCTGGGCTTTCATGGGGTATTTTCATTCCTTATATTCAGGCAGTAAGTGCTGTAGCCAGCCTTAGTGGTGAATGGCAGCCTCTGAGGCAGACATCAGGCTCCACTTCAATTTGGAAGGTTGTGGTCCACCACAAGCTCCCCATGCCCAGTGATGGAATGCCCTGGCTAAAACCTTAGGCACAAAACCATTAAAAATAGCTTGATATTTGCCTGGTCTCCTGGTTCCAGTCTTCACCATTAATCTAGAAAAGCCACATAGAGACTGACTTTTGTTACTTTGGGAACATTTTCTGTGCCTTACTTAGAGACTGTGACTGAGAACTTGCTGACAGACATGAAAAGGAAGGAGACATCTTTCCTTTGTTCACAGATGTCTCTCTGTAGCTCTGCTTGCAATCAAAACAGCAGGAAAACTTTAATTCTAGTGATTTAAAGATGTTTTCTTACTGCAAACTGTTTTTTTTTCCTTCTGTAAAGACACAGTAAAGAAAATGCTGCTACTTAACTGAACTGAATTAATATTTCTGTCCATGTTATGAGCTAAGAATATACAGTTTAATTTTCATGGGTGCAGACTGTGAACAAAGGGAGATCTGCAGCTCAAGAAAGCACATTACCTCTGAAAATCAAACCATATTAAAAAAATATGAAACATTTTCCAAATGACAGAGCAGAACAAATACTTTTTCTCTTTTAAAAGTTTTATTCTAGTCTGTTTAACGATAATAGTTATCGTTCTGAATTTAACTGAGAAGATTATTTTACTGACAAAACAAAGCAAATAGAATTAAGTGATGTGCTGAACTGAAGAAAATTAGTCAGAAGCTCAAGTGCAAATAAAGCCCAGAAGCTCTAACCTGAAGCACTGCATCTTAACCTGAAAGATTTCTGCAACTTTACATAATTAAACACTTGAACTGTAGAGGTTTTATGCCTTCACAGGTTAAGGTTCTCCTGCAAGTATCTCTCTGAGTTTTTGAAAGTTGCATCTTCCTAGTAATTTTAATTAACAGAGTCCAAAATAGAAAACTCCTCATTAAAAAAATGAAAGCACATAAGTGAGTTTATAGGAATGCTTGTGCTTATTAAGGTCAGAGACTCACACATGCAAAATAGCATGAGAGCTGAGATTGAAGGGCAGCATCATTTTTCCTTCATTAACCCTAACAGTTATATGACTGGATCATTTACTTGAAGAGAACACTTCAGTCAGGATTAAACAGAAATTATAGGAAACTGTTTCAGTTAAGACTTTTTAATTTGTTAATTGAAAGTGATAAAGAAAATCCACAATTAACTTCAATCATTTCCAAAAGATCTTTAAATAATTTAGAGGCCTCAGGAGGCTGATTCACAAGCAGGGAGAATCTATACTGCACTTAAGTTGTAGACAGTTAATCAACACATTTTATGCTGACTGTGCTTTCCCTTATAACTATAAAGGTGTTTCCAGAAGCAGCACAATCCTGTCAAACATAGTGTGCATGTTGCAGTATGCATCTGGGCTGCATCCTGCCACCTACTGTGATGTGTGCTCCTGCTGGTGAGTCAAGGTTTACTTTTAGAGAGGTCTAAGAGTTAAAGAAGTGCTTGAATAGCTAAAGATGTTGTTCAGGGAGAGAAGGCTGCAGCACTTACCTAGCTGATTCTCAACAACAAAATACTTCAGTTCCCATCAGTATGAACATCAGCACCCAAAGCCAACCCTTGTGATGATCAGTTTAATCTCAAATTGCTTAGGGGTTGCTATGTGCTTAAAAATCACTTCTCAAAACAAACACCCACAGTATTCACTTTTTAAAATGCCATTTTATGATTTCAGGGAGCTACTTCACTAAGGATCATTTTAAACAGGTATTTTATATTTTCAAAAGAGAAGGCTTTTTTCTGACCATAAGGTTAGCTTATGGTCAGCTAATAGGCTGAACCTCAGTAGAGCCTATTTCTGTGTTCAAAAATCCACAGAAAGAATTGTGTACTTATTTCCCTCCACTGCCTTTAAGCAATGCTTTTCAGTGCAGTATTCATTATATATAATCATGCTGTCTGTGGTTCGATTGTGTAAAATGCAGATCAGTCCAGAAGCTAATGTGAAGGTGTTAAAATAAGAAGCACAAATCTGCTCCAATTCTTGTTTTAAAATTTGAGTATTGACATCCATTTGACCCAGACTATTTTCCCATTTTGTAATTAGTGTTTGAAATTTCTATCAAAAAACCCAAAAAACTCAAAACCCCAAAAACAACAACAAAAAAGGGCATGCAAAGAAAATTAAACAGTGTAAGTTATTTTTAGAAGTTATTTTTAAATTCAAAAAGGTAGTTGTGTTTATGTGGGCCAAATTGAAGACTCAATTTTATAATGTCATTGCTATTTTATTACTCACTTGACAGGCCCCATTTTTAGGTTGCCAGGCATTTCAAAAAACACAAAATATGGCGAGATGTGTTTTGGGAGATATAACTCCCATATTAAACGCATGGGATTTAATGGGGACAATGAGCACTGCTGTACAGTGTGAATTTCAATAAAGATGACAAGAGCCTCCCTGGAAGGCAGCCACACACAAGTACAGTTATATGCATCACTTTGACAATAAGCTTGCTCCCAGCAGGTTACTGGGAAGGAAAAGGCTGTGCAGACATTAATAAAGGGAGAGGGACTACCAGAGAGACTCACCCTTCACACCCTGCAATGCAGCTACCTTAGCTTCCTCCCAGGGTCTGTGAAAAGTGATCAGCATCTCCTCAGTGGTCTCCATGGCCTGGGGAGGGATCCCAGAGATCCCTAAAACTGCATGGGGGTAGCACAGGCAGCAGTGCTTAGGGCAGCTGCAGACACCACAGGAGTGTGCTGACCCTTCTGTGCTAACAGGGAGGCTGTGGCAACTCAGCCACGCACTGGAAGCAGCAGCACGTATCATTAAGACTTTGGAATTACAGTCTCCTTACCCATATGCCTGCACCCATTTCAGTACATTTTTATTCCTGTGCCTCTTAAGAGTTACACAATGCTCAGTTACCCTTGAATACTGATGAAAATGGCAGTGTTTTCTTAAATACTCTGCCCTAGAGCCTCATGCCAATGTTATCTTCTCTTCCTAATCCCCAATCCCCATCTCAAAGAAAGTAGAGATGGTTCTAAAAACTGCTATCATTGATCTGATTCATCAAATATCTTGAAATGAAACTAAACCATTAGTTCCTTCCCTACATGTATTCCAAAAAAAAACCCCAAAAAACCCCAACCAGCCAACAATTTCAGGGCAGCTCTTTACCAAAAAGTATACTGGCAACTAGAGGGCCAGAAAGATTTCAGTGAACGAAGGAAGTGAATTCTGGGAAAAACCAAAGTATTTTTCAAGTGTGTCTTTGTAGAGGTGAATGCAATGAAGTTCTCACTGCAAAGCCCAGGAACATTTTGTGCTACACAGTGTTGAAATAGTTTCATGTTTGCAGAAAAAGCATTAAATCCATAAGCTGTGATTTCCTTTCACTGGCAATAATCTTCTATTGGTAGACAAAATAGTCAGTTATGATGGGGCCAGAACATGAACACTCCACATCCATTCCCACATGGTGATCCTCAAAGGAAAACTTGCCACTCCAGAATTCTCTCTCTACTCCTGCCTTCAGTGGTGCGGATTTTCAGCTGTTGCTCATTGACACAGCCCTCTTAGTATCAATTCATATGAACTAATAACTCAATCAAAAAACGATCCTAAAATGGAAGTATATTGTTCCAGACTTACAAATCTCACAGGATTTGACAGGCCACCATAAAAGGGTTATAAATTTGAATTTATTATAGGCAAATAAAGCATTGCCCTATGAATTCTCTGCCTATTAAGTTAATGAGCCTTGAAAAAACAATCATCTGAGGAGCAGCTGACAAATTATTTGGAGCAGCAATTTGAAAGGCGTTGGCTGGTTTACAAACATTTCAGTTGGGAGAATATGGCATCATGTTTCTCTTCCTCCGGAAGAGTCATTTGTCAAACTGCAGATGAACAGCAGATTCCCAATACTGGAGCACTGAGATACAACAGTAACTGTAATTACTGAAACAAGTAAATAATCCCTGCCATTTCCTCCCCAAACTTGAGGCTCATAAATGCTGATGCAGAACTCTTTCTAGGAAGTCTGCACAAAGAAAGTGAGATACATTTTTATTTCTGACTGGAGCCCATTGAAGTGTTTAATGTGCAGGAAAAGAGCTTTGAGGAATTCAGGTGAGTGGAGGGGGACCTTTCAAAATACCTGGTCAGTATTTGGAAGTTGTTTTTTTTGTTTTTTTAAAATAACTTCTAATAGAAATGGTGGTCTCACAGCTGTGGATTTAAACCAGGGTCTTTTCCTGGATTAATTCTTCAAAATTTTCAACACAATACAGCCCTGAAACCCAATGCCTTGGGAAATTTAGGGCTATGTACATCAAATACTCTTGCAAGAACAACCACTTGCATCAGGCTAAAAATGAGATCTAAAATTTGTTCTCCAACTGTGAATACTGACTCCATTTGGAAATTGAATCATGATCCGTTGTAAAGCTGTCACTTTCCTCACCAACAGCATTTGCTGAAATATTATTTCCAATGTCTTCCTCCACACTCAACTATTCAGAGTCCTGTGGAAAAGATGGCAGTACTGAGAACGTGGAAAACTGTCATATTTTCCATCTGAATGTTATTTCACAGTGTGAAGGAAGTACAAATCATAGTAATCAGTTGCCTCTGCAACAGCATGTTGCAGAGTATAGTGCAGAGCATTTAACCATGAGCTGTGTCTCTTCTCATATTTTATGTCGTTTTGGCAGTTTTTGTTGGACGGCTCATTTAAACAAACTGATTAAATATACAGGGACTAGAGCTTAATATTACATCAAAGTAGAATGAAGATAAATGAAACCTTGCTCTTAAAGAGAATTGGTAACTGACATTCAGTAGAACAACACCCAGCTTTCCAAGTCCTGATGTCAGGCCATCACATATCTGATGACCAAGTATTCAATCAATCAATCATAAAACAAAAGAATGTACAGAATTACACATTCAGCTGCCAAAATGGCCTAGCTTTATGAGACCTCCAGAGCTCTACTGATTATTGACTACTAAGTATGTGGTTGCAGGAAGCAACCTTAACATAATCTTCTCCCCCAACCTCTCTGTATGTCTACAGAGATCAACCACTTAGCAGTAAATTGCCTCTCTCTGTGGTTAGCAAGGCACTCGATGCCATGGCCCCCACATCCCATAGAACCCACTCACTCAACTTTCTAGTTCAAGTTGGAACCTTTCTTTCCAAGGGGACCATTTTAAGAGTCTTTTTAGAACAAACTCTTCCATTGCCTCATTCTTAAACCTCAGAAGCAGTGACATGCACAGATAAATTACTCATATTTACACTTTACCTAAAGAACCAGAGTAATTTTAATACTTTTTGTTCTTTAATGCAATTTAAGACAACATTAGCAGAGAAATTAAAATATTGTGGGTAGTTCTGTTAGTGCCTGGCACCTCTGTGCAGATATTTACACCTTTATAAAACACTGTACTAAGCAATGTGTTTCACTCAAACTTGCACTGGGCTGGACACTTTGACTAATCATTTTGACCACTTTGATTAAGCATCTTTTTACAAATTCTAGTAGCTACACAGTTTTCATTCCAATAAACTGACATCTTCTGCGTGGTTTGGCACATCTGTAACATTCTTTGTTAGTATTTGTCTTTTCGGTTTTTTAATGGAGCTTTCTATTTCATAGTATTGCAATGCCTTTCACAGCTGTCTTCTTAATCCCTGGTGTTTCTTTCCTGTTAGTGTATCTTACATTAATTTGCTATTTTACTTTCCCCTTACACACTCCTGCTCTTCTCTTCCCACATTGTTCTTTGCTTTGAAAAATGTTTTCTGTAGAAAATGTCTATGATCAAAGCTCCAAACACAATTATTTTTCTTCTATTCTGGAATATAAAAGATTATAGCATTTTTCCAACAAAGGAAGCACTCCATAAAAATTGTGCATAACTCTTCCTCTATCTCCTAAATATTGTTTGCAAATGGTTTACTACTATACTTATAGTCTACAGGAGAATGGCTGGGTTATACTAACCTACAGTTTTGAATAATCTGTTTTCCTTCATTAAATATTTATCAGGAGGCAATCACTGACAATTTTTTGCAGAAAGATCCCCCATTATTTCAGTTATGGAAATGTTCATCATTTTAGGCTTTTCAGTCTGTTGTCTCAGAGCACAGCTAGCCTAGGGAATGCAAAATTTTAGATGCATTTTTAACCATGATTTGGTGAGGGAGGTGGCTATTTTTTGCTCTATTTCTTCTGAATGGCTTAGGCAGCTGTCCTATAAACCTAAAGATGCTCAGTGAACTAAGTATGCACAACAAAGGAATAAAGTGACTGAATCAAAACAAATTACTACAGCTTTCAGTGAAGTCTTGGTCTCTTTCCATATTCAAAGAGAAACAAACACTGAATTCATTTGCAAAATGTGGTACATATTATGCAACCTATTTTAGAGCACCATTCCAATGGATCGAAACATTGCCTGTGTTCATCACTGGATTTTGGATGACCAAAATTATATACCAAAGTAGCATGTATCTTTCAGTGGCGCAGATGTGAAAGCATGGTTAAAAATAAGCACAAGCTGTAGAAAAATAAGGTCTATGGTGAAGATGCAAACTATGAGATAAATCCAGTGATGTTCATGCATTCTAACAAAGGAGGTGAGGAAGAAGCGCATGCAGTACCTGGTGATCTCAGAGTCAGGGAGCAGGCCTACGTGGTAGTGGGGGTAGGGAGCTGAAAGAAGGAAGCTTTTGTCACACTCGACAGGGGAATAGTGCCTAGGAGAAGGTGGTTTATCACACAGTTTGTTCACAGTGCTGTAAACAGGTTCAGGAGGCCTGGTGATACAGAGACAAGAGTAAAAGATCAGGTGCATATTAGTTGCTGAGAATATAGAGAAAACACAGCAATCATTTTAAATGCATGCATAGCAAATCTGTCAAGACCTTTTCAAGACCTTTCCAACAAGTGTGCTGTCAAAGGAATTGAAAAATTTTATAGTAGTATGACATTCAAGTAGCAGTATATAAAGATAAACACAATACAAGTGGACCATAAAACTCCCCTATGGGAAGTGTGGCACTGAAATATATCTCATATCTGAAGCTGAGAAAGTGAGGCATTTTCCCCAATAATCTATTTTTTTTTAAATCTAACATCTACACAAGCTTTCTGTGATCTTAATTTTGAGTACAGCATAGAAGAAAATGTTTGTTACCTGAAAAATAAGTAATTTTTAGCCATTAATTTATAATATAGATTAATATTAATAATCAATAATATTGATTATTGTGACTTGTTAATACAGTGTACTCCCATCCCAGTGAGCTGGGACTTTTTAAGTAGAGCTGTCAAATTGACCCATATCCCACAATGACACTGATGGTAACAAATTGTTTGAGCAATTAATTTCATTGGCAGGCAATTCATCGCATTTCAAGAGTTCTTTGCACTATTTCCAGATTCAGCCTTCAAAATCAGATTATGCAGCCCACATCTGAAACAGTCAACCTCACTGCCAAGGCTACTGCAGTCGCACTTGCAATGCTGCTCCAAGTTGCACACAGTAGCCTGTGAAGTTAGATACAAAGAGTAAGATCTGAAAACCAAAATTTCTCTGCTGCTGCCTAGAGCCACCTGCTCAGGCAGGCAATACTTACCACAGCACTCCCAGGAGCCGCCTGGGAGAGAGAAGGGAATGCCTTTAGTACCAATCAGCCAGGGATCCAGGAGACGAACAGCGAGCAGTTTGCAAAACAAACCCACACCACATCCACATCCATCTCCCACCTTTAACTTCTTGCCTTGACCCCAGGACACACCTTGAGGCCCACTGGCACTGTGAAACTTGACTCATTGTTTCCTGACATTTCTGCTCTAAAGAGGGCCAAGGGTCAATTGCTATCATATCCACACTTCTGCCAGAAGATCCAGGGTATGCCACTGCCTTTCATCACTGTCATACAGTATTAGCAAGATAGAAATCATATTTCAGAAGCCTGAAAATATCAAGAAGCCAAGAAGTTAATGAACTTTTTTTGTTCTTCTGGCTGCACTGTGCCTCTCATGGGTGTGGGTTTTGCTGTGACTTTCACAGGAACCAGAATTTATTACAGCCGAGGATGTGCAGGCAGATACAGAGAACCTAATTTCCTTTATTAGCTTCTGGGTTTGTCCTTTGGGGGTAAAGGAGTAGCTGCTTTACTTAAAAGTTGCTTTTACTCAATGTTAACAACATTTTTCATAGCAATCTGCCACATGATTTGAGAACTCTCTGTGCCTGAATTTCCCAGGGAAAACTTAACAGTTAAAAAACCAGCAATTTAAGATTACCAAATAGCAAAATAGCAAAGCTGTCACTCATTTGGTTATAAAGCATTGTGTCAAGCACTTAGTAAAATCCCTTTAAAAATGTTTAAGGTAGCAATCATTTTCTATCAGTATATTTTACTTGTTTCAGAGGGCTGGATTTAATAATTTATTTACTAAATCAATTGTTGCTTTCAATAAAAAAGTGTAGATAAAAAACACTCTACTTCACTTTTGCCCACTACTAGCTTTTATTCCCTTAGAACCTATTTTTGCTTTTAGGCAATATATGAGAGAACAAGTATAAATATCAAATAAAAATGATACCTACTAAGAAAATTGAAGAAATATTGTCCCAGTGTGGGAAGATGAATAAAAACTGTAGATTCCTCCATGGCTTAAAATGGTAACCAATCCATAAAAAATTTGTTAGTGTCCCATATTCAAGTTAATTGTCTTCTCTGGATTGTAGACAACATCAGAGTGTTGCTACCCCTTGGATATACTGTGAATTCTCAAACTACACTGAGTCATCAGTCAGTGACCATCCAACCTCATGCTGAGACAAAATCATGCCACAGAGATGGGTAGATATGAGGAATTTGTTAATTGGCAGTTACAAGCTGCCTCCAAAAGCAAAATGAAGTTAAACATTCAACATCTACCTAGATTTTTATACCAAATTAGTACTTCAAGTATAAATACAGAATCCTAACAAATTGTCTTACAAGGCCCAGCAAATTTTAAAATATTTAGCAGATGTTAACACGTTGTAAAACATTTTTTACTCCATTCAGTCTTCCTGGGTGGTAAGATAACAGGAAACTGGAACAAATCTGAGTATAAAGTCCTGTACTCACTGGTATTATATAAGTGATATTGTGACCTAGTTAACATCATACCCTCTGTATACGAGCTGCAGAGAAAGGTCTTAAGGTTAAGAGAAGGAATTTATACTTCTTATCCTTGTAAACTTAGACTCTGGTTAGAAGAGCATTTAGGATATCAGCTAATTCCAGTTATGAGTGCACTTTGTGTAAGGCCTACGAAATGGTCTGAGATCACCACAGCCACCTATTTCCCTTCGGATATCGCTTCCTGCAAGGTCACTGAGAGCTTGGAGTGCACTGGTCCTTTAGATGCCTCTATCCTATTCAGATGCATGGGCTATCAACTGTCAGCTGTGTAGCTGGGCTCTGACTGCATATTTTATTGGCACAGAACAGCAGTAATTTGGAAAAAAAGCAGTACATAACATCCAGTGTCCAGGATAATCTTATTTTCTCTCTCAATTTAGTGTAGTAAATATGAATTAGATAGTGTAAAAATAGTTGAAAGTTGGGATAAAAAATATAAATAATAGGAATGATTAAAATTATATGGGGCAGATCACTGGCCTGCTCATGTAAACTGTGTTCCGCTTAGGCCATTAATCCCAAGAAATAATATGAGATACTTGCTGCAACAGCCTGTCTTCAAATATCCTCCATACTCTTCACCTTCTCTATGGCAAACTTGTACTCCACTACAGTAGTATCCACCTACTGGAAGAAAACTATTAAAAAACCCTAAAACTATAAAGACCACACAGCTTTATTAAATTATTTTTCGAATGCAGCATTTTCTCGTGTCATTTATATTTCTCCTCACAGAAAGAAGAACTTCTTTCCAAAGGGATCAGCCCACCTGATAAATCCTGTCTCGCACATCTCCAGTGCTAAGACAGAGACAGATTGTCCTCTCTCAAAGCATAGGATAATGAGAATGCTATTTAGAAAGAGTTTTTAATGTGCCATTATGAAAAAATACAGCCAAGGTCACCTCAACTTTTCTTGCAAATTAATTAAGAGCCAGACTGAACATAAATGTTGAGGCCTTACTTTGTGATGCACTAATTCTTCAAATGAATTTCAAAACATGTAGCAAGCCATTTAGAATGCTTTAAGAAAAGTGTAAAGCTAGATATGTATTATTTAAGGACCAATTCACTGCAGTTAATGTGCAATTGCATCTCTTTCAGATACAGCAGGTATAGATTCAGAGGTTTAATTAAAAAATAAATGCTTAGCAGTTTTTGAAACTTTTTTGGAGGAAGAACAAAGAACTATATTATGGAATTTATTTTGCCAATTATCTTAATTTTTGTTAGTACCTATGCATTACAAATCCCCGTAAATGCCAAATGTGTGAATATTACTGTATATATCTTTGATAATTGCAATATCTCTTTTATGGAGTAATTGCGTAATGTGGATCTACTCTGAAAAAAAACTAACTACTGCTGTAACTTCTTAGTCAGATCCGCTCCCCTTCTGCCTTTAAGCTGTTTATTTATTGACCAACAGGCATCACAGTTCTCTGCCTTTATCAGTGAGCCAAAAACAAAGCTTTGAGACAAATAAGAGCAGCGACTGCTAGGTCTGGATGGACAGTAACAACTACATTAGTCTGACAATAACAATACTAAAGGGAAGGCCATAGAAAATGTAAGTAGCAAATAATCAAGTAAAAATGTGAGTAGCAGACAGTGTGGCTTGACCATGCCTCAGTAGACAGTTCAGAAGAATGACAGGACAGAGAATCAAGTCACTTAATGCCAAAGGTAAGCTTTTCAATGGTAACATGAACATCAGAGAGTCACTCTTCCAGCAAGAAAATAGAAAATAAAAAAATTGAAAGCTGGAATTGTTATTCAGTACAGACATAACAGCAGTGAGGCACAGTTCTCACAGAAAGGTAGAACTAATTGGTGGAAAAGATAACAGTAACAGTGGGAGGTAGAAAAGTGATCTAACACTGGCTTTATTTATTTCATAACAGATTGTGTAAAGCAAAGCTTCCTTTTTTTTTTGCAGTCCTTATTACTCCTTGTTTAGATCATCATTGTTTTGTTGTTTCAGGCTGACTTAATTGTAGAACAGAAGTTATAAAAAAAATGGCATTTTTGAAAACCATTCTCTCTCAGCATCATGCAGGGTCCTCAATTTAAAATTAACTTTTTTTTTTTTTTAATTGCAGAATCCTGTTTGGTAGGGATCAATTGCCAACACACGGCACATTAAATGTTAACAGTTTCAGGTTTTAAAACATTTCAAAACCTTTTATTATGTGGAAAGAAACCAGCTCAGCTCTCACAGCACATTAAGTATGCAGAGCTACAGCCAGGAAACAATTGGAGAGAAAATAAATTCAATCTGAAAAAAAATAAATCTCCCAATGCTACAAGTTTGCAACTTTTTTTTTTTAAATAGCCATTTTTAATTGTATCCAAGTTCCATAAAGACATCTAACACATTAGTCTTGCTAATATAATGTTGCTGAGAAGTAGACTTAGAACTTTATAAGAAGTATTTCACTATTAAACCAAAAATAAATTTAATACAAATAAAATCTACTTCTAATAACCAGTGATTTTTTACATATTTGTCTTTGACTGAACATCTTATTTATATAACCTTCTAGGAGAACCATATACCCTATTGTTGAAAAGGGCAATTAGAACTGATAGTTGATTTTATTTCATAGGTTGTGCCCTGGCAATTTAAATGAGACCAAATGACTCATATGACATGTTTATTTCAACTAAATGAAAGACAGAGAAGGAGTACAAAGAGCTGGAGGAAAATACCTGCAGTACCTTAGTTCTTTCTGGAAACCCTAAAATTAATAATTTTGCAGCTTTTCCATTATTAACTGTTGTTTGCATATGCCTTAAAGGCTTCTTTAACTGCAAAACAAGTGTGTTTTTAGTGCAGTCATGAAGATTAAGGATTGCCTTGTTCCTCTTAACAATACTATTATAATATTTTAATCGAGTTTTCAAACGAAACGGCCTACAGGAAGGCATAAGTATAATTTAGAACTTTTAATATTCTCCACCCAATTCTAAACTCATTATTCTTAACCATTAGGAATTAGGAAATGAAATGACTGCTTAATTTGGGGGAAACAAAAAAGGAAATAAGTAATGATTTTCTGTTGCAGTAATGGAAAAGAAGGACACAGGAATGGAGAGACTCTCAGACATAAGGTACAAGTCCCCTGCAGTCATTCTTGAGGAAAAAGGGAAAGAATGACCCTTCCCAGCTCAGTTGCTGAAAATCAGCAAGGAGCACACAGTCCAGAAATTAAATCCAAGAAGACTGTAGTCAGTAGGATTATCCACCATGAATCAGCAGTTATTCTCATCCATACTGAAATATTTTTACATTCTTGGGCTTCACCATCCCTGTGGCACTGAGTCCCACCAACTGATCATGACATACCCAGAAAGTTTTACCTTTATGTGCTCCAAACCTGTGACTTGGTTGCACATTGTAACATTTAAAAAAACCTTCTATTTGCCTTATTTTATATTTGGGAATGCACTGTAAACTCCCTGAGTTGCAATCTGAGTTGCAAGAAAGTGGTAACAGCCCTTGCCCATTGCCTTCTCTGCGACATGGGTACCTTTGCAGACCTCTGTTCTTTCTCTAACACTTTTTTTCTATATTGGAGTTACATTTATCTTTCCCTGGAAGCCATGCTACACCCCTGATCATCTCTGTCACCCTCTTCTGAGGTTTTTTTTTTAGGTGCCTCCATGTAGGATTCAAGACTTGAATGCATCATAGATTTATGGTGAAAACCATTATATTTTGCAGTCTTGTCCTTTCCTATCAGATCCCATTTTCATTCTTAATTGTCTTCTTGATTGCTCCTGAGGACTGAGACTGAATTCACAGACAATGTCACAGAGCTAACCACAGTGACCTCAAGGTGTCTTTCTCAAGTGGAAAGAGCTGCATGAAGGGTCCATGTCCATGCTTTATTTCGTAAATGCTTCAGGTTAACCTTTCCTCTGTGCATTATTCAAGGCTACTTACCATTTGTGTGTGTGTTACCACTGCCAATCCTACTATCTCATTTCAAAAATCTCCACACAAGCACTAAAGCATACTCCAAAATTCGATTAGTTTTTTTCTAAGTGTTAAGTACTAAGTAGCTGCCAATGATTGTATTGGAAATAGTCAAGTCTTATTACTTGGGGATCTCTGACAGGCCTATTTAAATATGCAAGGATAACTCAGGAATAAGAGATTATCTGTGACTTGATAAGGACTAAATTTTTACTTTAACATAAATTATTCTCCCAAGTCAAGACTTATTATACTTTAAAAAAATTTGGATAACAAAATGAAATCTTACTCTAGGCAGACAATTATGCATCTGTAAAGTTTAACAATTAGTTTAAGATTAAATATGTGTATTAATTACAAAAAATATAAAACAGTGGATTTGCAAGTTACCAATTTCAAGCTTCAATATAAGGAATATATTTCACCAAGGGTCCAATTTCAAGTTATGTAGATAAAATTTTTCTCTCCCCCTTCAACTGAACATTTAATGTGCAACTTGCATAGTCTTCTTTTAATTAACTTTTTTTAAAAAAACATAATTTCTTAGATTGATCAAAGACTAAACCAAGCAGAAATTCTATTCTGGGATACCATATTGGATTCAATATGTCACCATCTTAACAAGTAGAGATGAGAACCCTGCTTGTGAGAGACAGTGAGTAACCAGTTGCAGCAGCAGGCTGGCATCCTCCAGACAGACAGACAATGAACTAACATGACAGACTGCCTGGTGGGATCACACCCACATCAAGCACACCTCAGAAACCTTGGCTGCCTCTCCACTTTTCTAGAAGGAGATGTCCTAAGCTTGATCCTGTCAGTGTCTTACCAGCAGTTTTTCCTACCAGCTCTGTATCTCTGTTCCTTGGCCAGTGTACTTGTGCAACTATTGATTATCCCAAACCTCATGTGTCACTCTGAAGGATTTGCTGGTTCAGTAGCCTGAAACCTCTTCTCCACTGCTGCCCTACTCCACTGCTTCTTCATGTTTCTTCACCTGTTTTTCTGTTATATCCTGTCTTGCCCTGAACTCCCTCTCGAAATCCAAGTTTTCTCACCTGATTAAATAGCAGTCTTCCCTTCTTGGGATTTCCCTTCTCATGTACCAGTGACAAGTTCTCTCTCATTTTCGCACCCATTCACACCCTTATCCCTCGCTAAGCATACTTCCCCTATTCCTCCAGTCTCTTCAATATTAAAATATGACAGGATTGGGCACTCAGATAACAGAACAGAATGCCTCCTGACTATGCTCCTGAGTCAGAAAGGGACGTAAGAAATAAGTACAGAGGAAAACTAGCTTTGGTCATTTAATGCTGTGCTCAGTCATGCAGGCTTTTTAAAATAATCTAATCAGCATGAAAAAATTGTGATAAGCTTTGATATACTGCACTGTGTACAGAATCTGAAAGAGTTCTACTGCAAAAAAAATCAAATATGTTTTGGAGGATAAATGAACTGCAGTTTTCCCAAAGACTTGCATTTTTTGGCATTTACATAGCTTTTCCTAAATGCATTAGAAGTACATTCTGGATTCAGTTTCATCAGCTCCTATAACTTAGCACTCTGACCTTATATATGGAATATCATGATATTTAAAATATAATAACATAGCAATTTCTAACGCAGGATAGAATAGAACATGAACTGGCATGTAATTCCCCCTCTATCCTTTAGATCATCATACTGGTATGGCTAAAAATAAATGCAATTTAATTTCATAATAATGGTGGTCAACTAAAATTACTTTAGCAACAGTAGATATATTTTACATTAAATTTTAAAGAAAAAAAATCATAAAACCTTTGCTATTCCTAGATAAAATATCCTGCCCCAGGCAAAACTTAGGCATGAAAATATTAACTCGAACATCTAATCTGCCAAATTTACAAGTTATTTAGTAAGAGGAATAAATAAATAAAAGGCATCATCAGTCTTCCCATAGTATACATATAGTTTATTCTCATTAGGGTAGAGGGGATATGCTGAGTTTGGGTTAGGCATGGTCAATGCTTGTTGTGAGTTCAAAATTACAGGTGTTCCTATAACTCTATTAGTAACTCTATTAGTCGGCTCCCATGTATCTCTTACTCATCACACATATGGTAACACTAAGTGTCCTGTAAAACTCATTGGAAAGTTCTACGCAAGCAGTCAAAGATCTGGTCTGTGAAACATGAGTGTAAGTTCTGTGCCCACACAAAGACTGACAGGAAATGCTGCTGACCCCTTTCTGCAAATGTACACTTTTGAAACATGCAGAATATATTGTGACCTATGTCAACTCTAAAGATCCCAAAGGAGCAGTTTTCAGAACTCGTATTTGAAAGCTCCAGCTCTTTTATCCTATTGTTTTTCTTCCTAAAACCATCATCAGAAAACTGTTAATGATCATTTTATAACACACCAATTGTAATATTAATGTACAAACTGTAATATTTGTTGCAATGGTTTAATAGTAGAAGGTCAAAAAACTTGAAAGTGTTTCTACAAAACAGTGTCAATTCAACTAGCAGGTTTAGATATATAAACAAGAAATAGTTGAGGAATACTACTTTCAATACAGAGAAAAAAATCCCCTGAGACTTCAACTTAATGGTTCTCTTTTCTCTCCCATCCAATTCTCAGCACCTCTTCCCCATCCAGAAAATGCTATTTTGCAAAAACGCATGTAAAAAAATCAAATGTGCTTTACACAGCAAAACAGATAACTCAGCCTTTTCATCTATGAATCTTTAATATCTAGCCAGAGTTAAAGTAAATTTTTATCAGCTGAAGCACAGAAGTTTGATGTTACTGGTACAGGAAGCTAAAAAGGAAGCAAAAACTTAAGAAGGTAGTTCTTTGTTTTTATGGGGCTTTTCCTAAAAGCTACAAGATTTTTAGGCTATAATTTTAATATTTCTGAAAATAGGAAGGCAGAAATATTCTAAAGAGAAAATTGTAACATCTCGCTCTGCTATATTAGTAACACATGTTATAAATATCTTTTTTCTTACTACTACCATATAAAATTTGGTTGGAATGCATCTCTTTGGATCATTTGATCCAACCTTGTGCTTGAATTAGGACTATTGACAACACTAGATTTTATGTAGCCAATTCTTAAAAATCTCAAAGGATGGATATTTTACACTCTTCACATCAAGCACTACTCCAGTGCTATTCTGTCCATCTCATGTTTGAATTTCTTCTCAAATTGAAATCAGAACATCCAAAATTAATACCTTTTGGCATTGGTGATTCTCTGCTCAGAAGAGTTTGGTTTTATCATCTTTGCTACTGAGTTTATACTCAGTTTATAGGGTGCTCTTAGATTACCCCTTAATCTGCTCTTCACAATACTAAACAAGCCCCAGCTCTCTCAACACCCCTCCAACCTCCATGTGATTTAGGGCTCTCAGAGTATGTTGGACCCTCTCCACAACCCTCCTGGAAGTCAAAGAATGGGAACTGGTCAGAGCTTTCAGAAAAGAATGTATTTTTCTGCTGGCCATGCTGCTCCAAAGATAGCCTCGTATGCTGATTACCTGACTAGTAGCGAGAGTGCACATCTGGGTCCATGTTCAGCTTGGTGTCTGTAGTAACATCCAGGTAATTTTTAGTGAAGCTGGAATTCAGATGCCCATGGCTTGCACAAGTGTGTGCAGCTCTTCTACCTGAGATGCAGACTACTGAACTTTATGAGGTTTCTGCTAGCCAAGTCCTCAAGTACATCAAGAGCCCTTTAGAATACAGCTCTGCCATTTGTCATGTTAACCACTCCCTTTAATTTATTATCCTTGTGAAATTTGCTGAGGGTGCACTGTGTGTCATGATCTAGGTCATTGATGAAGATTTTCACTGACGCCACAGGTATCCTGAGCTCCTCTGCTCATCACTGACCACTTGACTCATGCCAAGTGATGATCATCACCCTTTGAGCCTGCTGGTTAAGTCAGTTCCCAACTCAGTGCCTTCTTTTAGTCCCCTCTTCCTCAAATTTCAAAATGTGCTGTAAGAGATTGGGTCAAAAGCCTTACCAACACCTTTGAGTACAAATGAGCATAACCATGCTGGGAGAAGGCTAACTAGCAAGATAATACAGCATACAATCCAGGAGAAACCCAAAAGGCTACCCAAAAGGTTTCAAAACAATACCAAACCATATTTTCTTTCTGATTAGCTGTACATGTTCATCCAACACTTCCTCGTGTTTGGATGAGAGGCTGTTGGAAGAGTTTTAAAAGGTGCTCCCCGTGTTACAGCTTTTCCTGCCCACAAAAGAGGTGTGAGAAATACCTTTGCAGCCACTCCCTATGACAATTAGTGGAGAAAAGGAGTTACCATGTGCTCCACAGCAGATCCCAGATGCACACTCGTGGGAGTTATGACACGGGTCAGGTATGACTTTGGAGTCACCCGTGTTTTCCATCAGCAAAAGAGGCATTCCTGCTCAAGGCAGCACCTGTGCTGGGGCACTGCTTCGTGAAGGGCAGCCACCACTCTCCCTCATCCAAGCAGTTAGAAATTTCATCAGGAAAGTCAACCACTCTGGACAAGCACACAAACTGCTTTTATTCAATCTATGCTGACTATTCCAATTACCTTCTGGGCCCTTAAGTGCCTGGCAAACAAGCTGTTGAGTACTTCAGTTCTGTCTTTATTATCTGTCACTACATCAACTTCTAACTTTTTTCCTTCCTCAAATTTTACCCTCACTTTCTGCAGAATCACTTTTGTTTTCCTTTATGACGCTTGAGGGGAAGTCTTAGCTTAAATCAATAAGCTTTCTGATTTTGCCACTGAACAGACAAGCAATGCTAGTCTGTATCTTGCATTTTGGGTCATCAGAAGGCTCTTTGCTCAGCCATGAGGGCTTTCTGCTGAGTCCCCCTCCTTTCTGAGCTTTTATTTAGAAACCATCCATCTTTCATGGGCCTTCTGTGGCAGCATGCCAAGAGATTTTGCAAAGCAACTCTCCAAAAAGGCTGAAATCTGCTCTTCTGAAATCTTAACAGTCATAACTTGCTGACTATCTTTCCAGACTTCCTTTGAATCAAGAACTAAGCCAACTTATGGTCACTCTGATCCCAGCTGTTACTTATCACCACCTTAGCCACAAATCCTGTTCCTCCCCTCTAGCAGTATCAGGGACTGGTCAGGAACACAATCAACGAATCCTCTGCACTGCCTGCACAACAATTTAATCTTACTAGAACTAAAACGAGCAGCATCTTACTTGCCATGTATACTGATAGAATTATTTGATATATAGTTTTTATCTGCTTTTGATCCCACATTCTATTAACCCAAACTTGTGTTATGTTATTTAATTCAAAAGGTGATAATTGCTGTAAAAATACAGGAAGTCAAAGCTTCCATTCTAAATAAATTTAAAATCAGAAAAATCAAGAAGTAAAATATGCCCATCACTGACAGCACTTTTTACCAACAGTACACACAGCTTAAAAAATCAGTAATTAATAGACAACATTCAGCTTCATTAAAATTTATGCTGAGGATGATTTGTTACTTTTTTATCCCTTGTGCTCAGATGAGGCTATTTTTTTATATAGACTGAACTGAATTTTTTTAAGGCATAGATTCAATATCATATACCAAAACCATAATTTTTATCAATTGAAACACTTATTTTTGTTAGGCAAAATAGATGTATTTAGGTTAAAAAAAACCAAAACCCTTAGAACTGGAATGGACAAATAAAAAATACAAAACAAGCAGGAGGCAGTGGGCAATTTGAGTTGAATGTTCAACCACTTAAGCTTTACTGATAGATTCATCATCACAAGTAAGTTAAAGGAAAGCTTGTCATCTGCCTCACTCAATCGCTGGTACAGAGAATTCCAAAATTGCAAAAGCCTTTTTTAGTGGAGAAATGACTGTTCCAAATATTTTTAGCTGGCACAAATGAAAATCTGCCAAAAGTGTTGCATGGGCAATAAATTTCCTTATGTGAGCACAATGTAAATTAGCCCTGTAAACCTATTACAGGAAGAACCAGGTAGTCTTAATGGATAGCACTGCAGTAGTTGGCAAACATCTTAATTATAAAACATTATGTGAGAAAACCTAATTGTAAATGCTGCAATCAAGGCTTCTACAGGTTTCACTAAAGTTATCAATATGATAATTGAATTCCAAAAGATTTTCTGAATTGGTCAGAAACCAAGACTTCCCAAATATCTTCTTACTTTAATGGCAGACTCATCAGCAAATCCTATGGTACTGAACAGAAAGAGTGCATTCACTATTCTGAGTTTATAGGTGTGAAAATGACTGAGAATAAACTGCTGCATTTCAGTAGTCCCACTTAAATCAACAGGCAGTAATTAGACACATGGACATAAAAAAAAAATCTCAGCAGCATTTAAGGGTTAAATGGTTTGGTTTTTAAGGTCAAAGCTTCTTAGTCATTGTAGTCAGAGAAGATGACTGTTCTTTGGCTCTTGCTTGGGTGACTCTCAGATGTATGTGCAAGTCCAGTGAGGCAAGATATTCAAAAAGAGTAATTTGTCTTATGACTGACCATTTTCTCTTTGTGCTTTTGTTTCCTGGTATTGACTATTATCACTAGAAAAATGAAGGTCATAATAGCCTCCTCCTTTTAATAGGTCAGAGTTAACACTTGTTTCAGAAATATGAGATTTCCATCTGATTTGTGCTGTGGCATTCAGAGTCTGCTCCTGTCACTTGACACCTTTATTTCTGCCAGTGCCACATGCCTGTCACAGAAGGTCATGCTCGTAGAGTTAGCAGCTCCTGTAGATAGTGCCAGTGCCACAATAAGACTCTGTATATCAGACTTTCATTAGGCAACACAGTAATTTGGAAATCCAGTCAGGAAAAAGAACACAGGAGTGGAATATTTCACAGAATATACAGAGCTTCTGTGGGCATTCATTTTGTCCCCTCCAAATGAAACAAAATTGACATTGGTGTGAATACCTCAGACAAGAAACACTGCCAGTATTTCATTTTTTTCTCTCAGGAGCTAAACCAGCACAACTAGTTTATTTAAAAACATTCTAAAAATACCAGCATAGGAATGCATCTTTCTTTCTAAAAAAAAAGGTCAAAAGGACATCCTAATTAATTTCAGTACATATCCTGCATGGTTCTTTGGAGACTTTTTACTGGATATCTGCTAAACTATTGGGCAAAGACTGTCACTGCCTTCCCTTCTATGGTTATTTTTTCCTTTATTTTTTTTTTTTTTCCAGAAGTAACTAGAAAGTTAAAATCAGCTACATGAACACAAAGAAACAGGACTAACAATACTTCTTTGTCACCTTACAAACCTTCTAACTGTGTGTACGGTCTTTTCCTTGCCAGGAGAGCTTAACTCCCTTTTTGGAATTAATCCCTTCACTTTCTGTGACTTTGTGATGTCCTTAGCTATTATTTACTTTTAAGGCTGCAATTTGTTTGCTGTTTTTTAAACTTTTCTAACTCTTTCTCAGCAATAGTGGTGCTGACATCTCATTATAGAAGAAGACAATTCAATCCTACAAGCTTATTGACAAAGCCTTCATCATTGCAACCCAGATATTTTAGTGCTGGTATTCTCCCTATACATGGGTATTTGAGAAATTATGAGAACATTATTAGATCAGGTTCAGATTTAATGAAACCAATGTTTTAACTATTAATTAAAAATGTAACTTCTTGGAACCATTCGGAGAAAAATCCATCCTAACTGAATGTCTCATAAATTGAAGGAAATCAATTTCAGCTTTTCATTCTCAATCAAAACAGAAGAAACTCTTTTAACTGACAGGGAAGAAAGGTGTGGTTTCCTAACATTTATGTCCTGATTAAACACTGTATTATGATTAGTTACTCTGAATCTGTCTGAGCCAACAAGTTAAGCTGCTTGAGATAGTAATCACATGCAACAAGAAAAATGAAATGCAAATTAGTGGGTTGTGAAGCTGATGAATACATAAGTGGATGAGATTCTTTGACTTGTAAGACACAGCAAGTCAGGTTAGAGGATCAGAACAGCCCCCTCCTAGCACAAAAAAAAAATAAAATTCTGATTTTCCGTGGTATTAGACATTATAATGAGGGCTCATTTTCCAAACGGAACAACTTCTGTCTTCTAGGTGAATGGTAGTGCTCTTCAAAGAAAAAGATAAATACACACTGTCTCATCAGTGACATTCAGTGTTCATCTAAAATAAGGCATGAAAGAACGCTCCCAGCATTTTCCTATGTATCTCTTCTACCTTGAAATTAACTACACAGATACAATTCTGCTGCTGCACTTCCATATAGTAGTCACAATTCTTTGGGGATCATTAAAAAAAACCCGACTGAATAGAAATGTACAGTATGCTGTATTCTATTTGAGATGCACTGAATGCTTAACTTATGTCCTTTACAATTGCATGAAAGGCAACAAATAAAGAGAAGCATCTGACCTGGTGTAGTCATCCTCCACAAGCATGTGCTTTGGAATGGGTGAGTATCTTCCTGGTGAGATAGGAGCCAGAGATGCCTTGTACTCTAAAGTGCCATTGTTTCCAGAAGACAGTATATGATTTTCAATTGGTGGAGAATAAGCTGATGGGAAAAATGAACATTTCTAGTCAGCAACTTTCATGTTTCATTAGATGTCAGAAGAACATAATTTTTTTGCTTTAAGTACCAAGAACATGTTCAGTGTTGTAAATAAGATCAAAACAAAATAATCCTAGCTTGAGAGAGCTTAAAATATAACAAGAAAGAATTAATAGCTGGAGTTTTCCTGAAAATAATAATATATAATAATAGTAATGCTGGGTTATTTGCAGGGATTCACTCTTTAGAGGATCTTTACTTCCTGAATAGGTCTCCTGTTTGGGAGACAGGAAACATTTTTTTCACTTAGGACTAACTTGCAGAAGGAAATGTAATTAGGAAAGAATGAGATTAAAAGCACTCTTTTTTGCTCCAGCATGCAGTAATGGGAGTAATGTATTAAGAACTCAATACAGAATAAGAGTAGGAATTTTATGTGTGGGAAAAATTATGTATAAATTCAAAGCTGTGATCTACTCAAGTTGCCCAAATCCCCAGCATAATGGAAATTTCACTATCAACATATTTAGACCATGGTAAATCTGTATACTTAAAATAGAAAATGGATGCAAATATCTTACATATTAATAATTAATGATGAAACTTACAGTACTGTCTTGTTTGTTTATATATTTGGTTTGCAGTGTTTGTTGTTTGTGTGCTTTTTGTTATTCTGAAATTATCTTGGACATTTATGACTGGAGAGATGCAGCAATAGTTGCATTCTATCTCTAGTTAATTTAATAAGAAAAAGAAATGATAAATAGAAAAAGCAATGTTACATGCTTCTGCAGTGAGCTGTGATCAACTTTCTCATGAGAAGAAGACAGCTAAACTTTCTAGTATTAGTTTCAGTCTTTTTTTTTTCAGATGCTGAGATACAGAATGCTTCAAAGCTAAAATCTCTCTACAGGGAAAGGCCATTATGCATTCTGAAATACTCTGAACATGTAGGTATAATGAAAGGTTCCCTGAGGATAAATGAATCTGTATGCACCAACAGCTTGGGAAGGGCTACCGCAAATCTTTTCAACCTTTACTCTGCCACTGGAATTACTTCTGTGTTCTCATATGCTGCTGATCTATAATCTGACATAATAAAACACACTGTTTTAGAACTGTAAAATTATTATTTTGAAAGTATTATAAAGCTGGAGATTGGATAGGGACATTTAGCACTTTTGCTTCCGGAGCTTTGCTAAGATCCAGACCAGGCTGCTACTGAACAACATGATTGCCATCTGTCGTAACATTTGCTAACTAAATAGACATCCTCAGCACAGATGAGCATACCACTGACATGCATGTTACAAAACCTTCCCTTCTGTTTTCATGAAGCAGACTGAATAAGGAGGAATTTGGGATATTTAGCTTTTCCTTCAACTTTATCAGTTTACAATAACAACACTGCAAAAGTGCAGAAAAATTTAAACCCTTAGCATTCACTGGCCTCTGTAAATTTCCCCACTCTGAATTTGCCTTAAGTGCCCACAGAATTACTAGCAGGAAATCAAGATGGGTATGGATCAACTGTTGAAGATCTTGTAAAAAATTATATTTCCATCCAGCTGTTACATGGTGCAGCTGCTCGCTGTTGGTAGTTGAACCCCAGGCAGACAGTTTTTAATGAACAGCTAATGAAGAAAGCAAGTTTTCAGTAATGAGCTATTTAGACTAATGGGCACCAGTGGTATAGAGAGTGCAGATGAAATGTTAAGACTGCTATGAATGACAAAGGAATGGAAATGCCTGGGTATGGACACCAGGAGGACTAGCAGAAGGGGCATAAGAATGGCATGTATTGATAAAGCTGTATTCATCAATAAGTCATCAATACTCACTATAATTACATGCAACTTGCCAGGAAAGCCTACACCCAAACTAAAACAAATATTCAAGCCATTAAGAGATGGTGATGGGAGATAAAGACTAGGTTGGAGCCTAGGACACTCAGATAAGGAGACAGCAGAGAAGTGAATAAATCCTAAAGACATACAGAGTAGGGACAGATGGCAGAGACAGAAGATCCTTATTGCTGTCATCTCCTTAAGAGTACAAAAAGCACTCCAGCAAGGGGGTTGTCAACATAAAATCTATATCTATATGATAAGGATTCCACAGCCAGTCACCAACCTTTGTACATGGTCACCTCAGGGAGTCCTGGGGATGCACCTGGATGCATATCTTTCTACCGGAGTGCTGGACATGAGCCTAGCCGCTTTTGAGTGCAGGGATATGACAGCCTTAATGAAATCAGTTTGTTTGAAAATGAGGTCATCTTCCCTTCCTATGGGATACCTCACTGACTTTTACCATTTTTTTTTTTTTTTTAATTCCTACAACAGAGTGTGCATTGAATGCAAGGACAAATAAAGGCTTGGTTCTCTGCAAAAAAAACCCAGCCAGATGAATATATACATATAAATTTAATGGACAGACTGAGAATAAAGCAAAGTGGACCAATGAGTTATGAATTCTTCACTACCAGAGTGATAAAGCACTGGAACAGAGAAGCCATAGATATGCCATCCCTGGAAGAGCAGAAGGCCAGGCTGGATGGGGCTCTGAGCAACTTGGTCTAGCGGAAGCCAATGGCAGGGGGACTTTAACTGGATGGTCTTTAAGGTCCCTTTCAACCCAAACCATTCTGTGTCTTCATGAATTGGGTATCCGCGGAAAACAGGTAAAGTTTTGCAAGTGGAGCAGTGATTTTTACATTCCAGGAAAATATTTTATTCAAATATGAGATATATTTGCCTCAGGCTTCTACTAAGTTTGTACAAGATGGTTTGCTGCTTGTTCCAATTTTTCAGTGGACAGAAGACTCCAGGCACCAAATCTAATCATATTTCAAAATGCATTTGCATATACTTATTGCTGTAATCTTCACAAGAGTTACAGTTCAGCCTGATTACCTGGACAATGGCTAATTGGAACCAGCACAGCCATATATCTTCTACATTGCTACTTTTGCTGGAAAAATACTTTAGCAGAGTTAAATTATTTGCAATATTTCTTGAGTGTAGCATACTTAGGTGGCAATAAACATTGCATTTTTGTAGCCTTCAAAGCTGTTTCATAAACTTTAATGGCATACTTTGAACAAGCTATGAAAAAATACAATCATCTGACAAATTGAAATATCTCTTGTAAAATAAGTTGCAGAAGTAACTTACAGTGAGTAATATCTGGTGGGCCATATGGATCTGTCATGTAAATGGTGGTGGGCTTTCCAACTTTCAGATACACTACATCTGATGTATTCTTCAGTATTGCTACTGCCTCTTCATGGGTAACTTCTTCTAAACTGTAGTTATTTACCTTAGAGGAAAAATCAGAAAGGTGAGTTGAAAGGCAGAAATAGACACAAAAATGACACATCCTTGCAGTTTTCAAAATGTTTTGAACATTGCTGTAAATGAAGAACACAAATGATCATAGAAGCAATACTACTGCAGGGTAGGAAACAAATTTCTTAGACATGCATATTCAAAGACTGATGTAGCAATACTGATACACAGAATCAAAATGGGTGAAGAAGGCACTTGTTTTTCACCATAGAAAAGTCCTTTGTGATGTTCTGTTAGTGGAATAATCGCCAATATAAAACCATCTTTAATAATAAATTAATAGCACAATCAGTTTCAGAAATTGTCTACATTATGTGACCTGACAAAATAAATTTCCTAATTCATTTCTTAGCCTCCATAGCTGGGACCAACACACTCAAATCTTTCCATCATTAATAAGACTGACCACTGAAATAAGGAGAGGTAAAAATGACATACAGAATACCTGTGAGGTGCAAGAGTAAAAAAAGGGCAGTTCAGGATGGGAAAAAAGTATTTTTTCGTTGTGAAAGTCTGTCACTTTTCTGGAAGCACGGGAAAAAGACTTTGAAAAACTAAGATAATATAGTGCTAGTTCAATGCTTTTCTTAGAAAACAAAAACACTTAAGCAAGGGTAAGAGAAGACTACAGATAAAGTAAGGAAGGAAATGGTGGCAGTAAGCTTTGCCTATATATGCTTTACTCCCACAGAAAGAAAATCCAAAGAAAAGTATCAGAAGTGGTTTATTGTAGAGGCATATAACACTTATTGACATACAAATCCACTGTATTCACAGAATGTCATAAATAGGTTATCTGTGAATATTCCCTACCACAAAATATATAAACCTCCTGAACGGAGAAATTTATAGGATGGAGGAAAAAAGAAAAGGGTGTAGACCAAGGTTTCAGGCACTTGGCATGAGACAAGAGAAAAAACAGAATCACAGAACCTTGAGTTGGAAGGGACCTAGTACTGCCTGAAACCGAACCATGTGACTACAAGGATTGTCCAGCTGCTCCTTGAGTTCTGGCAGGCTTGGTGCTGTGACCACTTCCCTGGGGAGCCTGTTCCACTGACATACATTTCACAGTGAATGTTGTATATGGAACATTTTACTGTCATTTAAATTGCCGTCCTCAGCTTCCACAGTTACTGCAAAGATTCCTTTTAACAATTGTGCAAGATGGAAGCAGAATTCCCTCCGCACTATAACATAACACAACAGTAAATTGCAGAAAAATAATATATCCTTTCTTGGGAATTTACTATCAATAAATTATCAGAAACCTGAATGTGACAATAAGCAACAGCCAAAGGGTTTGGCAATTGGAAAGAAATCCAGCTATTATAAATCACCAGAGGACTCTTCACATCCAGATGATATCATCAGCACCAAGAAATAATGATTGCTGTTGGACAGTATTGCTGAATGTAAGGATTCTGTCTGAACTTTTTTCCTTGCATAATTCTCACACTTGATTTTAAGGGTTATTAAAAGAGACAACGGCAGGTATATTATGATAATTTGACAGGAAGAGTAATGATAGAGCCTAACACTCAGAAGGGAGCTGCTGACAGAGTATGCTATAATTTGACAGATCTTCTATTTAAGTAAAAATTTTGTATCTGATTTCTGTAAGTTTCTACATCTTTCTTTGTTATGAAGAGCAATAATTTACATATACCTTTAATAAATAAATGTCTTAAATAGGCTGGCAGGAAGAAGAAGTGATTGAAATAATGCCTTTCTTGTTTATGAATTTCAAAATTGCCAGACACTTCAGATTCACACATTTTAGAAAGATGACCACAGGGTTATCCTTTACCTCTTCTCCTTTCTCACGCTGTCTGTATATTGTATCTACCTTCTTGTGTTTCATCCTGGTTTTTTTTGAAGTAGATAAAATCTCACATAACCTCACCCACTATACAGCTGCTGTAAAAAACTGTTCTCAGTCAAAAAAAACCCCAAAAAACCAACAAAATGAAATATCGTAGAACATTCTGGATTTTGACTTTTTGATCTTTTTAGAAGTGACTAAAACCAATTATGACACAAATTGACTTGATGCAACTTTTTTTCCAAAGGTGTTGTTTTTTCTTGGTTTTATTTTTTTTTTGTATTTATAGTTGATAAAAATCCATCACACAAGATACTTGGATGTCACAGTTCTGCAGTGAAGACGACAAAAAGCCATTTTAGAAACAGAAAGTAAAGTATGATACATAGAAAACATATTTGATACAGCAGGTCCTCTCTTGTCTTTGACAATAACATTATGGGACGTATGTTTTACCAACACTGCCCAAATTACAGTAACCTGGAAGTTAAGATTTAGGAGTCCCATCAATTCTAAACTAAGATTTAGTGTCTATGCAGTTCAGCATTATGTTTATCTTTATGCACTTAAAGATCCAAAGAGTTCATGGCAAAGTTTATGTAAATTAATTTTGTCCTGGACTGCTCAGTTCTCAGTAAACAAAGAAATAAAGAAAGAGTCAATGCACATCAAGAGAAAACAAACAAACAAACTTGTCGATTCATTCACAAAAATGAAGATCCTCAGTGGTGCCATAAGGTCTCTTTTAAGTGGGATGTCTGAGAAGGAGGTAAGATCACCTTCCTTAGCTACTCACCAGCATCAGCTCAGACTTGCATTTCCAGGTTTCTTTCAGAAGGCAACCCTTGCTTTGGATCTACAATTCCTATTAATAATCCTGTATGCATGTATTAATTTATTTTCTACTTTTTTACCATAAAACAATGATCACAAATAAAGATATCTGTGTGTATTCTGATATACAAAAATCTTGAATATTTAGAAGAACTCGTTTGTTCAGTCTCCCAGATATTATTGCATGATGACTGCAGTATTTAATATTTTTTTCGTAGGGGGATCTCTGGACATAATTCCTTGAAACATTGTACAGTGATGATAATAATAGGAAATATGATATTGCAATTGACTTTTATGTTGAGATTTATGCTGAGAGTGACTATTTCTGGAGCTATTTCTTCCATAAAAGCCTATCTTAACAGCATTTTAAGTACTAGATCTGACTTTTTTGGTGATTTGGCCCAATAAATGCATGATAGCAAAGCTTTACTTCCTCCTATAGAGATAATCTTATGCATTTTTGCATATAGCTTTCAAAAACAGGGTTCAGTTAGAGGTAAAGAAGATAAAGAGTGGGAGAGGCGCACAAAGTAAAAAAATCAAAGTGTATATAACATGCAATTCTCTGAGAGGCTAAATTTTAATTCAGAAGGGCTGACTTAATTCTGAGTGGGTAGAATGGGTACTGCATGCCAACTTTCTGAATCTAAGAAGCCAATTTAAATAGCAATTAATTAAGGGGGAAAAAAAAACCCTTAAGGCAAAAGCTAAAAAAGATATTTATCTAAGTGGTCAGTTTAATCACAAAGTTGTATGTTTGAGACAAAAAATGCTGTGACAGCAGCCAAAGTATACGAGTCAGAGAGAAAAAAAGCATGGAATAAGTGCGGCTTCTCTAATGGGAAAAGTTTCATGCAGTGAAAATTTAAAAATTCAAAAAGCATCTAAAGAAAAAAAATTAGGAAAGCTTTTTCTTTAAATAGAAAGCATGTGATATAAAACATACTGGTAACATGAGAAACAAATAAGGAAAAGAAATAAAATAGCAGTAGAGAAGGAGATTAAAGATACAAGTGCAATCAAAGAAGCTATTTGAGTGATGGGGGAAATCAATAAGAAATTATGGCAAAGAGATATAAAAAGACTGGGATTTTTTTTTCCTAAATAGCATAATCAGGGCAATGAAGTATAAACCTAAGCAAGAATGTTTTATTTGGAAATTTTCCTAGATTCATACTGAAAATCAAAAGCCTTAAAAGGCATCTAGAAAAGCTTAGAATCCCCAAAACGGCTGTACAAGTGCTCTAAAGAATAATTCCATTCAGAACAATATAAGCTGATATGAGAATAATAGCTCCAGAGGAATAAGTCTGTCTTATTTAATTTTCCTTTTTTAAAGGGGATTCGTTCATTTCCTCTATTGATTTAGGCTAAAAAAGATTTGATTCACTCAGTGAGTGAGATCTCACCAGCGGTAATGCTTGCCTTTCTGTAATATTTGACTTTTCATTCAGACAGTGGATTTTCCTGGGTGAACATTTGCCAGCAAACACCTGCAATCCACCAGCTGTAAATCTAGCATGCTGATGGCCTTTTTCAAAACTCATTTATTTAAAAGGCTGCAAAAAATGAAATTCTTTCCAGTCCTGAAGACTAATCATTTGTAAAAAGGATATAAATTTGATTGCACTAATTAAGTAGTTACAGTCCCATGGACTTGTGAGTTAGTTGCACAAGTGCTGGGCTGTTTTCTAAAAAGAGGATCCCACAAAGACAGCCAAAATTGCTTTAAAAGAACACCTCTGATCAGAACCAAATGCTAGTCAAGATGCATCTTGAATGACATGCTCTGATTTTAGCCACTTTAATACAAACACAATCCTGCATTCATAAACAATCTGAAAGGAACAGATACTGGCAGGGGACCCTAATCAGAACACATCAACAATTGCACAATCACAACCCCACTGCAGTCCTATGAAATTACCAGAAAATAACATTTTTTTTCAGAGAGCAAACATAAATTTCTGAATAAGAAAGTGACTGCTGTTCTTCCTCCTGTTTTCATCAAGAAAACAGACTCAAATTAAATATCTTGTTGTATATAATCACTGATCTCTGTGACTATATGGGCCAAGAAGTAACAGGATATGGCTCAAACATGTAAGGGTATTTTCACATACGAGACATATTTTAGAAAACCTAGTAGCTATAAAATATAAATATTGACTTAAATTTTTCTTTAAATACTAATGGTTTTAGTATTTTCCCTTAAAAATGTCTTGCTTCTAGCTATTAGTGTTATGTACTAGTAAAAAACTAGTGCCAATTTTATACTGATTTCGCATGTATTCATTCTCTAGATAAAAACTTGTGCAAAGATGAAGGTATGAGATAAAAAAAAGTACAGTAATTTCACAATTATAAGCCGCACATTTTTCACTGAAGAATCCAGCCTACCCCAGTAGTGTGGCTTATATTCAGGTGTGGCTTATATATGGACAAATCCAGTGGCCTACCCGGCTACCGGGATGGGCAGTTTATAATCTGGTGTGGCTTATAATCGCAAAATTACTGTAATTATTATCTGAGCTGTAATAACTGAAATAATTTCTCAGCTTTTCCTGATCATTATTAGCAGTGACCTTGAAGAGGTGAGATGTGCATCATGTTTGGAGATGACACTTCATTTCACTGTGAGATACTTGAAGGCAGAGCTGCCACAGACTGAAGAAGGGCCTGAAGAAGACTTTATGATGTTCAGCAGGAAGAAACAGTAAATCCTGCCCTATCACAGACTAACTCCCATCAATAGTACAGGCTGGGCACTGGCAGCCTGGCAGCATCTCTATGGAAAAGTGCTTGGGGCTCCTGATAGATGGCAATCTGGGCATGAGCCAGCTGTGTGTCCTGGCAGCAAAGAGGTCAACAGCATTCTGGGCTGGGTGAGCAGGAGCAGAGGCTGGAGAATGAGCAAAGGATTATTCCTCAATAGTTCACACTCTTTATCCTGTACCTGGAAACTGTGTTCAGTTTTGGTTCCTGCACTACCGGAAAAATAACAAAAGGAGGCAAGTTGAGAGGTGTGCTACTGGGATGGTTGGGGATGGAGCATGAAAAATGGGGAGTCTTGGCATTTTCAGCCTGGAGAAAGGGTTCCTGTAAGGAAAACTAGTAACAGACCCTCAGTGCTTATAATAATATCATCTAGGCAAAGCAGTGCTTTTTCAGAGTCACTTGTGGTAACAGGATGAGTGAGAGCAGGCACATGTTGAAACAAGAGAGGGTCAGGTTATCAGGAGAAGTATATTCTTCAAGGGCACAACTGAGCTATGGAACAGGTTTCCTAGAAAGGCTCTGCGACCTCCATCCCTGGAGATTTTTGAGATGCAATGGATAAAAGCCTGAGCCACATTTTCTAGCCCTTTAACTGACCCTGAATTACGATGGTGGCCTGTAATGCTGTGTATTGTGGCTTACTATTTCTCTTTTCCACTGCAAAGGGATTCTCACCTACTGTATTGCTGCTGGCATTACCGCCAGCAGAAGGAGACATTACCACAGGCATTACCACGAGAACACAGTGAGGAAGTATTTTTCTCCTAGCTTTAAGTCTTTGGAGAAGAGCTCTGGTCTTTTCCTTTCATATATACCTAGAAAAACCATGCAGTTTTTGGTTTAAACACTCAAGCTTTCACAGTAATGCTCAAAACATGTATTTCGGGATTATTGTACAATGGAACATTTTCCTGTGCAAGTGCTCAGTTAGTAAGTCTTAAGTGCAGGCTTAGTGCCACAGAAACATAACCGCATATTATGCTTAACACACTATGTGCAATCTGCATTTAATAACAGCAGGGTCCTCAAGCTGAAAAACGCTCAGGTGGCCCCTTCTTGTATTACATTTCAATATTAGTTTTTATTTTGCATCTACACTTTCATTACATCTTAAATTTATATTAATTTGATTTGCACTTTCTTTGGGATTTGAAAGCATTTCACACAGAATGATCAGATCGCAGACGCAAAAATTAAAAAAGCTCCCCAGCAGCTGCTGAGAATTTCAGAAGGATGACAAATTATTTTAAATTCTATAGAGAATGATGGAAAATAATAAAGACCAAGAAAGGATTCACTACCGAGAAGGAAACAAAATAGAGGAACCGTTCAAATGTATAATCAATAAGAAATTAGTGAAGAAGAAGTAGGACTAGATAGAGGACAAGGGTAATATTGTGTTGAAACACCACCAAAAGAAAGTACAGTAATTTCACAACTATAGGCGCATCCCTTTGACTAAAATTTTGCTCGAAACCCGGAAATGCACCTTATAATCCGGTGCACCTTATATATGGACAGAGTTCGGAAATTTGCCAGCCCAGAAGTGCGAGCCACAAGGGCAGCCGCGGTGGCAGCCAGTGCCAGGAGCGGGCAGGAGTGCCGGGTCCTGCGGCACGGGGAGGGTGCCTGGGGCTGGGTTTAAAGGCTACGCCAATCTGTGAAAACTGTTTGCAAATTGGCACTTGCCATAAACCCCGCAATATCGCGATTCTGTTACTAATTCGTTACTTTGCTGCGCGCGGATCCTTGCTGAAAAAAAAAGTGCACCTTATAGTGCGGTGCGCCTTATATATGGACAAAGAACAGAAATTTGCCGACAACCAGGAAGTGCGCCTTATAATCTGGTGCGCCTTATAGTTGTGAGATTTCTGTAATTAATTTTTTCACTTACTATTCATATAGGAGCATGATGTTAATGCCATGAACTGACAGAGAATTCACAAATTAGGACAGAAAAATACTGAAGATATATAAGTTATAAACAAATCAGAGTGTCTTTTTCGAGAGAATCAAGAAACGTGGCTGCAATCTGCATGAATTGCAGAAACAGATTTTGAACTTGCAAACATATCTCCAAATACGTAACGAACAGTACACAAAGAGTAACCTGACTAATATTTCTTATGCAATAATAAAAAGCTTGGTCTGGAAGTGCCTAACTAGAAGAGAGCAATACTTGGAATGATTTTATTTTTCCCATTTAGCATACAGTGATAAAAGGAGACAACAATTAGTAAAGAAACAGTCCAGGCTGAAAGGAAAGAACAAAGACATCAAACATAATGCAAATGACCTCTGCTCATTTCCAGAAGTATAAACTTGTCACAATGAAGAAACATCTGACTGCTGAATCACAGGCTGAAGACTGAGATGTTTAATAGACTACTCCTATAAAAAACTGAAAAGAATTAGTTTATGCACAGTGGTATATAAAATATTTCTATTAAAATTAATTCTGATTAATTCTGAGAGGGTGAATGTGGGGTGTTTGCATCTATTTGATTTCCACATATATATATATATATATATATATATATATATATATATAATACAATACCTCAGGAATTGGAAAAAACTAATAGTAAAGTAAAATTGCAGATAATATAAAAACTGCAAGGAATTCTCACCAGGGTAAAAAGCAACAAACAACAGCTGAACAGAAGCACATTTGCAACAAGTTGCAAAATAACTAAAATGTAAATTTGGCAATAAAAATATGCATTTCTGCACCAAAATAAGCCAAAACTTCATTATCCAACAGTGACTTTAATTTCACTTTGCCGAGATTGTGCAAAGAAAAAATGCCAAAGAAATTCTGAGTTCTAGTTTCATTTTGCTTTGCTTTTGCTAACACGAGTTGATCCTTAAGCTGTTTTATCTATCCATTTGGGTTACTTAAAAAGTCAAAGAGTCACAAACCCAGCAACCAAGGGCCTTTCCAGTTCTGTTTAGTACTCTGTATAAAATTAATGGTCATCTTCATAGATGACTGGAACACAGTGTCCCCAGTCAAATAAAGAAAACCTCAATTAAGCACAGCTTCATAGGCAGCAAAAAAGGTCGAGGCAATTTTATACTGCTCAAATATCACATCACAAAACAGGACTAATGTAGTACAAGTTTTTTTTTCATTGCACTTACTAAAAAAATATTTCTCTGCCTGCTAAAATCTGTGCAAATGCATTGACATGCATACAACTTGACACAGATTAACTTGTGCTGATTCACCAGGGTCAGGATTTCCCCCTCAATGTTGAATTAAACAAACTCTGTGAGTGGGAAAGCACTATCAAGAAATAACAATGAGCCAGCATGACACACAGCAGGCAGAGTTTCCTGAATTGATTTCCATCAGAAGAATGCACTTCCTCAAGGGAAAATCTGGAAAATGTTTGAGATTTTTTAAACATCTATATGGAAAATTTTCCTACCTGTAGGAAAATTCCTACAGGTACTGAAATACAGGCAATAGTTTACTGACAGTTACTACATGGAACTCAGTTACTGGTGTGTTTTGACATCTTTCAATTTGCTTACAATAAACAGTAGAATCAGTATTACCTTAACAAACAGTTTGTCTAAAATCTTTCAAGTTTTATGGTGCATTTCAACTTGTTGCTTTTGTGCATAATACATTTATTCTCTTTCCGTAAAAGGTTTGTCAAAGTAATATAATACACTGCCTTCATAAAATGCTGGTTTTCCAGAGGAATGTTTTCTTCAAATTTCAGTCTCAGAAATATATTTTTAAAAATGGCTAAAATGAAGATAATGGAAATATAATTATTATACCAGTTGTTTTGGTTAATTCCAGAAAGATGTATGGTGAATGAAAGTCCTTATATGTAACAATTTTCAGCTAAATATTAAAATTTGTCATACTTACCATAAGAAGTCTATCTCCAACCTGCAATCTCCCATCTTTTTGTGCAGCTCCCCCATCAATAATCTTGGTGACATAAATGCTGTTGTCCCCAGGGATGTGTTGGTTTCCCACCCCTCCTGCAATACTGAATCCTAGACCTGTAAAAGATATTGTAAGCAAAACATTAGCAAGACAACATACAACATTAAAGAGAAGTGAAAGAGTACCATATACAATGTAAACTTTGAGTAATTCTTACAGAAATACAAATAACATACTCTTTCACTTTCCCTGAAAGGTAAGAGACAGAACTAAAGTAAGGAAATTCTTTGCTATTTACAATTACAGAAAGGCAGAGACAGACAGAATTGAACCAGTGATGATTCTATACACTTTCCTCACTGGGGTCCAGTGCAGCCTACATCAAGAAGTTATGGCTCAGCTTTTTCAGCTGACCAGCATTAAACCATCAAAACTTAGAGTTAATTTTGTTAAATATTGCGATAAAATACATCAACATCTATCAGAACAAAATAAAAGGTGTTCCGACACAGAATTTGAAAAACACTTGGCGAGGTCTAGCACTGGTTTTGCAAGTCCACGTAGTACACCAGTGAAGGGTTGGTGAAAATCAGAGAGAAAAGGTGGAGGTGTTTGAAGTGTAGGACAGAAATCTGTGGATATGGACACATAAAGTAAGAAAGCAATATTGCTTTGTAAATATATAACTTCTATTCAGTGATCTGTGAAATTCCTAGATAAACACTCAAAAGACCCAAACTTTGGATCAAAGTCAATAATACATTCCAATATGGTTCACGAAAAGGAAGGCAAAATAAATAGATGATGGGGGAAGGAAAAAAAGACAGTTTCCCCCTTATTCCTATATTTCTTATCCTCTGACACCTTGCACATACAAGCAAATAATTGCTTTAATTTTTAGGAACCATTTTACTGCTCAATCAAAGAAAAGACAAAAATCACTGTGCTTGATTTCTGTAAAAATTAACTTAATACAGCTGATTTTTCAGAGATTATGTATCTAATGGGAACTTCGATATGAACAGAGAAGCTGTTTCTGACAATACCCTGCTTAGATTATTGCTCCAGCTAGGGATTTCTCTTTCAGCTGTACAGAAAAACAGTTATATCTATTTATAGAGAAATCACTGGTTTTATCTATGAAATCCATGCTGTTCACTCATTCCTAACATAAACATGTTGGTAATTGCTGTAGCCTGAGCAGTAAAATGCAGTAGTAAAAAGTGTGTTCCCTGAAATCTGGCATTTCATCACAAACTCAAAAGGGAGACTGCTTGGGCAATAAAAATTAAGGCAGAGTGTATGTTTAATACACACAACATTTTTAGCAGATTTTTGAGTATAGAGATAAGGGGGGTTTTGAGTGAATGAAATATTTTGTATTTTTTCCCCCCACATTATTTTCATTCAATCATTATTTTAGCTTCAAAAAGATATGAGGTCAAATACCATAATGGACTACTTAATGGATAGTGCCAAAGCAGTAATATACAAAAAGAAACCTTTGAATTTATATCTCAAATTGAAACACTACTTCATTAATTGACTATAACCAATACACACGAAGTTAATTCAGAAGTATGTGGTAATTGAAATAAAGCTTTATTGAATTTCCAGCTAAAGCTGGCAATCACTCTTACTATTTATGTGCTACTGTCACTATAAGGATAAAAAGATTATGATTTTTTCATCAGGGAAGAATTTTTCCTGGCACTGCTAACAAAGAAGAGAAAAGATATTCTAATAAAGCATTAAGAATGGAAATTTTCTTTAAAACATTAATTATGGACAAGGAACAATGATTGAATAATATTTCTTGGTGACATAATTGTAATAAATTTGATCTATAGCCCATCTGTATAGGCTTCTACCAGTAAAGATCTGAAAGTATTCCAGAAAGCTAGTGGGAGCAAATGAGTTGGCTAGACCTCAGCCAGAGGGCTTTCCTCAGCTCCACTGCTCACCTGGGGCATGTCCTTGGAAGATGAAGCTATTGTGCACTTCCATCCCCTCCTCTCCCCTCTACTGATACTCTGTGTGTAAAGGGTGGGGTGATTGCTTCACACACACAACTGGTGTGTAGTCTGCACAAAGTGGGTCCTCATTCAGCTGCAGTACAAGAAACAGCCAAGACAATTACAGTAATTTCACAACGATAAGGCACACCTTTCTTGA
>VRYO01002772.1:8862210-8882661 GCA_009812075.1 Sialia sialis | reverse complement strand
AGAAGTGCACCTTATAATCCGGTGTGCCTTATAGTTGTGAAATTACTGTACTTGAAACTCCTGCAGTGCAGCGTGAGGTGCTTGGCTTGCTGTTTGCATGGTTGTAGCACAATGGATGTGTGAAACCGTAAAACAAAAGAGCATTAACACAGGCTGCTCCTATTACAAAAGTGAAGCTTACAATAATGAAAGGAGTAGCTTTTTCTACTATAGTCTACATAAAATTTAGAAGTGATACAATGTGTGGGGCTACATTGTGTTTGCAAGCAGGGTCTGACTTTGGGTATCCAAAAAACCAGCAGAGATCATAGAAAGGTTTGAAAGAGCAGAACAAGATGGGGTAATACTGTGGGGAGCAAAGGGAGAGTGGGTAGGAAAGAAAACTGACGAAGAAAAGAATTTTCCATGTCAGTCACTAATGACTTAATTTCATTGCTTAATCATACTTGCCTTCTTTAAAAAATTTCTTAGAAAGAGCAGGAAATGGAACAATGGCCCATTTAATTTTATTTAAATGACTTCTGCTAATTGCTAGGGCACATGGAATGTATACCACATGAAAACTTTTGGGTAGGATTCATATGACCAAATGACATCAGACAACTATGCTTATCATTATACTATCTGTACCATAAATGAAAATTCATTAAGAGCTTTTAAAGTATGATTCATCTCATCTCAGCAAGACATCTGAAAGAGATGAGGTGAATCACACTTTTGGTTTCTGAAAGGCTGGGGGTCTGGATGTGGGAAGAGGTGAGTGGGAAGATCAGTGCTATGAAAGCTCACAATCTGAGTTCATTTAGACTGAGGGTTTCTGTTTGAAGACTTCAGAAAGATTTGCTCAACTCTGGTGTGCATCCCTGGTCACTCACTACATCAAGTTAGTGTTATATCAGATTCTTACTCTGTTTTAAAAACAGAGAACTGCTCAAACAAATGGGAAGAATGATGAGGATGGTGAGGCACTGGCACAGGCTGCCCTGAAAAGCTGTGGATGCCCCATCCCCAGAAGTGTTCAAGCCAGGCTGAATGGGGTCTTGAGCAACCTGGTCTAGTGAGTAACGGGGTTGGAACTTAAAGATCCCTTCCAACCCAAACCATTCCACATTTCTATGGTTCGGTGAAGAAGAGACTACTTCAAGAGGGGAAAAAAGAACAGACTGGATTTAATACTGGAACACATCCAAGTACCACTCTGCTTGTTCAAAATCATTGAAGAGAACAGGTCCATACAGATTGACTCAATGTGTAAACGAGGAAAGTTGAGTCAAACCTCATTTTCTTCCATCTCCACTGGATATATGTTTGTAAAATTCATCTGCCTTTGGGCTCCACAAATGATGATCACTGATCCTGTAAATAACAATGTGCAATAATCCCACAAAATAGCACATGTTTCTGTTACAGAAAGAAGAAAAGGGACAGGGACAAAAGCTATTCCCACAAAACTGGAAACTGCAGAAAAAATGCTACTATTAATAAGTCAAAGATATTTTGTCATATCTTTTCCTGGGATTCTTTGCAAGAACATGTTAAAATATTGACTATTTACATAGTTTGCATTATTTGCTGCATCAGATACGTATATTAAATATATCACTATATTAGTAAAACAGTATATTCAAATTACTTCTCTAGTAAAAGCAGTCTTGGAGGCTCCCCACGTAATTAGTCAAAAAAAGTTGGACTAATAAATAATAATAATAAAAAACAATAAAACCTCTATGTAAGACACAGTGGCTTAATTACATTGCAGGCATACCACTTTGCAGTAACCAGAGAGGGAGCCTGAAAGATCAACTGCAACTATGTAATGTCAGCTTTCTAATGAGATTGAAGTTAAAGAAACTCAGTCAGAATGCCAAAAATGGATGCTGAATTTTGCTACTATCCTACACAGAGAACCAAGCTTATTTTACATCAGCAGAGTGGGGATTTTAAAACACACAACATGAGTTTCACAGCTCCCAATCAGGGGAAGCCAAAGAAAGCAGCATTTAAGTCATAACCTTAAAATACAGTTAAGTGTTTGCTTTTCAGGTGGTTAACCACCTGTGCTTTAGAGACATAAACCAGGTAATTCCTAATTCCTAGCTGTACCACAGTATACCTGACCTCATACCTGACCTGTGAGCATAAACTGAATGAAACCACAACAGGCACAGGACTTTAACAGAAATATTATCATATTAACAAATGAAATGTGAATGGGAGTAGGCATGTAAGCACTGGAAGAAAGACCAAAGGTTAAAGAAATAATGTGTATTGACAGCACAGGGCATTGCAAGCAGTAAGTATCAAAATGAGTCATTTCTGTCAAGCCTGGACAGAATGTCTGAACTCTGTAAGACCACTGAACAGGTGCCTTGCCAGCAGCAGACCCTGTACCATAACAGTGGGATGCTGGCAGCAAGATTACAGCATGTGACTTCTGCCATTCTCTTGCCTGTAAGCCCAACAGGGAACTAGACAGTATCAATAAAAATGTGTGTTTACTAACAAAAAAAAAATCAGCAAATGAGCAGCCTTGTGGCTTAGAGACTGAAGAAAGGAGTATTCAAAATAAATGACCACCCACAACAACAGCAGACTCCTAGAGCGTATAAATAGTTTATCAAAAAATCTGTCAGTTCATGGTTGCCAATCAAGAGAAGGCCAAGAGGTGTGGTAAGGGCTTGATGTCCCTTGTCCTTTGTGTCACACAAAGTGAGCCAGACCACTTCAGCACATGCACCCTGGGGATGTGGATGAAACGCAGAGTGAATGAAATATATGAAAGGAAGATCTCAAATTGTTAACGTATTCAGAGATTTCATGAGTAAATGTCACTCCCTCTCCCTAAACATTCTCTCACTGCTTTTTTACCACATTTATTTTCTAAAGGTGTGAAAAAAAAATGATTTTCTCCAGAGCAACGTGTGAATTCAGAATTTAAGAAACTGTTGCATGCAGCAAAACAGAAAGTACTGCCAGAAAGGACCCCCAACAAGTTACCCCACTGAGGCCCTTCCTGGATGCTGCAAGCCTGGCTGCTCCTGCAAGTAAGTGGACATGGCAATGAGGAACCCAAGCTGGGGCAGCTCCTGCCTTTCCAAGTGCCAGCCACTTCTCCAACACAGCTACAAAAGATGCAGGTTGTTAAAATTGTCAAACCTGGAACAGTGATGCCCAATCCAGGTTCCTAATTAATCAAACTTCACTTGCAGGGAGGAAAGGAACATGGGTAGTATAAAATGCTTTGACTGATAGAATGATTGAGTTGTTTTGACAGGTACCACTGTTATGTCCAGTTTATATGAGTAAACAAACTATAAATATGTTAATTATAAACAAAGGAGTACCAGGGAATGTGCTCAAGCCTCTTGCTGCCAGTTTCAGCTTTCCTGGAGGACACATATAACATGTATTTACAATAACACCTGGCAACTGTGGACATTTAATACACTTGTTATAGCTGTGACTTATTACTAGTGTTCATTATTGATAAGAGATTCCTCTTTTATTTGGTGCATACAAAAATAAAATACATCACAAAATAAAATTAATGTTTGTGTCACAATAATTATACAATGTTACAAAGAGGGACCAATCTTCCTGTCTTTTTCATCCTATGAATCAGTACTTGAGAAACTATTAACCCCAAGAATATGAAGTCACTTTACCTCATCTCCTTCATGTTGTAGCATTAGAGTCAAATATCAATTTATTTGAGAGAGTTCTTATAGCATCTTATAGCAATTCTTATGCCTGATACATGTGACGTCTCATGCCAGAAGGACTGATGTGAATAAAATTTGACTACATTTTGTTCTGTGGATGAAAAAGTCAATCTAAAGTACAGTATGAGTCATAAAACTTTTACCAACGTTCATAACATATTTAAAAGGTGTCTAATTTCATTGCCACTGTTAATTCTTGTTTCAGATCCTGCTCCAGATCACCTCAGAGGGCTCTTTTTGTAGCTAACAATTGGGCAATAGCCTCAACCATGAAGGCAGCCCAAGTCCCTACCATCTAACACAGCACATTGTTATCTGGTGTTTCTTTCTAATGGCCTTGGGTTAAAAATTTCAAGCATCTTCCTTATTGTCTTGACATTTTCTTTCAGAAATATCTAGTGTTTCAGTTATTTCCCAGATGGATATCAGATAGAATGAAAATGATGCACAGTGCCCGCAGGTAAGAAGAATATTGTCCAAAAACCATCTTACACGAAGTGAAAATTATTGTTCTCCTTATACTGTGTGGCATTATGTATTTGTGCCTTCATGTATTTATCCAACTGTTTTTACACATTTCCTTTGTTCTTGCCCACAGCCATTTTTCTAGGTATTATTTTCATTAATCCCTAGATTCTGGCTCCCAGTGCATCACCTCTCCATCCTCCTGAAGCATCAGGGATGCCAGATTACTGTACAGCCTGTTCTGAGGATCAAACTAAGCAGAACACACAGCACTCCCACCGAGTATGGCCAGTGTGCTCACAGGAGATGCTGTGGCTGGATGCTGCTTGGCAGCTGCTATTATACAGCAAAGAGAATTCTTTTCTTGCAAATGATCACTGATACTTTTCTGTATGGAGAGGTTTTGGGTGAGGTTATGATAGAAATTAAACAGTTAAATTTTTGATCTTCTTTGCCTTTATCTGCATGAATTTTTAGTTCTCAAATTCAAATTTTCAATCTAAACTATAATAGTATAGTTAGTTCTAATTTTAACCATTCTTGATTTAGTAAAAAGAAAAAAGATCATTGACATTTAAAACATTATAGTAACACAAACTTGCTGCACAGCCCAGTGCAAGAATGTGCAGAGGTGTGTCCTTGATTCTTGATGAAAACAGAGATATTGATCTCAAGATTAAAATGGCTTCAAGACACTACTGCATATGTACATTCATACTATCACAAAGAGTTCTATGAAGGACTGCAGGCTTGGAAAAATGGCCTAAAGAAGAGCTGGCTCACAGAGGAGAGACTGTGGTGATAGCTGCTATCTGGTGATGGCAGACTGATTTCCATACCTTTGATTAAGAATATCTAAGCAGGTTTTCAGCACATAGAATTTTGAAATCTGGCTACCACGCTCCTAACTGCAGTTCCTTACATCTGTTCCAAAACAGCTTCCTGCTGAGATGTCCTGGAAAACCCCTGCCTACCACTGCATTCTCTGAGCTTGCTCTTCTGCTGGGGGCAAGGGAATGCAAAGTATTACATCTTCTCTTTGGGGACAGTTCATCAAAATCATCTGAGACCATAAAAGTCAGAAACAAAAAAGAGTACAGAATATGAAAAAAACATCATCTGGATACTTCAGGGATTTTCTTGCTAAGTTACTCAGCTGTAGTCTCAGAAGCAAACATAAACAACTTCAACCCTTTTCCAACTACTCTATCACTTTTGGGGCATCAAAATCAAACACTGCAGCCAAATTTATTAGGTTAAAATACTAAAGAAAGAAATCTATTCTCAGGAGACAGCATTACACTCTTTGGTTTAAAAAAAATAATTTACATTTCCAACCAGAAAGGAAATGATGGGAAATTGAGATTATGATGCAAATGTTAATAAAGCTGCAAGGCGGTGAGTGCATGTTTAAAAACAATAATGCTGTAGGTGTAGTAGATAAGGCTTTGGTTTACATCCTCATAGTAGTAAAGCCAATCTTTCTACAATCTTTCATAAAGCCTTGAAAACACGTCTTGTTAAATTACACTGCTATTTGTAGGAATTTGTAAAAAAGTTCTCTAACAAGCAAATTAAAACAATTCCTTCTTTTTTATTGTTTTGCAGTTTAATGTTTTTCCCATTATTATTTTTTTTGCTTGCATATATTTATCCCTAAAGACATATTCTTCTCAGATGTATCAGAAAAGAAAGAGCAAAATAGGAAAATACACTTAGAGCCTCATTAGAATTTGTATTTATCCTGTATTTTAACATTTATTCAAATTAATTAGGAATAGAATTCCCATAAAGCATAGACAACAAAAAGTGGCCTAATTGCATAACAATAATTCTTAAGAATACTTTAAAACTAGACTTGAAAAGATCAGGGAATTTTCCTAATAATTCACAATGATCTGACTTTCAAAGCATTAATGAGGATTCTAGTTCACTGAAAATTATATTAAACTACACTTTCATAATTTTACCAATGTAAGTGCAGAAAAGAGAAAAATATTTCAATTTTGACATATAACTTACCCTCCAAGAATAACAGCAAGCAGTTTGGTTCCTTTGGAAATAAACACATGATACGCCAAGTCTAAACATTTTATGTTAAGACCAGTCAAATTAGGATTTTTTAAAAGTGAAGATTAGTGTTTTGAAACAGAAAAATTCAAGATCTACCACTTAGGAACAGGCTTTACTGCTTATATCTGAAGTTTTTAAATGCCTTTCTATTCTCACCTTTCCATATGCCCACAACTGAACTGAATGAATGGTGGCTTCCTTTTCATGCAGGAAGCTTTTTGTATACTTTTGGCGCACCCACAAGGACAAATAATCCTCAGATCCAGAGGCACTAAAAACCAGAATTTTTGAGCAGGGTAGGCATCATCTGGCTGGCTGCCTGGTGACAGGATCATTTATATCTTGCAGGGAATAATGTTAAACACAGCATAAGTGGCCTCAATGGCTGAATGTGTTATGAAGGGGCTGCTAAAGGTTACCCATTTTTTCCTCATACTTTTTTTTTCCTACGTTACCAGCATTTTTGTTGGCAAGAGGTTTTTGGTTTTGTTTTGGGTTATTTAATCCCATCCTCATCCCTGCTCTTTCATTCACTTGGGCAAAAGTCAACTGGATGATGCAAGGCTACAGCTGAAGAAGACATTCTGAGAAACTGTTCAAAGCCAGGTTGGATGGGGCTTTCAGCAACCTGGTCTGGCGGAAAGTGACACCCATGGCATGTAGGATGAAATGCAATGATTTTTAGGGTCCCTTTCAGCCCAAACCAGTCCACGATTTTAAGCTGCCAGTTGTCCTAATCAGCAGCAAAAAAGTCAGGTGGGAGGCTGCAGGGTGCATTTTAAAAATTGTCATATACTGACATAAAAAAACTCACTAAAACCAAAAGAGACAACTCAGATGTGCTCCTGCCTTCTTTCCCACTGCCTACCTTGTGTTAGCCACGAAAATGTTCTAGTCAAATGGCAAATTGAAAATGGCATGAAAACCAAGCCAAATTAACTTGAATCCCACACCAGGTGCATATTGACCATCATTCCCAGAGATGGCAGCAGTAGGAGCTGGCAGATGAGGGTGATGTTGGGTTCACATGTGCCCTTTGCTGGCAGCACAGTTTTGTACGTGGCCCCTCATCACAGATCTGTGACTCCTATGGAGAGCACTGGAAGGTCATCAGTGCCGCCCTGCAAACTCAGTTTGAATGATGTGGGAAGAAGGAAAGATGCAGGGACAGGAGCAAGTAGCTGAAGTGAGCAGGACATAAATGGCTGTTTAGGCTGGTAATACACCTGAAAAACAGTCAATAAAAATATGCCTTTGAAACACGAGTTCCGCTGGGAGGAAAGGGAAAAATATAACTCCTCTCTTAAGCTTAAGAGAGAGAGAGAAGTTAACAATCATAGGTTTGTATGGCTCTTGAGAGCTAAGCTAGATCCATAGGGGAAGAAAACAGTGTAGAAATAATAATGCTTATTCAATATTTCTGCAATTTTTTGTTCTGAAAGATACACTGGTAGTATGAACCTCTTTTCCTGACTAGAGAATCAAATAAAAATCTTTAACTCACCCTTTAAAGAGAAGCACAAAGTGTGAGAATGTTGGATTTAACCACCTTTGCATGCATTGTGAGAATATCTAGAGTATAGTTAATGCACACAAAGGGAGAAATCATCTCTACTGTCATTTTTTTCAAATTTTAAGGCAATTAGCCTCATTAACATAAATATGCTTTTAGAGCCACATTTATTTAAACTGCATCTCCTGTTAAAAATGTCATTTTTCATTAACACATAACCAACAATCAACCAGCTCTCTAAGGTTTTCATTTTGAAGATGAGTATCCAGAAATGGGATCAGCATGGCAGATCTAGATCTTACTGGTGTAAAACCAAGAGAAGTCCCCTTTCCCTGACTGTGTCCTCTTCCACAGGCAATTCAGCAAAATCTGGGAAGCTTTTTTTTCTCTTTTCACTCACTGTTTGTTCACTTGACCTTATTTAATTCCTGATGCTACATAAATTCAGACACGTAATGTTTGGGCAAAGGAAAAAAGTAACAGGGGCATGGCTCCTCTGCAGTGCTAAGAGACAGCCAGATAATTACAGACACCTGGAATGACTGCAATGAGAAGATCCAGAGCCTGCTATTGTCTTTACATTATATATTTGGGTTCATATCTTGAAACATGGTTCGCTTTCCATGCACAAATTACAACAGCTATTTCAGGTGTAGGAACCAAATTTATGCTGACATTCGATCACAGTTTGCCAGTCATTAACAAATAGTACCTATGTCATTTTCTGCACAAATTACTGTAATTACTGACAGCAGAACAAGCTATTTAATCTCCTAATAATGCAAATGAAAAGCATTTGTTCCTGTAGATGAGCACATCAAGATCTGCCTTGAAGTAGTTTTTACTTTGTGATAAGTTAAATTTGTTAAGGCTTTGTACTACATAAATCTGTGCTTTTCCTGCCATTTTTTTTTCTGATATAGATTCATTTTTGAAATCTACAGACTTGACACAGGAGAAAATTATTCCAGTTCAGGGAGAAATGCTATTTGCTTTATAACATTAGGTGATATATCTTTAAATGAGTATAGCTGGGTCTCTGCTAAATTGAATGGCTCTTTGAGAAATATTTAATAATTTGTCATCAGTAAAATGGAGACAGAAGGAGCAGTTTTTCAGTTTGGGATCTGTTTAAAAACCATACATCTCAGGGACAGACTCATCAGTTTCTTTTATTTGTCCTCCAGCTGATGAGGGAAATTTAACATTTATCTTCTCATCCCTGTTGCAAAGCTGAACAGGAACACTTTATTGAAAAGCTGTCTGTCAATTATGTTGAAGCTTGAAAATACAAAATGAAATCACTGTTCATCTTGCAGCCTCTTATCTATTTGCAATCAACCTGTAAATAATCGATCTGTCATCCATTTGATTACTTCCTTCTTAAAAACACAGAGAGAAATCAAGGCACAAATGTACATATAATTTTGCTTTTTTATGTAAGGCAATTTATGGAGCCATGATATTAAAAGTTGAACAGGTATATAAATGACACTGAGAAGGAAAATAGATGGTGCTTGTTGAACAGAAGTAATAAGGCAAAGACACTCAGAAAATGGATTCATGAGTCATTGCACTTTGCTTTGATTCTTTTTGTCTCTCTCAAACTGTAGTTCGGTCCTTTAGTCCAGTTTACTGATGATGCTGTCTTGCAGTACTCTAGGAAGCAAAGTGAAGCAAAAACATTTAATTTGCCATTGAGAAGCACCCTATATTCCCACAGAGTAAAATGAGTGAAGTCAGACACTCGTGCCTTTCTCAAAAAGATACGGACAGGACCTCTAGTGACTGTACAGGGGGTAAAAGCTTAAAACTCAAAGAAGGTAGATTTGAATTAGATATTGAGAAGAAACTCTTTACTGTAAGCATGGTGAGGAACAGGTTGGCCAGGGAAGCTGTGGATGCCCCACCCCTGGAAGTGTTCAAGGATGGGGGTGTGTTGGATGGGGGTCTTAGACATCTGGTCTAGTTGAAGATGTCCTTGATCGTTTCAAGAAGGCTGGGAGTCAATGACCTTTAAAGCTCCCTTCCAACCAAAATATCCTTTAATCATTGTATGATTCTATGACTTCTCAGAAATTATGCCAAATATTTGCTAAGGAGACTGTATTCTAGCATATCTAAGTAGAAAGAGAATGTGAACTCACATTTGAAACAGAATTCTAGGTTTTTTTCAGACTGGTTCCAGACTATTAAAAATTTTCTAAGAACTTATGCTTAGCAGAATTGAAACGCAGCGTGTAACACTTTAAAAATATGGTTGTTCAAGCCTGACTTACACTACAGATTTTCTGTGAGCAAGAGTTTCCCTCTTAATGAGATACAGCATAACACAAGACCCTGCTGTTAGTCCCTTAGGGGTTCTAGCTAAGAGGGATATTAACACAGCCTTTCCATCAGCTTTTTCAACTAGTAATACACACTGAACTTTCCTGCAATGCCACAGCCAGGGTGCAGGTCAGTCTCCGGGAAGTATATATGCAGCATTTTCAATGAAAAATGAAACCCTAGGGGAAAGAATAAATGTACTAACATATTGATTTATTCACAGGCCATTTCTGGGCCCCATTTGGAAAATTTAGATAGCTATTCAGATGAAAAGATTCATACCAGTGAGACCCACCCAAAGCCTACAAGACTGATTTTAGGTATAAAGAAACTCAGCTCTGATTGGAGCTGGAAAAAAACTGTTTATATGTAGCTAAGACTTAGCATTTGAAGACTTGGTGCAAAGCAAGGCAGTTTTTACCAGCCGCCAAATACTGAAGCATGCTGTGAAAACATCCTTTGGTGAAACCAGCCACCCACCAGATCACATTGCTCCTAAGGAGCATGATCCTGGCTTGAGCTACAGAAAAGTTGAAAAGACAGAGAAATGCTGATAAAGACACCAGATTATCTGTTATAATATTCATTAATATCTCCCCATGCACAGAATTATTTTCTAAAATGTTTTATCTTTTCTAAAGCCAAAAAAAAAAAGATATGGAAATAAAAAAATATAAAATTACTGTTAAGGATAGGAAAAGGACAATTTTTTTCGTCTGGAAGATACCCTCTTCATTTTTGCAGATGGAGGATTTAAATAGCCCTATGCTTACTATTTGTCTTCAAAGTATAGTGAAATGAGAAAATGTAATGAATCCTGGAACAAGACGAAACTCAACGGATCACTGTTCTTCTCAACCAGAGGTAGAAGCAACTACAGTTGCAGTATTTTTAACAAATGGCTGTCTGGCATACCCAGGTATTTCCCATGCTCCAGACCTGATGTCCTCCCTGGTAATCACAATTCTCATTTCTTCTACATGTAGTACAAATCTTGTTTATTATTTGTCTATTAAATTTTGTTTCACACCCTCCCTAGGGAGCAGAGAGAGCCAACACTCTTCAAAGATGTGTTGCAAGGCAAGATTGCTATCAGGTGCTGATAAACTGCCCCCCACCTCCCACTTAGTCTTTGGTATTTCAGATAAATGGCTTCAGATCACTCATTTATTCATGTGGGACAGGCTTTCTAAATCTCTGATCATTTTTACAGCTTTCCCCTGGAGTCTCTCCAACTGGCACACACCCTTCTTGAAGTACAGTGCTCAAAGCTTTACCTGAAAAGGATGAAAGGAATGCTCTTATGTTTTATATACCATACCTCAGTTTATAAAACCAAATATAGCATTTGAATGCTTCATCACATCAGGATATGTCGGAGACACGATGGTACAGCTAATAAAGTTCTAACTACTCTCCTACATGATTATTTTCCTTTATGTTAGCACTATTTAGGAGATTATGTGGTTATTTCTGCTGAAACCACCTTGCAGTAGACCCTGCTCAATTACATCTTTGCTTTTCCAGACCACTTTCAGTGTTGAACCCGCTCAGCACATGAAATCATCTCAGAAAAACGAGGAAGCATTGCAGAAGGGATGTATGGTCTCTTCTGGTTATCATTACTTTTCAACCTTTTTCTAGATGCCTATAAAGAGATTTCCTGCTTTCCTACTTTTTCTGAGATTCTAAAAATATACTGATGGCTTCACAGTACCTCAGCTTCTCTTGTACACTTCAATAAGGATGCATTTTCTGCTTCATCTTCCCAGTTTTTCACCTTACCATCTCCCCATGGGTGTTGAAGCCCAACCATTTTCAGCACTCAGATGTCATCAGATAAAATCTGGTGGCCTGCCATCAAGACCATCAGGACCTGTGAGTGTGTGAGTATCTAGCTTCTCTAAGTCCTGCCAGACCTACTGCTTCTTTGTTTGAGGATGAGATCTTGTCCCTCTCTTGCTAATTTTGATCATAATAGCAACCAAGATGACCTTTTCAGTGTAAACTGATGCCAGCAAAAAGGAAGGCACTTCTCACATCTTGTCTTGACCGCACCTATAATCACAACTCTGTGACTGCCAAGTGCATCTCTGAAACTACAATCCTGCGTTACAGAGGGGGCCTGATTTGCTATAGTAGTATTTAAAAGTGCAATTTAAAAATAAATTTCAGAATTTTTGGCTATTTGACATTTGATAATAATTTGAACTTAGAAATGATACACCATCTGGCCTGGAGACTGCGGATAAGATTTACCCCTGGACTACCATTTACACTGAGTTTATTTTTAATTACAATATATAAAATGCACAGGTGCCCACAATAAACAATTTTACTAAATTATTTGCTGTAATTTTATGTTGCCATTTTTCAGTTCTCTCTGTTGGAGTGAATAATATGCCTATTAATTTCATAAGACAGCCTACAAATAGTTTTGCATAAGAAACACAACAAACACAAAACAACCAAGTTTTGCAAAAGAAAAGCCTATCACATCCTTATTTGCAAATATCACTTTCCAAAATAAACGTGTCAAGCATATCTTGGGGCTATTGTTCTTTTAGCTTATGCAATGTGTCTTTTATCATATCCTAAAGAGCTTTGTGTCATTATACCCTTTTTTATATGTCACGAAGCTCCAAGATCCTGCTTTGCAACTATTTCTTCCTATCAGCAAATAATGATAGGACATTTTTTTCCCTAAAGAATCCAAGAGCAGGTTTGTTATTTGTTCATATAAGTTACTACTCAAAATTCATGAGCCAACATCCCAGGTAATGAACAAAGAGTTTTGTGCTCTTGGAGTATTTTAGATGTACTCCCAAGTGTTTTTGGTTTCATGGAGATTCCCTCCACAGATACAATTTGCTCTTTCAAGCTTTTGGAGTTGCATTTTTCTCCAAAATTAGCCACTAAAGATATGAGAATCAAGCTATTTCCTTGCCTTTCTCATACAACAGCCCAAATCTGCACTGCAAGAGGTCACAGTAATTTTTTTCATCTACCAAGCACACCAAAAGCTTAATTTTGAGAAAAATTTATCAACTTGCCATTGGAAGAAGTAGCAGAATTTCTGAATGAAAAAGCATCTTAACTGAGTCTCTGCAAGGTAAGAAGAACAAGTGATACTCCTTTAAATCAATGGCTTTACTGCCAACTCAAAAGAATTGAAGAGCAGCTGTCTACATGTCAGGAAAACATAAGCATAACTTTGGCACAGCAAGGTTCTACTTTATTTCTGTAAGCATCTCAGTGTCTGCAATAGAGGAGCCTTCACTGCATATAAAAACCCAGCTGCCCTTTGTACCTATCACTGAAGTGATACAGACAGAACCAGAGCATTTTTGCACTGGAGTCCCAGAGCCTGCAGTTCTTGATCTCTTATGACAGTTCAATTGCAAAGAATGATCATCTGCACAGTGTGCTCCATGGCAAACAGCAAAGGGACTTCCACCTAAACTCCAAAAACTAGCTGCCATTTCTAGGAATTCTAATATAGTGTTTAGAGACACAAAACAAACACCCTCCTCCCCATTCCAACTGATAAGAAAGAACAATTCTTCAAAGCTGTAGGAGAAATGTTCTAAAATAACAAGTCAAAGCTAAAATACTACAGGGAAATTTCATTTTGACACACGTATTATTTCTTTTGTTTTAATTAAGGATAACTGAAATTTCTTCTAGATTTTGGAGCATTGAAAGCAAAATGAGGATGGCAGACCTGCAGAAAGAACAAGGGTAGTCCAGAAAGGACTGGAAATAGCCAGATGAACAACTATTGCAATTAATCACTTTGGAGTTTGACTTCTAAGACAGCTATTTCCTTCACATGTTCAGAGTTGCCTTAATGTAACTCCTTCCTTTTTGTTTCCAACTACTCCAAAGAAGAATGATATTGACAATCTAAAATAAATTTTAAATAGACTGCAGGGTGTTATTTTATTTACCACATCACTTGAATCTCTGAAGCTGCAGCCAGCTTTGTTTCTCCACCATGATTAGAATCTGTAATGCCTTTCTCAGTAGACTTAAAATACTGTCTGCCCATGCTTACAATTATAGGGCAAAAAGAGGCAAGAAAAACGAAGAGGCAAAAATGAAGAGCTACAGCTCCTCATTCTATAGAACTTTAATTAAACAAAATTTATTCTTTCAAAGATGCTCTTCATGGCAATGCGGTACTCTGCTGATGTGTGCTGTCTCTAAGACAGGAGATGTCCTGAGAAAGATCTGGACATCTAAAAACTATCAAGAAGACAGAAATTGCTACACATAATTGCTACAGATAATTAATTGAACAATAAAGGGTGAAAACACTGTTCTGTAGTTTCATGTGACTAATTTGCACAGTAGGCTTTATATTCAAAAAAAGGATGAAGGCCTCCAAAGAAGGAAACATAAGGATTTTCAGACTATCCAGGTGAAATGAAAGACTTTGTGTCAATGAACACATTCTACACAGCAGGCTAATCCCAATATGCTGTTGCATCAGGATGTCAATCAGGCTCCAGGAATAGCTGTCATGTAACTGTTATTATTAAAGTCATGAAAGGTCAAGCATAATAATAATTCTCTTAAATTTACCTGAAAATTTTAAAATTAGGATCAGATAAGTAGAGGAGAAAAAGGCCAAGAAAAACTACCACTCCCTAGGAAATTCTCACTCCTCCACTAAGAAACAGAAAAAATGATGTTGGCCTCCTGTCTACAGAAAGACTTTTTTTCCAGGCTCAGCTGAATGGTTTAGCAAATGACACCACTGTCCTTTTCCATCTTTTGACTTATTGTGTATCTGGAAATTCTGATGAGACAATTAACACTCCAGACAGCTACACTGTCTGCTGCATCTCCTGTCCTCCTGATGAAAATAGCAGTGCCAAACCTAATGAAAGGGATCTTCTCTAACTCCCCTTTTAACTCTTACACAGCACTCTAGAACGGGGAGGGAAATGATGAAACTATTTTCTGACACAGAAATTGACAAGCTAGAGGAAAAAAGGAGTACAAAGGCATGCTATAATGACAAAATTATAAGACTTACTGTATTACATTTAGTCAGGACAAAACTTCAGAACTCAAAAAGAAGCAGGCCAAGATCCATAGGGAATTTTCCTCACATTTGGCATCAACAAAAAACAAACAAACAAACAAAACCAAAACCCAAAAAAGGCACTTAGTCTTTGTGATTTTTAAAAATTGCAAAGAGTAAAAGGACACAGTGTCAATACAATCCCAAAGCACACACATCACAGTTTTTCACACAAGCCTGAGACAAAAGATGTTCCAAGAAGCTTTTCAGTAGCGCACTGGAGATCATTATGTAACTGGGAAATCCATTTAGAAAGCAAGTTCCTTTGAAGCATTTCCACAAGGACAGGATAAATCAAGTACAGAATTTTTAAATGGTCTGCTTTATTGTCACCCAGAAGGATGCCATATGAACCAAAGCTGGAGATGCATCCATCACTTATCCAAAAGCTGACCTCAGAAATTAATAAGGCCTGTCTCTAAAGGAAGCTATTAAAAAAAAAAAAAACAAACAAAAAACAAAAAAAAAAAGGAGGCATCTTCCTTCTCTCAAGTTTTCCGAAAAAAAGTTAAGAGTTAAACCTGTGAAGGTGACAATGACAGCATCAGGGGAATCTAGTCAGCCATGCTAACAGCTCTTGATTTGCAGCAAAAGCCTCAGAAGTAACTTTGACCACAGAAAAAGGGCCAACACCTCATGATCGAACAATAAAAACCAAGGTCACACTGGAACACCATACTCTGTTGTCTCTGCTCAGAGCTGATGAAACTATCCAGGAAACTGGATAATAATACTAAATTCCTACCTAATTCGGAAAGGACTAGCACAGAAAATTTTGTCCATTGAAATGTCAATGATCTACTTAGCTCCAAAGATGGTTAAATTTGGTCTGATGTGACACAATTTCATAGCATCATCTTCTACCACTTAACTGAAACTGTAATGAAAAAGATGACAGACTTCTTTTCTTTCTCCACTGAAAACGAAAAGCAAGCAACCAACCAAAACTTATTTTTCTTGAAACAAAATCTCCAGTTTGTTGGCATCCAAGCCTACCTGCACATCTATCTTTCCATGAGCTGCTGTTTTTGCTCTATTGCAGCCACAGTTCATTAAGATGAAATGTGTTCTCCTGAAGCTGCCTCATCAGTAAGTATTGCTGAAGCAATTTAGTAATGATCTTAATGCACAGTGCTGGATTTTTATAGCCATCTCAATTGGCTATTAAAAATACAGCACTGCACTTTGAAATTGCTACAGCACCACTTCAGAAATAGTTAGCATGATGGAACTGCAGAAAGCTGTGTTTATATCAGTGGAAACCTTACTCTTTGTGAATGATTTCTGGAAAATGATACTTAAAATCCACTATGAGATTAGATGTTCATTTTGCATATAAACACAGGATTCTTCAGACCTGCTTGGAGAGTTCTTAAGACCTTAATGGTTTCAAGGGAAAAACAGACAAAATACGTGCATATAATATTGCTGCACAGTCTTCCCAGACATGCTGTTTACTTCTTAACTGCCAAAGGAAAATGACAGTTAAACAGCAAAGGGGAAAATCATAGTTATCATGAAAATATGAAAGACTTCAAGCAAGTAATATCCTTCAGTTCACAGTATAGCTCCAGTTTTAGGTGAGACAACTGGCCAGAAGGTGGAATTTTGAATTCCCTTTGAAAATATCCTTTTTTCACTTGGAAAATAATTTCTTTAATGACTGATTATTAATCTCCAGAGATGGTTGAATTAGGTCTGATGTGAGGACAAGCTGATTATACCACCTCTTGCCATTAAACTGCATTTCTAAAATAAAACATAACATTACCTTCTTTCTCCACTAAAAACAAAAAGATTTAAAAAAAAACTAAACAAACTAGAATTGAAATGCCATTCTAATAACAATTATTACTTTGTGAAATTGTATACAAGAACTACTATTTCTCAGGAATGGAAGGAGCTCCTTCACAGAATCAATGTGGGTTTTTTAAAAGAAAAACTTCATATATGGTAACTTACACAAATCAGATGGCGTATCTTTAGTGATCAAAGGCAGATGTAACATTTGGTATTTTATTTATACCATACAGAAAAAGATTATAATAGCAGCTGTATGCATTTATCATCACTTAAATTAGAGAACATGATCCTCACTCTAGGAAATATAAAGGTGCAGCTATACCTACGGCTTTTACCACATCAGGCACTGGCAACACAATTGTGTCAAAAAATGATTGGAAAAGAGCAGAGGCTTTTACAGCATAGATTTTTCAAGAAAGTAAAAATTTCATGCAATAAACTATCAGATACTTACATATCTTTCCATTAGGCATCCTAGCCTGCAAGGAAGCCATGCTTTTCAGTGATGTTAACTTACAAATGACAGTTTGAGCCACCATCTTAAAACTGGAAAATTATGTATTAGTGTTTAATGGAGCACTTTCTGCTAATTGGAGGAAATACGAGTTCCTTCAAGCAGAGACATTTCACAAAAAATGTTATTTTGGTTTCAATTGTGATGGTTTTCTATTTATACCTGGAGTAGGTGATATGGTTACTGTAACATGAAGTGAAGCACTTAAATTAGAGTTGAGAACCAAAATAGTTTGTTCAACCCAGACTTGAGAAAGTTTGCCTGCTTCCTTTTTTTCATATGGTTCTGTCTTTTAAGTTGCCCCATTTTGCTCTGTTTTAGATAAGGATTCAAAGAGCATAGAAGGAAGAGAACATTGAAAACAATAAGTAAATTCACAGCAGATACTATCATGACTGAAATTCTTCAAAGAGCATAAGGAAAGATTCTAATCAAAATGTGAAAAAAGTATTTTCTAGAAAACACATTGGACCTTACAAAAAATTTCTTAATTTTTTAAATTAAGAAAATATCTGCCAAACTTGCCACAAAATCTCCTATTCCCACATGCTAAAGCTTGCTACGGCATATTTAGTGTCTCCTAAATAAGAGAAAACAGATCATTAAAGTAGTAGAAGTGGTAGCTGCAAATAAAAAAAAAAGAATCATCATCAGTCTGAAGCAAGTGCTTGCAATCAGTTGTGGAACACCAAGATCTGAAAACTCTCACTGTTCTCTGAAATCAAGAAATAAATAATTGGGGCTCTTTGTCTGCAAAAAGTGCCTTCTTTCACTTTAAGTGCTGTACCTGTTACCTGAGATAAAAAGGTAACTTCTGACTTTGCTTTGCTAGATAAAAGTCATGAGTTTTCTCCTTTCCTTACTGACAGCAGCACTTTTAATTTTTTTTAAGTGAACCCTCTATTCTGCTATGCTGAATTGAAAAATTGTTTTTTTAGCAGACATTTTGAAATATACATAATTTCTGTGACTATTTCAGTTGTCACTGCAATCTGGGATACTATGTCTGCAACAGAACACACAAGATATTTCTAATAAAGCCATCAATCCAAATTAAAATACATCTATTCTTATAAAAAAAGAAGCATGAGCCTCTAAGAAACTACAGACAGTGATGGACTAGAGGACATTTCAGAAACAATCCAAGATAAATCTACAGTGAAATCATACCTTGTACTGATGGTGAAAAATCTCTGCATCTTCTCAAGAAAATCTCATAACTTATCAGAGAGTTAAAAAATACACTACTTAAATCATACTGATTCTTTTCTTAGTATAGTAAGAAAGCTTCATTAACATCCACTGACTTTATTCAGTGTCATCAAGAATATAACAAAGAGTTGCAGGAAAAGAAAACCCACCATGCGCTTTAGTTCAGCACAGAACACAACAAAATGGGAATTCTGGAATTCATTATGTCCAATGACATAGTCTAACATTTAGACAGATATACATGACGCGCGGAAAAGCACTCTGTAACTCACAGAAATAAGTTATAAGAGTAGGTATGTATTTATTCAGCGCTGAGGTGCATGGGGGATAGCTCCTCCAAAATCATACACACCTTTTGGCGACTTGTGCCTCGCCTTTTATTTTTTACAAATTAATAATATACAATTTGCCTAATACATATTCATTACTTATCCCCGCTTCATATGGAAATTAGTTTCATGCCTCTTTCCGATTGCGCATTATTCCTTTTTGGGCAGCTCTGGTGGTCGCCGGGGGTCTTTAGATGAAGTAAGTAGTCTTCTTCTCAGTTTGAATTTTTCACTTTGCATCCTTGCGCACGCTCTCTTTTTAGTCCTTTGGTAATTTTCCGGACTTTGGTATAAGTTTTCCCATCCCAGGACCCCCTCATCTTGTAGGGTCTTTGTCTTTTCATCTTGTTTATATTTTAATTCATCCACTTCATCTTGCAGCTTGGCTTGTCTTCCTGTTTTGCAAGCACCATACATTATAGCTGACAATATAGTTTTGTCAGTTCCTTATTCAATAAAAATCTTTCTTAATATTTAATTCTTAATTCTCAATTTCTTTATTTCATACATAACTCCCAAAATAAATGCACATTATGCCCTTTATATTAATCCAATTTCATTTTTGCATATTTTATTGAGGTGTCTGGTTTAGGAGCTTAGTCTTTGTGGATTAAGAAATTTAAGATAAGGATAGCTATCCAGAGGGAGATAGAGAATGGTCTGAACAGTGCTTAAGAGATACATTAATTTTTAATCTGAAGCCCCAAAATACAATCACACTCCAAATGGATTAAAAGAAAAGTTTTATATGGCCCTAATTCTGAGAGCAGAAAGAATAGACAATTAAGTGCCACTAAACATGTTTTAGTGCCCAAAGCAGTGTGGGGTGGACCTCATGAGATTGTGCAATCCTGTTCCCTCTTTGACTTGATACTCAAGCCACCTGAATATCCACATAGCAAAATTAGCTGTCCTTTATGTTGTTCCTTTTCTGGGGGTTTCTAAATCTGACATTTCTCCTCTGAAGTTTCCTGGTACTCAGCTGTTCCGCTTCACATACCCTGAACTTCATTTCTGCAGTTTTGATGTCTTTTAAGACACCACATTTCCTATAGAAGTAAGGTCAAAATTTTATCATCTGATCCAACACTCCTGTAGTTACAAGAACCCTTATTTTCTGCTTGCATTTTTCTTTTTTAATTTTCTTCTAGTAGATTGTATCAGAGCTTACATTATCAGCTAGGTAGGCAGGTTGGTAGGCAATATTTTACATGACCTCTGTATTTACCCAAGTTTCTGACTGCCTGAAATTTTCTACAGTGGTAGAAATACATTTTTCTGCTGATAATTTAAAAAATGAAATTTAAAAAAAATCAAGTTTAATTTCTATCACTTGTGCATCAGCAAACTATTTGTGCATCATCATACTACTCAATGCTTCTGGGTTTAGTAAAATTATA
>VRYO01002772.1:8833935-8861210 GCA_009812075.1 Sialia sialis | reverse complement strand
GGAACCCTGAGCCGTGACTGAAATCCACAATTCACTGCCCATACACAATTCTTTGCAGGATCTTACAGGAAGCTAATGCACACGTTGTGTTACAAAGCCAGACAGTGCCATTAAATTGCTTTGTTTTGAATGCCTGCATTTTGCTCCTGAGGAACAAACACTGCAGCATGTGCAATCCATTCTCATTACTGCTGGTCTTGTTTCAATACACAGCAAGAAAAGCATATTGCTTAATGACAGGATTTTCAGCAGCGTTGAAATCCTAATGATTTAAATAAGAAAGCTGCAAGTATATCTTTTCTTTGTTACAGCTGTCAGCCACTGTAGAGATGCTGGCTGCTAAAATCTGCAGTGCCCTGGGAGTGACTAAAACAAAACATCTCTACTGTTGGCCACTCAATCCTTTGCAAAGCCAACAGTGAATTGTATGCCTGACTGAAGAGATGTGCAAGAGGCATACAAAAGACAATCTCCAAAGCACATGAAAGAGAGCCTGCAAGGATGACAGCAATTACCTTCAAGACACAGACTATGGCCAGTGTATGCAATCAGGTGTGTCAAAGTGATGATCAGCTCTAAATGCCTGCATAGCTGCAGCTCTCTTTGAACCCTTGATTTTCCTATTACACAACTCATTTGTGTCTTTGTTTACCACTTCTCCCCCCAAAAATAAAACCAAAGGGTTACAGGCTTAGCACATAAGACACTAGGAGAGCCTTTTTCTACAGCAACACAACAACTTCATGGGTAGCTGCATTCAGAAGGTACCCCCTGACAGCACACAATCATGTCCTTCCCCTGTCACATGCCCAAAGCCATTGCCAGACAATGCTTATTTAATATCTGATGTTTAAAATACATTCGCCAAATTAATTAATGTCTTTTATATGGTTGTTGCTAGCTACAAAAATTAACACCCAGTAAAACACCCAACTAACCTCTATGGACTAACAACTGTAAAAGCCCTCATCCTGAATATCTCAGGTGAAATCAAAAGGACCTCTGCATCTAAAGCCTTGCAAATTTCCTTCTTTACCAATTTAAAGTGCTGAAAGATATAATCTACTACACATGGGCAGGCAAGTTAGGGATTTCTGACTTTACCTGGTATTAGGGAAACCAAGACTTGCTTTCATGTGGTGAATTCTCAGGGCAGAAAGGAATGAACTCAGCAAATGCTGGGTAATATACAGACAGAGACAGTCAGGAAAAGAATTGAGAAGATACTTGCTACTCCAAGTTTGGTATGGAACAACCTTCTCGTCTCAAAAGCAGATTTACTTTATTCATTTTGTGAGTAGGAAAGGAGGAATGGTGTAGAAGCTACCATGCTGGTTTTCAGACCCTGCTCTCGACACCAAAACATCCCAGTTTCACTCTGAGAAGTAAGAAATGCTGTTTATATAAATACTAAGTGGCTCTTAATCTCATAGTAATGGTGTGAAAGACCAGTTCACAGATAAATCACCTAAAATATGATGAGATAAGCATCACAGGAGTGACTACAAGAGTCACAGGTTTTATTGTCAACTTCTGCTAAGAGTTTGATGCCTCTCAATGGATATTTTTTTCATACTAATAAAAATAGTATTGATAAGGTTTTCATCCCAACTATAAATTATTTATTTTCCTCATTTTGATTTTTTTATCTGTAGGATACAGAAAGCCTAACAGAGCATGCTTCCTTACTGCCTGAATTATAAAGGTAAAACCCCTGGCTTTTGCAGAAAACTAGCCTATCAACTCATTTTTATCCAAGTTTCCAGCTAACTTGCTCCTATAAAAGTGAAAATAGAAAAGAAATATTCAACTTCACAATAAAATTCATTATTGATAGCACTTATCTGTAGTAAACTTCATATAGGAATATAGATACAAAATCATATTTTCAGCAGTAAGCAGCAAAAGTTCTTTAGCTTGTCCTAAAAGGCACTTTTTTAGTATCCATTCTGTTTTATGGAAATAACTGTAAAAAGAAATAGTTTCAGGCATACACTCAAAACAAACACGATGCAAACCCATTATTAGATAATGATTGCCTCTCTTGTCCATTTTCACAATGTAGCAAAAATTTGGTCACAGTGAATAATTTTTAGTGTTTCACCACAACGAGAAAGAACAAGTTAATTTTAGTTTCTTTAGCCTTAGGTCTCCCAAAATGACTATCACATCACACACCTAGGTTAATTCCAAATATTTAAAAATGCTGCCTGCACTATTACCATGAATTCACATGCATACAAAATATGATTAGAAATGCTTTTCTATTAGAAAACAATTGAGAATTGTAATTGACCACAAGAATCCAGACTTTTGGGGATTTACCATCAAATGCATGATTAAATTTATCTCACTCTTCTCCAAAAACAGAGCACAATGAATACTCTGCAGTCAAAGAGTACACTGTTTTCAGTGTTATCTTTATTTATCTTTGTTGAGTATTAGAGGTCAATCTCAACAATATGTCTCCATGTATTAAATATGCTCCACTACGGGTATAAAAAACTCCTATGGAGAAGCATAGTACAATATTCACATGAAAGGACATGTAAGGGAGAACACTGAAAAAGCTGCAGATTATTCACTATAGATAAAACAGGGAGAGTAATCTCATGCACTGCAAATATTAAGATGCATGTAAATGTCTTTATTTCATATATATCTATATATATCTATCGATATAGATATATGACCTGCTTACAAAATAGCTATTATGGATCAAAAAATTAACTGCTGTTCATTCTATTTTATTCTATTCACATGTACTGTGAAAAATATGTGTTTTCTTTGTCCAGAAATCAGGAATGAAGAAAAATGCTTCTAGAAAGGAATTTGGCTTTTTGTTATATAACCAGAAGGTTCTACTGGAAGCGATAAAGCTCATTTAGACTAGTGAAGGTTTTGTGCTAGATTTCCACATAATATTGTTGAAGAATACAATAAAACTCTTCTATGGATATGGGTAAGTTGATATTCTTGTCTTCATGTTCCAAATATAATCAGAAAAAACCATAATGAAAGTAGAGAGGGTAAGCTGGATAATCCAAATGCCTTCCAAAAAGAGGAAGAATTCAGGATCTCTATTCAACAGCACCTTAAATGAAAGCCAAGGGCCTGAGTAGAGGAACTTTAGAGGTGGTATATGTGCTGCCACATATACTCTCTGTGTCTCTTTAGAAGGTAATGACACATCTCTGCAGTAAACATCAAACAAAGCAAACCCCCACTCCTTGAACTCCTTTATATTTCAGGAAGAGACATAACCATGAATTTAAGTTCTACCAGCCTACATGAACTACATTTCAGTATTTGACAGGTCAAACAGTTAGCAAATCAACAACATGAGATGCCATTTAAGCTACAAGAGAGTTAAGCACCAAGTTCAAAATGGATGTCCGTTAATTTCCTGATCTACCTTTCGGTCCTTTGAAGAGCTTGATCTCCACGACGGTCTCCAGTATAGGTCTTCTCCGCCGGACGTACAACCGCACTATGGAGCCGGCCTCCTTCAGGGCCTCCACGGCTTTGCTGTGGGACACTTCCGACACATCAACCTCGTTCACTCGCAAGATGCAATCGTTGACCCTGCAGGAAAAACAGAGAAGCAGAGTGCTTCTAAAGTGCTTCATCTGTTACTTTGGACTAAACACAGTTTTGTCAGCAGTGCTGTAAAATAAAGAATACTTCACTGGGAATCTTGGAATTGTGGAATATGATGAGCTGGAAGGGACCCACAAGGACCATCAAGCCCAAGTCTGCCAGATGCCAGACTGAATGCAATATGCTTCACAAGCAATGAGACAGAGCACTTAGTCCTTCCAAAAGACACCCCTGATTCAAACTGGAGTCTACCCAATCCCTCACACCTACCATCCTCCTTAATATACTGGTGTTATATGCACTGTAGTGATAGAAATCAGTAATAACTTTCGAGACTTCATTAAAACTGTTTTGACTAAACAATATAATTGCTTTCAAACATTCATGCTCCATGCAATTACTATGGACAATAGTAAGGAAAACTATAGTTGCTCTTAAGGAAATCTCACAGGGTGATACAAGAGCTGTCATAGTAAAAATGCTGTCCTACAAAAAAGCAGACAATTTAAAAGAGCATGCTTGATGTTAAATAATTTACAGAAGTAAAATTCTTTGTTTCCAACATTGACTCTAGGCTCCAAGATCTGCTGTTTGGTAAACATGTTTTCTTTTTTATTAGAATACTAACTAAATTCCCTCATAGTCTTACTTTGAGCATTTACTACAGTATCTGAGGACAAACAAAAATCACCCTCAATGTCCTCATTAGATGGAGCTGCAATCTTCTTATCTGACAGATTTGTCCTAGTTGGAAAAGAAACCTACAACTTAAGAGCAGTAAAATCCATCTCCAAAGCAGCAGGCTAATGGCTTAACTACTGGGCTATCCTTTCTTTGCAAATGAGGACAAGTGAAAAGAGCAAATTCCAAAGGACTAGATTAACTGAGGCTATTGCTCTTGTGCAGTACATTTTTTGTGAGATGCCTCTAAGTACTTTGGGTACAGAAGAAAAAGGCATATTGTAAATGAATGTGTCCTTCTGCATGTCTGAAAGGACAATCAGTGAAGCAAATATGAATTGCTAAAAATATTCTCATTTCTGCTATGTTTCTATACATAAAAATCAACTATCAAATGTTACTCCTTAGAGCAAAAGAACACTTGATCTGGGTATTGATTAGGAGTCTTAGCACATGGAGGAAGAATGAAACCTTACCTAAGTTTATCGGAACTCTGAGAATTTAAGGTGGCTTTTGTTATGTTCTTGTGCTGCTGCTTTTGTTTAAAACAAACCCAAATCAAACCAACAAAAAGAACACGGGTATTTGAAACTGGTCAAACTTGGAAAGGCTGATGCTTCCCTTCTGATAAAAAGTACTATATCATGAAGTTTCCAGGTATTATTCAAAGGTTCAGTTTGGTGGTTTACTCCAATGCCAGGTTGGGAAGGGGCTTTAAGCAATCTGGTCTAATGGAAAGTGTCACTGCCCAAGGCTGGGAATGATGGACCTAAGGGATCTTTAAGATCACTTCTAACCCAAATCAAACTATGCTACTATGATTCTATACCTTTCCACACCCGTAGGCTTTTTCCTCCCTCATAAGGAGGTTACATTTTCATTTTTTAATAAATAAATACAATATTCAAGAACATGTATGCATATGCTGCAACAAAACAAATCTGAAAGGATAATAGCAAAAGAAGTCAGGAAACCCAGTTTAAGAAAATTCTTTCAGATCATTAAGTGCATGGTTTTCCCCCTTAGGGATAAAATTATTCTGCCCTTGCAAAAAGCTCTTCAATATATTTTCTTGGCTTTATATTCACATATGTATATATGTATATTTATATAGTATATGGCAAAATTTTATTTTTGTGATTTCTTTTCCCATTTATTGGTGGATATGTGTTATACCTGTGCTCTGGACAAGATTTGCCTCATAATCCAAGATAACACAAATCCAAGAGAAGAGATCCTAGTAGTTTCACCAATGCATACAGTAGTTGTATTGTCATATAATCATATCATTAGAGAAAGGTTTGGATTGGGAGGCACCTCAAACATCTTGTCTTTTTGGGCTGCCAGTGCAAATTGCCAGGTCATGTTGAGCTTCTCATCCATCAGTATCTCCAAGTTGCTCTCCTCAGGCCTTCTCTCAAATACTATGCATACACCTAAATTGATTCAGGTCTGCAGGATCTCCCACACAGGTAACAAACTCAAATGAGTTAGGCAGCTCTTCATATGGCACACTAGCTCATCTAACATAATGAACATATTGTACAAAATTTTTGTAGTATGAATTCAATATAAAGGATGCTGGATAGTTAAATATAGAACACATGCAACAATTATGCCTAAATGACAGAATAGATACCAGAGATACTTCATTATGGGGGAAGGTCAGGGTCTCAGAAGTTTACCAACTATTGCTACTATCTTCAAAGCAGATAAGGACTTGAAGTAAGGAAAAAAACCCCCTATTTTTAAGGGTTTAAGCTTCACTATATTCATCTGAGTTTGATTTTTATTGCTTTCAAAAAACTGCAGGCATCTTTGAGAAGCCAATAAACACTTCAGCCAACTTGTAAGTAAAGAAGACAAGTACAATCCTTAGGCACTCTCTGGACATACAGTAGGTGACAACTGGTAATGATCATTCTGTTCCCTTGCTCTGTGCAATATGGTGCCCAGGAGGGAAACCCAAAGCCATGCAGTGTGGCAGCTAAGAGCCCCAGCAGACCAAATGGTCCTGCCAACACACATTAGCCCACTTGCAGCTCCAGAACAAAACTAACTGGAACTAACTATAGACTCAAGAAAAAGGGAGTAATCTGTACTTTGTGGATCAACATGATGACACTAAATCCTTCAGTAATCCACAGGCCTTAGCTATCATCCAGACACCTGCAGCTAAGTTGTATTACAGGACATCGCTGCTTTTCAAAAGTAGAGTTACCATGCTTTCCATTGCAGAACAGCCAGCATTCATAGATTCTTTCTAACCAAAGCTGGCTTTTTTAGTTGCCTCCTTAGAAAAACTCAAAATGATATGGACCTTATTTATTCTTCAGTCAGAGCATAGAAATCAAGGTAAAAATAGTTATAGTGGGAGAATGACTGCAAAACTATTGAATGTATCAGGTAGATATATACCTCCATATATCAGTATGGAGATAGCAGGCTACTAAACTTTCTCTTTATCCTTTCCTCCTTGTCTAACCTTTTCAGCTTAAGTTTCCCTACAAAACTGTTGATATTGTCTTTCTTCCAGAACTCTTACAAGAGTACAACACCTCAAGCAAAAACAAAAGATTCTATGTTGCAAGCTGAAAGGATTGTTATCTTATCAAGAGCTCAGTAAATAATTATAATTACATTATCTGACCCCAAGAGAATATGTCTAGTCCATTAGTTAGGGAAGGATGACTCTCTCGTACATGGTTTGTTTATTTTTTTTTCAAATTCTAGTTGTACACACCCTTCCTATTCCATAATAACTAGAATTTACAGCACATGGGGTAAAAAATGTACAGATTGATACTGGCTCATGCAACTTCCTTCCAAGAGGATTTTTTAAATTTCCACTAAGAAATCAGTATAAAGGATATCACATTTACTTACATTTACTGAGTTTAAAATCACAGAATACAAAGCTAACACTAAATGCCAATGACATGCATGCACCTTAGGGCACAGTTTTCTTATGTATAGTGATCCTTAGAGACACGATCCAATTTCTGTAGCAAATTCATGTATACTCTTAGACCTCTTCCTGACATGGTAAAGTAGTGTAAAACTACTTCTATAGTTGTTTCAAAAATAAAGAGATAAAACTTATCAGTGGAAGAAAATTCCTGTCTGTTTCTGGAAGCTAGAGGGGACCTAGAACTTATGAAAATTAAGGTAACAGCCAATCCTAACTCAAAATTTATAATGAAATTCCAAATATCTCATGGTTACTACCGAAAAAACTACTGGATAAAACTTATGATGAGGGAGGGGTTTATAGCTTACAAATGAGAGAGCACAATTAGAACCCAGCTTAATAATAATCTGAAATCCTAGGAGTGATTTTGATTTTAAAATACGTGGAAATATTGGTTCAATAAAATGGTAAATCCAACTGTATATAACATGAAGGCTCTATTTGAAGTATTCAATCCAACCTATGCTTCTAACAAGAAGAGAATTATCTTTAGTTCTGAGGAAAATAAATAATGACTAAACACACAGTGTTTCATTTCTGAGAGAAAAACATCATCCTTCAAGCCACTGAATCAATGGCATGAATCTACTGCAGTGAAATAAATTCAATAAAATATAAACTTTTCTCCAATAATGCTGGCCTGGTGCCATCCCAAATCTTCATGTGCAAGCTCCACCAGGTTCTTCTTTCATAATCTACAAATGTAGGATTAAAACTTCACCTGCATCCCACTTCCTTTGTCTCCTGTTTACAGTCTAAACAAGCTTTCCAGAGGAGAGTCTACACCTTCTTGGATCATCTCAAACAGGGACTAGCCCTCACAGAAGCCCCCAGGCATACTCAGCATAAACACTGGATAACCAAACAAAGCAGTCTCCGGCCTTTCCTGGCTGCACTTGCCCTTCCAACAAGTCTTCAGAAGCAAGAGTTGAAAGGCAAATACCTCAACAAGCACAAAGGCAGCTGTGTGTGCAGGTGTGTGCAAAGACAGAACTAAACTCTCGCACAGCATTTTCCTAAGTAGATTCACCTGGGCAGATGGTTTCTCCCCTTGCACTGGCAGACCAGTTTCAGTGTGCTGGCCCCAGGAGCCCAAAGGTTGGTGGATGGCTGAGCCAACAAGTCTTGCTGAAAAGCAGTGCTTGCTCAAGCCTAGTGCTGTGCTTCTACAGCCTCATATCTCATATCAACAACCTCTTATAAAATGTTTCTCATTTAAGTATGTGTGCAGATATTACTCCAATATAATGGACACCAATAATGGCCCTATAGCACACTACCTGCGTTCAGCCCACAGCCTCTAAACCCCCTAAGGTTTTGGAGGGGGACCTGAAATAGTGTTCGTTATCCCCACACATTCCTTTTCATTTTTTTCAGTATTTTGGTCATAGAAAATAGCCACTTACCCTTCCAAGTGAAAGTGATCTCTAGTGGACTCTTGCCTGAATGGCAGAAGGTGAAAGACGTGGAAGAGCATCAGCAAAAGCCTGCCCATGTGGATCTAGCTCACTCTCTCTGGATCAGGGCAGTCCCAGTCACTTTTCTCATTCCCATATCCAGAGACACACTAGCACTAAGTCCTTCTTGTCTTCCCAAAGTTTACATGAGAAATAAAAAAGTACAAATTAAATTCCTCCTTTGTACACCAGGAGTCTAGGGATAGTTTTGGAGATAAAAAAATAAGTTATAATCCAGTCAAGAATTTAGGACCACATCCAGGCATGCTATAGGACTTTGAGCTTTGTTTCACTTCCAGAACAGAGATCAGAGCTCCAGTTGTCAGGGAATAAGACAGATTTTAGGAAATACTTCTGAATTTGAGAATATGCTATTGCTTGACATTAGTTTCCATTCCCTGTTAGAGACAAGACCTTGCTGAGACCTGAGACACAGCCACAGAACTGCCATAAGACATTTACACTGCTTGTTCTTTGCTACTGCTTTAGTTATCCACATATTATTTTTAAACAACCCCTAAATGAAATGCCAGTGTATTAAAGGGTTTGCATAACAGTTACTGAACTGAAAACCCAAGTGACTGGCTACAACATCAGTAAAAATATTAGCAGAGCGCTTCCTTATCATACACAGCGTCTCTTTATCCCTCTCCTTGTGTTTCATTTATGACTCTAAGTTCTATTTTTGAAGTTATAAGTCAGAAACAGACTGCACTATATAATTAGGAATGGAAAAGTCCCTGCAGCCTTTAGACTCTTAGAAGAAAATATATTTAGAAGCTTGAATATGTTCTTATTCACACAGTTTCAATAGAGGATGCTTCAGCATTTCCTTTTTTTTAATCTCTCTCTTTTATCCTAAAGGCCTTAAACTCAGCTTAAACTCCAGACACAAAATTGGCTAAAAAGCAGTTTATTTATTGTTCAAAGGACTTGGGATCCTTTCTGCATTCTAGTCTGTTTCTGAGAACTTCCTGGACAAAGTTGGGGCTCTCTCTGCGTTTACCCTTTCTTCCACCCCAAAGAGATCCTTTTGTCGTTTTGGGTGGAATGTTTCTGGAATGCCTTTATCACAGGGTGTCTTTTTTTGGGGAGTGTGCATATATATATTCTCACACACACACTGAAAATAATTCCTGACCTAATATATGGAATCTGACTCCAAAAACACATATTACATCAAAACTGGTACAGTGAAATCCCATGCAGAGACATCTAGGCCAGCTCAGACACTGACAGAGTAGATCTAGAGTAGAAATCCAGCCAGATCAGTATCTTCTATATGTCTGCAGCCAATTACCACAGGTAAACAGCAATATTAATGCAGCTCGGCAATGCCGAGCTCATTTAGCACTACCTTGAGCTCCTGCACATCCTGACATGCAGTGAGTGATTTCAAGAGGGGACCGTTAGTGGCTCCCAACAGAAACAGAAATAAAAAAGAGCAGTCAGAAATCCTTAGTGCAAAACCCTGTGCAGAAGATGAAAACGTTGGCCCCTGTAGCAGGATTGCTGCAGGCACACACTGAGGCAGCAAGGCAAGACAGCCAGCAAGGAGACCTGCACTGCAGCTGCCCTGCTGAAGCTTCAGACCACATCCCTACCAAACACCAGTGGCTCACGCAGAGATCCAGCCCTTGGCCTAATGGAAGCAGGCCCCTATGGCCAGAATGATCCCGCTACAGGAAAGGTCAGAACTAAAATGTCTGCAATAAGGAGTTCACTCATCTAAAAGAAAAAAGCTACATGAAGTGATAAACCAGACCAGGACTTCATCTAGCCTGGAGTTTCTTTCCAACTGTGGCCTTTAGGCCACAAGGAAAAATATTAAGGAAATCAAGGAATTAAGGAATATCAAGGAAAAATATTAACACAATTTTTTACCCAAAATACATTTCCAATTGCTGGACTTCCCTGAGCCAGAAATACTTTTTCCTTTTTTCCATTTAATATCCCTGGATAATTTTTAACATAAATTTAAGCTTTTTCAAAACTCATGTAAACTCAACATCTGCAGTGCTTTTTATCAATGAATCTCACAGCTTCCCAAGTAGTTAAAAAATTCTCCTTGTGGTTATTTGAACCTGCTGTTTATTAGTTTCATTTGATGTCCCAAAATTTTTTTGTTAGGAGAGCAGACATAGGTTCCCTGGTAATTGTAATTTCCTACATATGACACCTGATTTTTCATCCTAAAAGGCCTTGCTAGACAAGCTCTTCAAGCAAAGGCATATAGCTGAACTACTGGTAACACTGAATCAATTTCAGAGATGGAAACACCACCACCCATCTTTCTATATATCTGAATGCCTCTTGGCCGTAACACCTAGATCTACAACTGAACTCTGAAATAAAATGGAGAGTTACGGTCAATTTTTTTTTATGATCCTTTTTTCTTGACAAAAATGACATTGGTTTATGCTGAACAGATTTTCCAGTTAAGGAAAAAAAAGAAATAGATAAAATAAATCTAATAAGCTCTGAATGAAAACAAAATTGAGTAAACTAAAAGACTGGGCAGTCAGAGAAACAAAAATCAAAACAACCACCTGCTGTCTGCAGTGTCATCTCAGAAAAACACTTTCATTGTTTCTGTTTCCATCACTGAACCTGTTGCACTTTGTATTACGTAATGCTCTCCTTAGATTGCAGTCTTAGTACCCATTACTCATTCTCAATAGAGGAGCATCCTAAATAGCAAGATGGCAGAAACCCTGCCTGCTGCTTTGATTTGATGAAACCTTTACATACATTACAGGAATTTACAAGAGCACATGGTGACAGGTCAGGGGGTAATGGCATTAAACTGAAAGAGGGTCGATTTAGATGAGATATTGAGAAGACCCTTCGGAGACACCCTTTACTATAAGGGTGGTGAGGTGCAGGTTTCCCAGAGAAGCTGTGGATACCCCACCCCTGTAAGTGTTCAAGGCCAGGCTGGATTGAGCTCTCAGCAACCTGGTCTAGTGAAAGTGACCCTGCCCATGGCAAGGGGCTTGGAACTAGAAGATCTTTGGATCTTCCAACCCAAACCATTCAATGATTCTATGTGATCAACTCCAGCAACCACAGTAATGTATGCAGGTCCATGTGAGATTGCTGCTCTGAGCAGTCCTCAGGACACCCTTGTCCAAAACCTCTACCTGGTCTTCAAAACACCACGCTCACTGCAAGGTTGCTCTGGCCTAAGTAACCTTTACTTGTCTATTAGGAAGTGAAAGAACCTTGAAAGGAAAGACTAAAATACATTGATTTCACAGCCCCTACAATTTAGAGGTCTGACTATTCCTCTGGAAGCTGGAGCCTCACGTTCCCCAGAGACAGGACAGTGAATGCAGGTTCATTCTACTGTTGTGAATGAAGGCAGCCCTGATTTGCTCTCTCCCTTTGGCACTTAAAAGCAATTTGGACCTAATTTTGTACCTGAAAAAAAGTTTTCTCAGCTTCAGTGTAATATTCTTAAGTCTTCTCAGACCTGGAATTTGAAGACAGCAAAAATTATGCAGTGATGCAGCCCAACACTCAATTGAGAAATGGTGGCAAGGGCAACAGAGACTGAAAAAAATAGGTTATTTAAATTATTACAAGCCAAATAAAGAAACTGTGTAATTTAAATATGTTGACACATGCACTGAAAACTTTTACAAATGTACTGCTGCCAAATGCACTAATTATTTGTATTTTCAATTATTGATTAAAAAACAAACAAACAAAAAGACAACTTGGTAAGGAGATTCAAGGTAATTTTTAGCTGCAGGAATGAATTTGTTACCAAAATGTCAAAACTAATATCATACAATGAGCATTCATATAATTTAAGAAACTTCAGCTTCAAATAATAATAATTATTTTTAAAATGATGATAATAGTGTCATATTAATGATTGCTAAATCAATATTAATTTTGAAATTTGGTACAATATTGGCTTGGTATTATTTAAAATTTACTCATATGGTCAATGACATTCAGGTGCTAAAAATGTCAGTAAATTCTAAATCAGCTCCAAAAGTAATTCTCTAAATCCTCAACTTTGGGAAAAAAAAACCCAACAGCCCACACAGATAAAATTTCTTATATATCACTTGAAGGCTGAGCCAACAACATTAAAAAGAAGTGCCATTCTTTCTGTGTCTGATAAAAGCCAGAGAGGTTAAAAATGTTTCACATTCAAGCCCCATGCAGCGCAAGAAGAGAAGCAAAAGCCCAGTCAGTCTGATGCCTCCCAGAAGAGCTGCACCTCCTTAGGCACACTTTGAGCATGGGAAGTAGTTATTAACTAATGGTAGCTCATCTCACAGGGTGTAGCTCTATGGGCTTGAGGGAGGAGCAGCTGACACCCATTCAATTTGCACACAGATGCAAGCATAAAATACTAGAATAGAAGTCAAGTTTAAGTACATCAACAACAGGAGGACCTCTTCTTTCATCATTTATTTTTTCCCTTATCACAAACATCCTGAAAGCAGAACGATATCCTATCAGTGCATAATGATTTTGGAGGTACAGATGTTCTAAGTAATTTATAATGAAATTATTTTCTGTGCCATCAAGCTCTCAGTTATTGCTTGGCCAGAATAACTCAAGCAAATTAACTCTCTTGCTAGGTAAGCCACACCTGTGGTAATTTTGTACAGAGTTTATGATCTTACACTTCCCACATTATTCGTTTTAAAATGTTCTCTGCATAATTAGCATCCTCTTCAAACAGAGTTTGGGACTGCAATACACAAACATATACTAAGGTAAAGCTGCTGGGTTGGAAATCAACCAGACACACAAGTATAAAAAAGATAAATCAAAACAACTGTCCAAACACAGAAGACCATTTTGCACTTTTCAGGTCTGATTCTCACCTCAACTTGCTGGAAATGAAACACGATTTTACTAAAAGCAAAAGATTTGCAGCAGTGCAGCACAGACATAGGCTCAAGGTGACTCAGGCCAGCAGCTCCACCAGGTAACACCTGCAGAGCCCAGCCAGCAGCCACTGCCCTGAATGCCTGGCCAGACACTGCCCAAATGCCCAGCCAGACACTGCCCAGCCAGCAGCCCTGGCCAGCCCACAGCTGTGTTTAAATGTCTGTGCTCCATGGTGAGTTCATAGCAGCAAGGGGAAGGCTGAGGAAGCGGACAGGGAAGCATGGGCAGGACAGGGCAGGAAGGGGAACGGGCATGCAAAGGGTGGGCAGGATGCTACAACTGGTAGAGGCTCCATAAGCATTCTCTTAAATGGGCTCAAACTTGCACCAAGTTTTCTTTAACCTCTTGCAAGATCTATAGGAACTAATGTTTACCTTTTCTGTTCTCCTCCCCCAAAATACTCTCCCACCCTGCATTTCTTCTCCCTCTGTATTTCTTATCCAGCTCAATGCTCAGTTGGTATCCTTTGCTCTTACCACATTTTTCCATTCCTCTGTCCGTTCTCTAACTCCCAAGTTATCCTCAGTCTCTCTGCGTCTCGCCTCCTGCCACTGCCATGAACGATGCTTTCCTTCAGGAACTACTCCTACTAGCACCCGAGTGCTGGAACTCCCAGTACATCCAGCCCCTGATGCTGGCTTGGCTTGATCCAGGCGGCTCTGGCAGCCTCTAATGGAGGCCAGAAGGAAAATTGGTGCTCAAAGGACAAGGAGTCATATGTGCCGGTCAACAGCTGAGGCTGAGTGGAATGGTGGAAAGGCGAAGGAAAGGCGAAGGAAAGGCGAAGGAAAGGCGAAGGAAAGAAGAAGGTGTAGGTAGCTGTGGGGTGTTGTGAGAGGAAGGTGTTGGGATAAAGGAAAGGGAAAGAAAACAAATCTCTGTAAAGCCTGGGATGATTGAGGGCATCAGGAAGCAGCCAAACTCCTCCCAGCTGCAGGGCTGTTTGGCAGGTACTGGAAAGTGCCGCAGGCCAGGCGCTGTAGGTGTGGTAGAAGGACAGCTCCAGCTCCCAGCCCTGACTTACCCTTGGAGCTCTCCAGTCCAGCTGTCCCCAGAGCCACAGGGGCTGCCAGGCAATGCCAGGGAATGCCAGGCCCACAGCCCGGGAATGGCAGCAGCCTGGGCCAGGCGGTGCTGTGTCCAGCTAGGGAACAGCCACGGCGCTGACTTGGGACCGAGGTGTGCTTTGCCTGCTGAAGGCACTGAACTGCTCAGCTGTTCCTCAGTCCAAGTTAAAATCCTCCCAGCTGACACCAGCAGTGTCTGCAGCACGTTCAGGTTTGTGCAGGAAAACCAGTTACAACAGATAACCCAGCAGGCAATCCCAGGTTCTGGATTTTTACAAGTACTTTTCATCTGGGGCTCTCAAAGGACTTTGCAAATATGAACTCGTTTTCACTTCACAACAACCCCCGTGAGGCAAAGATAATGATCACTGTATCCATTTTACAAATAGGGAAACTTGAGCACAAAAGAAGAAAAGTGTTGCCAAAGATCAGGCCAAGCAAGTTGAGCACAAAACCAAGCAGCACTGCCATCCCTGTGCTTGCACCGACAAGCAGAAAACCCTCCCTCCTGCTTTGGTGTGATTGGAATAGCTATTCCCAACATAGGTGCAGCCTTAAAACAAATGGAGGAGGAGAAAACACGTTGTTCAAGTTCAGTAAGAAACTCTACCAGCTTCAGAGCATCAGTACCATTAGGCTGCACACAACACAGCTGCAACTCAGAGTAGAGTGCCGATAGGTACCTCACAGAGAAACCACCAAAGCTTGTTGGTGCTACTGTGATTTGGAGTATCACACAGGATGTGAGCAGCACATTGAGACAAAGTTTTCCTACATCTTGTGAGTTTGACACTAGAACTCCCAGCTTGTGGGGAACCCCTGTTCTAACAGCTGCAATAGAAGTGAGTAAGGAATATAATGACCATGACATACTGTCAGAAAATAGGCTTGGCTAAAGTCTGAAAATCCAAATTCTTTATGCAAACCACAGCCAGGAGTTTTGCCAGAGTATGAACTGTCTCACCATGTACTGGTGGTTTTGGCTGTCAGAAACAAAATGCTGAACATGTTTTAAAATCAGATCTTTGCTGCTTAAAAGGAACTTCTTTTTTTTTTTTTTATGGTCACTTAAAGACAGTTTCTTTTTTCATCTAAAATCTTGTTTTCAGGTTTCATGGAAATTGAAAGAAATGAAAAATTCAACAGCACCCCAGAGAGTTACACCTGTTGAGTATAGGAAGAGATGTGTAATATTTTTTCCTTGACTAATACTAGAGTCCACAGAAAGCTGATGATGTCTAAAGTATGCAACCACAGAAAGCTTCTCACTCCAATAAATTTTCACTGAGCTATTCAAACTTGTAACTGCAGTATCAGTGGAAATATGTTGATGAAATAATCATTTGGATTTGGCTGCATGGTGCTGTTCTGCTACTGCAGCACTCTGGGGTGACTGTAACTCAGGCAGGATGGGTAATAATGGAACTCTTTGGAGAGAGACCTGTTAACCAGTTCAGTAGAATAGCATGGAATTTCTAGTGCAATGGGCATTACATAAGCTAGAGTCCTAGTACCATGCTAATTTATTTAAGCATTAGTCACAAGCAGTGGAATTCAATTAGTGAAAACAGCTCAGAAATGTAGGGGGGAAGATACTGATGCTTTGTGTTGCAAAAGAAAACGATAAAAATGTCCATCACTGATGTCTATAAAGAGGTTCCTAAAATTCATCAGTTTCAAATACCACAATCCAGAGAAGTACCTTTTATTATTCACTAACTTCTATTCTCTTTGCCTGACAATTTAGCTGTTAAAACATTGTTTTACTTTCCTTGTACATCATAAAAGAATTTTTACAGCCTACCACCTTATTTTCAAAATAGGAAAAGCATAATATAAATAACGATAAATAATACAGTATAAACCAATTCAGAGACACACTGGGGATTTGCAATACTGAACAAAGAATGCACACTTTAGACAGGAAAAAGAGAGAAAGAAGGATTCAGCCAACGAAAAAGGAAGTGGTGCAGGCAACAGAGAAAAAAATTACGTGATCAAATGTTCCACTGATGATAAGACATATAAGTTGTTAACCTGAGCCATGGTAACACATGTTCAACTTTGAAAATAATTTATGAAAATCAGATTTGGATTTTGTGACCTGGCTTTTTCATGTAGATCACCTGTGGTAATTCTTTGTTTTTAAATTCCATGGTAGCTCAAAAAAGATGCACACAGCTACACAGACAAGCAGAGTTAATAAGATCAAACTTCCTAACACAAACCAGGATAGAGTGAACAGTCAATAATTCATGATCTAATTTATGACTGTCTGCAAAGCAAGCATGTTTTGCCTAACAGGGTGAATGCCTCTTTATTAACTTACTGCTAAATTATGTACTGAACTAATAGCATTGTCAGAGGCCTGTAAACAGTGCAGATATGAATCAGTGTTTTGTGGCAGCACCGTAATTATAACAACATCCTGAACAAGCCGTGTGCCATTGCAACGCGCATAGACCTGGTACCGATAGGCTTAGTACAAGATCAGAAGTTAACAGGGACTTAGGCAGCTAATCACAAAGCAAACAAACTTCTGTTTTGATATCTAAGGATGGTGGAATAAAACCAGTTCCCAAACCGTTTTGGAGGCACATGACACACTTGTAAAGAACATGATCTCTCCTGGGAAGGGCTCTTCACGTTAATCTGAAAAGGCCCCACAGCATCATTCTCAATTCATTCTCAATTTTTAGCAAGCAATCTAGAGCTATAAATGGACACAATGGGCAACAACTGTGTGCCTGCTGCTGGAAAGATCTGGGCTTCACACATTTTCTGAGAGGCTAAGGACAGCCCTGTCTGTTACCTAATCAGCTCTCAGGTGGGAACTCACTTCTGCTTCCTCTCCTGCCTTTCTTCTTTCCTTTGAATTTCTCAGGTAAACTGCACACAATACCAGTGGTTCTCAATTCCAGTTTTCAGTCTTTAAAGGAATAGCATGAAATCACACTTTCTACTGTTTCATTTTCGTGAAACACAGATTTATTTTAAAATTTTGATCCAAACACAATCCTGGTTTTTTTCCCCCTCAAATACCCATGAGAAAGGATCATCAGAGCGCCTCTCTTGCTGCATATAGCTAGCTAAATTTATAATCTTTGACATTTCATAGTGGGTTAGTTGAGAACTGAAAAGAACACCAATCTAATTTGTTTAGAGCCTTTGCTGGTAGTCATTTAACTGAAGCCTTTAAGGCACAGAAGCATGAGAGAAGGAATCACTACTCTATTCCAAGCTTTCTCTCTGATTTACTGGATGACTGAAGGCAAGTTATTTTGCTTCTTGTCTCCTGCCATTAGCACGTGTATAACGTTCCTTTCCTCACACCAAATCACTTTGAGGGTGGGAGGGAAATCCAATGGAGAAAACTGTCAGGGTGATGGTAGAACAGCATAGCATGCCTAAAAAATGCTGCAGTTTTACAAGCCTAAACCTCCTAGCAATCAGTAATTAAAGAAAAGATACATTAACTAAGGAAAGATGAACAATGCACAGCCTTAGAACTTTTTAACCTATGATATTCAGCTAGCTGGGGGTACCAGTACTGCTTCTGATTAGTCTGCCAAAGGTAACTCTCAATTGATCTGATTTGCTCAATCTGTTTAAGCTATGTTTACAAATGTCCACACTCTTAAGGAAAAACAATTGATAGGTTCACAAATGGGAAGAGACTGGAAATCAGTTTCCTAAAAGAAAGAATGAATGAAGCAGCCATAGATCTGGGCAGCTAACCAGGGCAATGTACATCCTCCCAGGCATAACCAGTTCCTTCCCTTGGAGGCAGCCCTCCATCAACCCTCTTTTCTCTTGAGTACAGCTCAGGATTAAATACTAAAATAAGCTCTGATACAACATTAACCCTTGAAAATAAAGCCCAAGACTGTCTAAATCTATCTTGCAGTCCTGTGAATTAACTCATTCATATTCCATCACTTACACAATAACTGACTTTTGTATCACAGGTTCGGTAAGATTCCTGTGACCAAGTGATTGGTATAAAATGTAAGACTTGAATTCTTGTTCTATACAAGATTCTTTTATTTACTTTGTTAGATTCTCAAGACATTCCAAAACTCTCATTTTCAAACTTATCTTTTCAAGAAGGAAAAGTGTATTTTTGATGGCAGTACATAAGGAACTCTGACCCTCTCATTCCTGTAGAAAGAAAGCTTTTTGAGAAAGTTATCTCTACCATAATATCAAATTTAGACTGTGAGAAACTATAATCAGCAAGACTGATTCTTGACTCAAGAAGTTTTGATTTATGATTGTTAAAAATGTATTAATATTGTGTCAGTCTGTGCTCTTTTAAACTCGACCATAATTGAAAGCTTTGTGTTACTCTTTTCAGGTTTCCCCCCACTGCCCCCATCAAGTTCTGTCACTAAACTGTGCTTCTAGTTCCATAAACCGATCACTCTTGTTCTCACAGAATGATGAATGGTTTCATATGTGTTGCCTTTTAGAATCCAGAGGTTCACTTATGATTGGTAAGCCAAAAGAAGTAGCCACTGAATATTATATTGAAGTTCTTTGCTTTCTGTAAGCAATTGAAACAAACACTGTTGGTTTTTTCTCTGACACAAACACAAATAAAAAAGGCACTGAGCCATAATTACTGGGATTCTCTTTCTTACAGAGAAGAAAAGATGTCTAAATTTAGAGCTTCTTTATTAAAAAGTAGATGTTTGCCCATGGACAATCAACATTAATGACACAGAAGCAGAAGTTTGATGCATCCAAAGTCCGAAACAATCAAACTGTTCAGATAAATTCTCCTTCAACTCAGTGGGAATGACTGCTACTTTCAGAGGGTTTATATTCTCTGTCTATCCCTGACATGAAACTCAAATCTTCAGAGAAACATGGCATGAATTATTCAGAGAAAAACTAATCTCCATTTAGTTCCAAGGTTATTATAGTCACATTTAGCTAAATAATTACATCTAAAATAGTTCTTAAAATTCCATCAAATGGTAAATTTTATGCTATTTACTATATATTAAATTATTTTCTGTATAATATATGGACTTCATAAAAGATTCCACAGCTTTATTTTGAAAGATGAGTTAGTATACTGACCCAAATGTCTTCTAAAATCTGAGTTGTGCAGTGTGATGGTTCTTACACTAGTTCTACAAGTCAGGACATTTCAGGGGGACTAAGTAGTATGTAAACATATCCATTAGTACTTGAGGAAAGCACTGGAGGGAGTGCTGATCACCTCTCTCTGCTGAGCAGCAATAGGACATGACGGAAAGAAATGAAGCTGCTCTGAGGAAATTCAGACTAGACATGAGGAAAAGATTCTCTGCTCAGAGCATGGCCTGTTCCTGGAAGAAGTTTCTCAGTGAAGTGGTTGTGGCCCCACACCTGACGGAGCTCAAGGAGCATCTGGAAAATGCTCTCAGTCACATGGTTTAATTTTAGCATGAGATAAGCAGGGAGTTGCACTGGGAGGACACAATTATCCTTATGGGTCCCTTCCAGCTTGAGATATCCTGCGGTTTTGGGCTTCTCTGATTTTCGAAACTTCAGGAAGTCACTCAAAAAGGGGAATTTTTTATTAACATGAGTGAAGTCTAAAGTGGCTGATAATTATTGCTATTTTTAAAGCAGCGATATGGGTCATGAAGTGATACAAACCTGCACTATGCACTGTACCTACAGTCAATAAAAGTATTGTTCTCCATTAAAGGAAAACCCTAGGAATTTACCCATCTTTGTTTCAGTCTCACACACAGGTTTGATTCACAAGAGTAATCTGCAGATCTGGAGAACAATTCAGGCTGGAAGGGACCTTTGGAAGTTATTTAGTCCAATCTCCCGTCCAAAGCAGGACCAATTTGAAAGTTCAATCATATAGCTTAGGACTTCATCAAGATGAATTCTGAACATCTAAGCAAGGAGAGATTCCATAATCTCATGGAATCACCTGTTACATTAAAAAGATCTTTTTTGTCTTCAGACACAACTGGAATTTTCCTTATTGCAACATGTGACTGCTTCCTCCAATGCTTTCTTTGTGTATCTCTGCTCACCTCGATGCTGGTCTTCAGTGCTGCCAGACACTGCTGGCTCAGGCCAAATTAAAGAATCACAGAGTCATTTAAGGTGGAAAGCACCTCTTGAGATCCCAATGTCAAACCCTCTCCACTGAAGCAAGTTTACTTGCTTCAGGTTGTCCAGGAATATGTTTGGTCAGGTTTTAAATATCTCTAAGAATGCACTCTCCACAACTTCTCTGAGTTACCTGTGCCCACAAAAAAGTTTCCTGATGATAAGATGAAATTTCATGTGCTTGTTGTCCATTGCCTCTTGCCCTGTCACTGGACACTACTGATAAAAGTCTGGCTTCTTTATCTTCACTCCCTCCCATCAGATGTTTATACCTGATATTTATGCACTTATAACTATACATCTTCCACTGGAGAGTTACACCTACCCAGATGCAGTAGGCTGCATTTGCTTTTGCTGGACTTAACGTGAAATTTCAGTTGACCTACTCTTCCCCTGTCAATCCATACATTAATGCAAAATATTCCCGAGGGTCTGGAGCATGAAGTCAATTTCTTACAGGTCGCTTTCATAGTCTTGCTGTTTGAAGAACTTCACTCAGCTAACTTAGATCAAAGGGATGTCATGTAAAATGCAGTGGAAGTGATTTTACAAGCTTTTATGATTAAAAGTAGACAGTAGATACAGATGCCAGTTCAGACAGCCCACAGTGCTATATAATGTCGAGTATCTGCAGGTTGAGTGTGAAAGAAAAGCAGACAAAAAAATATATATTTTTTCGGTCTATAAACACCAACCTCTCATTCTCAGGTAATTAAAATTGGGCTTTTGCTAAGAAAACGATGTTATCGCTACTCTTAGTAGCTGTTACTGCATGTTGTTAGGTTTTTGTTACTATAGAGTGGCCTTAGCTGATAAACTCTTCTTTATAAAAAATTAATTATTGTGTTAGTCAGTGAGGACTGCCCCAGGACACGGTCCTTCAGTGGCACATCAGTAATGGGCAGTGATAACTACATTTCCAGGTGTTCCTAAAAAGTGACAGGATTGTGACTTTGCAGTGAAGCGAAACCCATTTGACAGATAAAAAAATGAAAGGAAGAATCTTTCTAAAATCTGAGAGTAGGAAGAATGACCATGCCAAATATATGCTTAAAACATGTAAGTCTTAGTAATAAGATTTCTATACTTGAATTGCTAAACTTTTATTACAAAACACAAAGTTTGCTACATCTAATCTGAAAATGGATTAATGAATTGCCTTAAAATGCTACTTTTTGTGGGTTTAGAAGGTCTTTCCAAGATGTTCACAACACAGACATAATCATAAGTTAAATCTATAGCAGTTATTTAATACAGGGACGAGTTATGAAATATTTCAATTTTTACAAAGATAGCAAAATACAGCAATTGCTTCTGTCTTCTTAATAGCTTAAACTAAAAAAGCTTCCATATGTCATCAAAAATTCTAATAAAAAGGTACATTGCTTTTTGCAAGGAATTCTTTCTTTTTAGCAGAAAGGCAGTTTCAGCTTTACGTTATTCATCATGTCTAATTCTATAGCATAATTTCCAAATACTTCTGTTTCTTCATGCTATGTTTTCCATGAAGCTCATCTGGCCTAATGCAGACATTCAGAGTACAGATCAATACAGCTGGTCTAGGCAAAGAAACTCATTTTCATTTGAGTCACCAGTGAAAATATAGGCTCTTTTATTCTTCTGTTCTATTTTAGGCATTGACTTTAGGATGAAGTGAATCACAACCTAGGAATGCTTAGGCTTTTCTTCACTATTGGGAGACTAGCTTAGGGATAGATAGCTACATTTTCGTCACAAAGTTACATGATATTAGTCCCATTCCTTTCATCTGTAAACTTAGTTAAATCTAAATTCTTCAGGCACTGCCAACCACCACGACTCCTCATCACTATCATAGTAAAAATAAAAATCATTTCCAAAATCAAAATATTAATGTAGCATAAGAAATATCCCAAACTTGCTCTTTAAACTGGCCAACTCCCCTCACTTTTAGCTTTGAATTAAAAGAAAAGGCTTCAGGAAAAAATGTTGCTACCATCCAGTACATTTTATGAATTTTAGACCATCTGTTTTTGGCAAAGGCTCTGAGAGCCGATTTCAGTTCTGAGACAATGAAAGCATCAGAATTTTATCCCAAGTTCCTCTGGTTAAATTGGCTTTTTTGGAGCATTAGCAGGCTGCACAACTGACAGTAAGGTGGCAGCCTCTGTGATAGATGGAAGCCTTTCTGCATTCAGACCATAAGAAAAGATAAACACAAGGACTTCTGTGGTTCCTCTTGTCTAAGGGAGATACTGCCATGTATTTGACAACCCCATCAAGAGATCTGTAGGTTTGTTTCAGGATCTAAAGCAACAGACCACTCTAGAGATGACTCAGAACATACAGCACAGTCATTACATTCTCATGGAACAAAATAATGTTTGGAAACAGCAGCAAACACATCTCACTACTGCAGCCAAGTAACAGGAAGCATCTATAAATAACTATGATTATTTAGCAATGTCTTTGTAGTTTGGTAAGTCTTGATAGCCTGATGTATAAGACCAGTGTGTAGTTCTTCAGCCATGAACACACAGGCCAGGCAGAGAAGATTTGCATGCTGATATTCAGGTTTCCTCCTGCTGCCCCCATCTTACCTTTTGCACTAAAGTAAATACCTGGTACTAAGAAGGAGGTGGCATCATCAAATGCCCTCTATTACAGAGGATTTACTACCCTTATTCAGTTGCTCTAAGCTCCTTCAATCAGCCATCTCAGCAGAAAGGAGACTCCAATCCATGTCATTTACTTCCTCTGACCCATGAAAGATCCAGTTGGCATGTGGCTCCCAGAGAATAATTATAGTAATTACGCATTTTTTTTCCAAACACATGTAATAATTTTGGCTTTACCTGAGTCGTCCATCCTCTGCTGCAGCTCCCCCTGGTATAATCTTAGTAATGAATATCCCAGGATCATCCCCAATGTGTGGATTATCTGTTCCTCCAGCAATACTGAACCCCAGGCCAGAATTTCCCTAGAAAAATAATAAAAAGTAAATCCATCACTCAGATTTCTACAGATTTCATTGCACTGCATGAACAAAGTATCCTTGCTTCTTAAAGAAAGCACTTTATTTGGCAACTCCATACTTGAAGGCAGGTGACTCAGTCAGAAAAAATTAATTGTCAGTTAAAGAACACAGGCTGTGAACAGAAAGATTTCTTGGAGTTAATGACAGAGTTAATGGATACTCCTACAGAAACAGGATTTGACCTAAATTTGTTTTCAAAAGCAGTCACATAAATTAGCATCTGAACTCCAATATTAATTCATCCAAGTCAATGAGAGCTAGAGGCTAAAAACAGTTCAGGGCTTTGAAAAAAGACTTTCAAAATGACTGTCATTTATAAACAGAAACAATGAAAAACATTTAACTCTGAAGTATTTTACTACGCTAGTTTCTGGTGAAGACTGACATGATTTAAAAAACAAACAAAAAAAAATCCACAAAACAAGAGTACTTCTTTCATGCTACTGATCTGCTAGGACAAAATGTTTGAAAGACGTTTTAAGACTCTACTCAATAATCTCACTTATTGTTCCTAATATTCATAAGAATACCATGAAAAATAAATAGATATGTACACACATACATACTCTTGCAAATTTTTCTCACAGTTTTCAAAACCACAATTCTAATTCTTTTTTGGAAGTATATATTGGTTATGCTTTTCTATATAAGTCAACCTTAAGTACATGTTTTTGTTTTGCTTTTTTTTTATCCATGTGAATTAAATTTCTCCCAAGGGATTCTTTCCAATTTATACAAAGGTAGATGCAGGTTTAAGAACTCTCTATGCATAGGAAATTTCATAAAATTCAATGCAATACTTGATTCTTTAAGGGCCTCTCAGCCAAAAGTATTTTCAGTTAGGTATTTAGACTTAACATAGCAATATAAATTCATGTATCTTGCAGAATATGTACTGGAAATGAAGTATATTTAGGACACTAAAATACTTTCTTTCACCAGCTTCTCAAACTGTTAGGAGTTTGTTTCTTTTACTGCTGCTTGTAGTAACATATCTAGTTCTGTTCTACTGAGAAAATTTATTAATAAAAATGGCACCTCCCTACATTTATTTTCTAAATAATTTAAATCAAATGTCACTTCTGCATTTTTCAAGTGTACTTCACTGCATTCAATGTGATGCATTTTGTGTGCGCAAGCCTACATGTTGCCTGCCTGCAGCATGTCAGATTCTGAATGCTGCTATCAGTATTCTGCATTCACAAGAGATGCAGTTCTTGTTACCCAAGAGATGTACATGCAGTGTGCAGCTCTGCTATCAGCACATAATTGTGAACTAATTTATAATCCAAGGAAATGGATTTAGGACTGCACATATTGTAATGCTTCTCAGCCAGCTATAATATGGAAATCATTACAGTACTGAAACACTCTGTTTATATTTTCTGTAGTTAGCAAACACCTCCAGGCCAGCATTATAAATCTTTAACTTAATCTCCCTTTCATCATTAGGATCATCTCAGATTCAGGTTATTCTCCCAATATTTTAACACATGCCTAATTATACATTTTACAGTAATGTGCATACTCTAAATACTTCAGTAGTATTTTCCTGAGATCCTTTTTATATGTTATATTACTAATTAAGCTAACTGTCCAACACATGGGAAAGAAAAAACCAAACTATTTATTCATACTTCAGGAAGCTTGGAATAAAAACCCTTAGACAGTAGTAAAACCAAGGGCAAATTTCTAGCAATTTTGAGTAATACCTGATTTGCAATCAAAAAAAACCCAACAAACCTCTAAAAATAAAATTTTTGTGTTTATTCTTAATATCAAAAAGATTTAAAACATATGCAGTAATCTGTGTTTCTAGAAAGAGGTAGATTTCCAACCCTCCAAAACCTAGTTTTGATAGGGAAAGGCAAAGAGGAGGGTAACAAGGACAAATCTGGGCACAATTATTAGCAGAAGACACAAACAGCTACATTATAATTTAAAAAAATGTGTCTGAAGAGCTTTAAAAACTATCAAAGCTTGCCTGTTATGTGTGCTTAGCTACAGTTCATCACATAAAATGTGTTAGATTTTTTAGGAGGAAATAATTTCTACACTCTTCTCCTCCTACTGTATCTTTTTCCATTAACATTTTAGAGCTAAAAAATGCCACAGCAATGCTGGCTGTAAGCAGTGATGTGGTAACACTGCTACACACTTCCCAGGAGAATTAGTGCTATCTTGACATTTATCCATAAATGTGCATCTGTTACGCTGCAAAGCTATTCTGATTCTGCCCCTTAGGAACAACCTTTTAAATGCACTGGGTAGCACTCCTCACTGGCACTTCTGTATCCAGAAAATTTCAAGCAATTATTCTGGCTGCAGTCCTTGACTTGATCAACAGGATCAACAAGCTGTCAGGCACGAGCTGCCTCGACAAATAGGTACATCCCTGCAAGGCTTTACTGCACCAGAAACTCGCTGCAAAAGTTGAGAGCAATTACTTTTTTTTTTTTTCCCACTATGGTTTACGAAGGGTCTGCCATGCCTACATGGAAAAATTTTGTACTTCAGATCAAAGCAGACAAGGCTAAAAGCATAGCTACAATCACTGATGGCTTTTTGAGAGCCTTGGTTTGAAAAATACTGCAATAGGAACATTCAGTTAAAAGCTACTGTATTTCAGTTCTGAGCAGCAATAGTGACATGCAGATCTCTCCTTGTGCTCCATGCTCTGTGTCCAGTTTGCAGGTTCACCAGCATATTGTTGCTGCACCAAAATCTCATTGCCCTTGTCAAGCTGTAATTCCAAATTCCAGTAAGTACTGTTTACTATTGCAATGCTTCCTGAACATTTCCACAAGGCTTGGTTCCCCACCCTTTAGTTTTTGCACCTCCTTTGTCCCCATTTCAGAAAAACAAAAGCGCATGGTAATTATCTTCACAGCTTTTCTTGGCGTATCTGTCTCCCTCCCATTTCATGTTAACCAATGAAAATGCCATGCCTCAGCCCAAAACAACAACTGAACCATCACTTAGCCATGGCATTTTCCAAGGTGGAACATTCATGCTTTCTCTCATGCTGATTAATTTTTGGGAGTGGTTTACCATAAATATCTGTCAAGTTAATTCACTGTACTCTTTCTACTCCAAGCCTTACATCTCTTGGATGCTTACAAAGCAAGTTAACAATGAGCTCAGAAGCCAGGTGACAATGCAGATAAACACTAAGAACTAATAGCAGCTGAAACAGTGGAGAAAAAGTCTTCCTCTTTTGGAATACTTCACTGATACTTCCTAATTGAGATTCATATTTAGGCTGAAATATGCTTGCCTGTTTTATTTCAGGATCCTACAGTAAAAGAAATCTATACAAAAATCCCAACACACATAAGGGACAACAGAAATTTGAACAAGTCTCTGACCTACAAATTTGTAATGGAATTGCTCAAACATCATTATCAGCACGTATACATACATACATATATATATAT
>VRYO01002772.1:8803442-8827336 GCA_009812075.1 Sialia sialis | reverse complement strand
TTCAAGTAGCAAGCTACTTGTAAAACTTTGACAGGATCATCCCTGAAACTTTCACAATGCAATTATCTGCAAAAACTGAGGAAATTAAGACATGTTTAAATGTGACTCTATGACAGAAGTAGACAGTAACATCTTGTACAACGACTTAGGGAACAGAAACCTGATTTTACTGAAGCCATGGAAACCAACCGGGTTTCAGCATATAGTGGTAGCAATTAAAAGGAAAGAAGAAAACTCCTACTGCTGACTTCAGTTCCTCTCTAATGATGGCACTTCTCATCCCCTTCTGCTGACAATTCAGCAGTATGAAAACCCCAATGGATGTCTTTAGATTATGTGGAAACTCCTTGGTTAAACCAGTTTGTAGCTCTAAGTCTTTGTGTTGAAAAACTGCTGCATGCCTAAATGGGTTTATTTTGACAGATTGCACGATCACTACAGCATTGCTGTGCAAAGCACTTAAGGGAATTTGAGACCCCTGAAGTATCACAAGTGCTGGAATAAACCCTAGTTCTAAACTACTGTCTAAGCTGTTATTCTTTTCCATTTGACTGTCCTATTCACAGATGTGAAATGAGTGTATTTAGTTGTTCCTGCACTTTGATTGGTGATTTTTGTTTAGCATTTTCTTAACGTACTTTGACAAATTCTTGGATTATATTTCTCTACTGGAATAGAAATATGCTTAATCATTAAGGTTAAAACTCTGAAATATTTTTATTGTAATATTTTTATAGTATTTTCTTTCCAAATCTAATTTAATCTCTCATCAAAGCAAATGCATGGGTAAAATTCCTCATTTGCTGCCTTATTCAAAGTCATGATCTTCAAGGCATATAATCTGGAATAAAAAGGTAAACTATTAATGAACTAAAAGGCCCCTAGGGCTTAGAAGTTCAAGCAACAAATCCTAGAGGCAAATAACTGAGTATTCTTGCTGTTGCATCACTTACCTTTCCAACACTGCACTACTCCAGTGGCTAAGCATGCAGAGCTTAGCATTACCTTCTCTTTTAATATAAATTAAAGGAAGCTTTTGAAACATATTCATACACTGAATAAGACTCAAGACTTATCTTTCAGGCATTTCCCATGATGCTCAATTATAGATTTTATTGAGAAGAAATACAAAGAAGGATAAATAAAATGCAACTTATTCATTTTCACAGATGCACATCTAAATATAATTTTCAAAATTTTGGGGCGACCGTATTTTGTTGTAGTATTTCATTTCAGTGTCCATTCTTTTCCTTATTCTTAGTAAACCTGACTATGACCCTGAGCAATCTAAAGCAGCTTCAAAGCTGTTTCTGAGAAAGAGTTTGGACAAGATGACCTCCACAAAATCCTTCCAAACTGAATTATTCTCTGTTTCTATGAAACACAAGTGTCACAAATACAAAACATTTTTCAAAATCTGCTGCCAGCCTGGGAATAGTTCAGCCACTAAAAACTTCCGTTCTTAATTTTATGTTAACAATAACATGATATTGATTTTTTTGTGTGTATATACATATATCTATATAAATCTCCATAAAAATTCACTTTCCAAGGTTCATAACTGTAAATTCTTAGGTGCAGAGACTTTTTTGACATGCTCTCTATAAATATAAAACTCTATAAAAACTGCACCTTGTACAAGTTTCACACAATTTTTTGGAAATTAACAAGCCAATTTTGTGAAATGAGAAATGCACAATTCTTCACACTAGAAAAATCAATTCTACAAGTGTCCTTCTAGGGGAAAGAAGAGAAGAAGAATCTTTAACTAGGTGTATGTTTGCCATAGCTGGGCAAAACATTCCTTAGGTAGTATTTTCCTGTTTTTCTAGAAATCAGTTGAGATAAGATTCTCTGCTCCTTTACCTACATCAGCACTTGTCAAATGTTTGGCCGTGTTCCCAATGCACTGAGCACATATATAGACCAGTACACACAATTCTGCGCAACAGATTTAGACTACCACACCCCAAAGCAGTCATCCAATAACATAAAATTTCAGATTTTATTTTTTGGTGGGAAAATCAAAGGACTTTTAAAGTTCCCATGTTCTGCTTCTTGTAAGTGTCATGGTCATGAATCATATTGAGTCATATTAAAAATACTTAGAATAAGGTAATAGCAATTTTCAAGTTTAGTAACATTATTTGAAAGGTGTTTGTCAGTGATTCACTGGCAGAGAATAATGGTTTTATGATTCATGGAAAGAAAAAGGAAGTCCCTTTCTCTCCAGCTATACAGATACCACTTTTGCCTTTTTGGAAGTGGTAGGAATGCAGGCTGGGCCAAGTTTCCTACCAGAAGAAGGGAGATTAGACTAGAAATTACAAAAGCAAACGTTTTAAGAAGAAAGGCAAAAGTCAACAAAGACATTTTCACATCATCTCAGACCACAGTTGGAGATGCCTCCGGGTCAAACACAGATAATCATATTTAAGTACAGTAACAAGTTTGATGAGCAAAATTTTCAAAAGAATAAACTTATTCCTATTCATGTCTGACAGAAATGCCACCTATTTCAAAAGAAACAGGCAATAGGTAAACACTTTTTGAAAATCCAATCTTTTATCTTAGTTCCTAACACTTCAGATCTAATTCTCAGTATTAGCCATATTGTGTTTGTCACCAAAGACCCATTTCGTTGGCTCATTTTAGGAGTAACTACTACCAGATATAAAGCTGAGATTCCTGTTATTGGCAGCATGTAAAAACCATGAAAGCCCAGCTTCTACTGTGTTCCTGGAACATATTCCATATATCACACAGACAGTAAACTAATAATGCAAACTAAAACCTAGAAAATATGATCCTTCAGGAAATGAAAAGAACTATGTGACTCCGTGAGTGAATTATTTTAAATTTTACACCAATAATAGTCACAGAAAATAAGCAGTATGTTCCTGATACTATAGTCTCTCTCATGCTAACTTTTCAACAACACTGGAAGAATTTAGAGAAGAAACCAATTTCAGCTCAAGAGAGTATTATTACTAAATCAGCATTTCTAAGCACCCCTAGCTGTGAAGCTTTCGCTCTTTGTTTTACTCATGAACATGCATATTAAGTACTGTTTCTTCAAGACTTGTTAATTCCCACATCCTCCTCCAAAAGGAGAGGGAATTCTCATATCCCCTTCAGAGCTAGGAAATTGTACTGGGTTCTGAAGCACGGCACTGAGTATTACCAGCATACTGAAACCCTAAGGAATAACACCCCTAAAATCCTGATTTTTAACATCAGCAGAATATATGGAGCTGCAAGAATGAGGAAAGAATCTTATCTTCTTTTGGATGATTGTGCCTTTTTTGTACAAAATAGGTGTAATACATTTTACCTGTCTTTTAAAACATGTTCAGTAGAACACTTTCAATTAGGATAAGCATGCCACATGCCCTTTCTCTGTACTGTACAGAAAGAGACACTTCTGCATTACAATTCATCAACATGCAAATTGGCACAGGTCAAAATGTTTCACATACATTTATCATTTGCAATCAACCTTCATTTAATAGTTTCTTAGTTCTGGCATGCAATTTGTGCTCTAAAATGAGACAGAAAATTGAGGTAAGAAAGGGTTTTAAAAAGCACAAAAGAGAGAAAATGAGATCAGAATAACCAACAGGTTGGTGATGAGGAACTCATCTGTGCTGCAAAACCTGAACCAAACTACTGCTCTGAACAGGTACCACTGGGGTTTACATTTCAAATGAGTGCCCTAATCACTAGGCACACTATCTCTCATCTAATGAATACATAATTGTATATTCAAAGTGGAACAGGTCCAACAGGAGGAAGACACACCTGAGCAAAAGTAGGCATTCATCATGGACAAATAGATCAGGCAGAGGGAGGTATGTCAATCCCATTTTCCCACACCCTGGATAAGTATTCTTATGATGATTGGAAATGCTCTTCCTTCCACTTTAATATTTCCCCCAAGAAAACTTGTGGAACAGGAAATTTCTGCCAGAGTGAAGTAGAAGAAAATAAAAAACAGAAGATACTTCAGAAAAGTTGGTGATGAATGCTCTGCATCCAACTCTCACTCTGCCATCTGTTACATACAGCCAAAGGTAGAAACAATTAGGAGAAACTATTCCAGGTACCTTGGCTTGTTTTTCTCAAGATTCCTTCTGGAAATTCACTACAGAGATAGTAGGTATTGTCCCAAAATATTTAACACAAAGAATCTCTATTATTTTCATTAACACATATTAAGTATTTATTTTCTTTTGTTTTTAGATTTGTTTAAAATCCTATTCAAAGCACAAGCAGGGTAATTTTAAACATTAAGTATCTCCCCATTCTCATAATATCCATCAATGTACTCTAAGGTTAAACATACATTAATGCATATGACTTTTCCACAGTACATTGTCATTACACTCTGTAAAATCCACAAACTCAGGTCAGCATGAGAATTTTATTTTATATAACTAATTGTACTTATACAAATCTACTGCTAATAATGATAATCTCCTTAAAAAGCAAAGAGGGGGATTGAATTTGCAATCTGAATTTTCTAAGATTTGTCATTAATATTCTACAGCTAGAAAATAAAATTCAGCACAGAATTCAGAAAATAAATAAATTACACATTGTAATTGCAATGTAAGCTACTTAAATATATGTAAAGGGTAGAAATCCATCAAGGAAAAATACAGTAATTTCACACATGTAAGGCGCACCTTTTTGACTGAAGTTTCGATCTGAACCTGGAAGTGCGCCTTATACGCCGGTGTGCCTTATATACAGAGGAAGTTTGGCAAATTGCCAAGCCGGAAGTGCGAGCCGCGCGGGCAGCCGCTGCTGCATGGGCAGCTGTGGCAGCCAGCGCTGGGGGCAGGAGTGCCAGGGCCCGTGGCATGGAGAGGGCACCTGGGGCTGTGTTTAAAGGCTACACAAATCTGTGAAAACTGTTTGCAAATTGAGCACCCTACGGTAAACCTCGCGATTCTGTTACTAACTCATTACTTTGTTGCACATGGATCCTCACTTCGAAAAAAAGGGGGGGCGCCTTATACGCCAGTGCGCCTTATATATGGACAAAGTATGGCAACTTGCTGGCAACCCGGAAGTGCGTCTTATGCTCTTATACATGTGAAATTACTGTAAGTATCATATCATACTATTTTTTAGTATCTATTAAGGCTTTTCATTGCCTCTGAAGGGTTGTCCAACAAATTAAAAGATTCATGCAGAAGTTAAAGATCGACTTTTTTCAATAAGAAACTCATGGGATACATGTAATCAATAATCAAAAGGAGCTCATCACTGAACAGTACATTTGAAAGAGGAAGCCTGTGGGATGTACTGTCACAGTGGTAATATAAGACATGACCAAAATCTCTAAGTTATGCATATACTTGTTTTATGGCAAAGCTGACACCATCAGAAGGGGTTAGATTCTGAATAAAAGCAACAATCAGCGAGTTAAACAGCTTTCCAACTGCCAAATGAAATGGCTGTTAAAGGCTAATCTTAAGAGGGAAAAACTTTTAAAAGGTATTTGTTTTCTTGGTAATCAGGTGTGGTGAACAGGATGTGCATGAACAGGAAAGAGGGGATGGCTGTTTTACATGTGGCAATCCATTTCAATGGTTGCCTCAGCTTTCTCTATAAAGCAACGTGACTGGTTTAACAATACCTGAAAAGCATCAGTGCACACTGGGTATACCCAGGATTTCAATTAAATAATAGAAAATGCTTTATATCTGGCAAAGATTTTTTTTTTAGATGTTTGGAAATACAGTGGGTGTATGTCTATGTAAAACATAACTTGACACTTTTTTCTTGATTCCTTTTAAATTTAGGTGGGACATTTACCAATATAGCTGTAACAATTTACAGACTCTTGAGCCATATCAATCTCCCCTAGATATTTCCCTCCAGCATTCACTTCCATAACCCTCTGCAGTCACTTCCATAGAGATTTATAGGTTTAAAACTTTCTCCCCTACACGATAGAATTTGCACAAGAGGACAAGGGCAGACAGTGATGGGCAAGTATTACCCTGTCCCCTTCCCCTGTTCAAGATTCAGATACACATCGTGGGCTTTGCCTACTCTGAATTATTACAATTACATGCATCGGCACAAAGGGGATAATACACTTCAATGCATTTAATGATTTAACACTTTTTTGCTACAGAAATATAGAATCAGAAAAAGGAATTATTTTATAATTATGTAGCTAAACAGAGAGAGTGAATTTTAGTTCTGATTAATACTTCAGTTCAGTGAGACAGAAATGTAGTTACTCAATACTGAATTAATTTACAAAAAATAATATACCACAATGTGCATTACAATTAATGTAACAAGTGGCTTCAAGGAAATTCTTTGTAGAATTCGAGATATGCTATTGAAACAACAAATGAAAAAACAGTGTGAGGATTTGGAATAATATCAGAGAAAATTCTGAAAGTTTTGAAACCAAATTAAAAGTGTTGCATGTGACTAGTAGACAAGGATACAACCTGCGCCTCAAGCAACTGTTAGATCTGTGCCAAAAGCTGCAACATGATACTGAGATTTTAGAGATACCATTTTACATGGAAATTAATATTACACCAGACAAACAGAATGCTTGGGCACTTAAGTAAAAAACATTTGACTTGACCCTTTCTAAAAAGCTTAAAAGATTTTCAACATGCCCTGTCTTTGAGCCTACACCGGCACCACATGTGCCAACACCACAGAGAGAACAGAACATGTTGCATGTCTGGCATCACCATCCACCCTCTGTTCTCCCAAAGTGTTCAATACACATTTTGAGACAAGATGCTTAAAGAGCTTGGTTTCATTTAAATTCAAATATTTCTGCAACAGTTGTTTAAAATTATTTTTAAAAAAATTATTTCCCTGTCAAATTTAACAATAATGAATAAAGAGCGCTTTGGTGAAACAGAGCAAGCATGTGACTAACCCCTTACTTCACTGAAGAATGCCTTTTCAAAATTTACTGACTTACAAGAACAAATTAATATCTTTTCACTGTCACCCTGGTTTCACACAATTATTCTTAATTAACAGGATCTTTAAAAAAAAATGCCAGCACAAAGATGAAAGTCATGATGATAATTAACAAAAGTATCTTTCTTACAACGAAGTAACATGGCATACACAGAGCAGCAAGTCAGACTGCTTCATTAGCAACATCTAGACACTCAGGAAAGCACAAAAAATTCAGATCTAAACTTAAGTTTGTTCTGCATTATCTGTGAATGCATATTTTTGCTTGAGTCATCCACAGAGAGTGAACCCACGGCTCAGACAGAAACAGTGCTATGAATACCAAATTTCGAAGTGTAGAGTGTTTATCCACCATCTGTTGTTCAAGAATCACATAACTATATTTCATAAAACTTTTCAAACTTATATTTACTGTGTCAACTTGTGAAATAATATAAAAAGGATCATTGGCTTTCATTTATTTGTATTGTAAACTTTTCCAAACAAGGTACTGTACTGAAAGGGGGATTACTTTTTGTTGAGCAAGTAAAATTCAAAAAGAAGAATATGAGCACATGGAAAGACGAATAAAACCCTTTTTTATCTCAAAGAATGATACACCAGTGGACATACAAGATTTCCTCCAGATTTCATATGAAGCTCAGTCATTACAAATAGATAAAAAGAATAGCCCTCTTTTCCAGCTTTCCTGAGTATAAAAATTCAATTCAATTCAATTTAAAATGGTCACTAAATAGACAAAAATTAAGAAATTAATTTAAACTCATGAGATGTATGGGCTCCACATTAATGTTATACTTCCAGAAAACCTCTCCCTTACCCAACAAAGATTCAGTAAGCCAGTTTACAAGCCATGAGAATGCCTAAATCAATATGAGCCTGTGTTTCCTAGAGAAAACAAGTCCATGGAACACTGTACTGCAAGAAACAGCAGACGAGCGCTTTCAGAGACTGAGCAGCTTCCATAGATGTGGCTTAGTGTATTCCATATGTACTTCTTCTGCCAAGAATCACTGCATTGATTTTCCAGAGGTAAAAAGATTCTGGATCAGACTCCTGCACTGAATACATCATAGGCATCCTACCTACTCTCTCAGCAGGAAAATTCAAGATGAATTAGTATTGATTGGTAGTGTACAGTTAGTCTGCACCTCTGTTTACTCTTCCTTGATAAGGCTTCACAAATTTTTACTCTCCCCAGTGATGAAAAAGACTACTGTGTCAACTTCATCAGTCCATTCTTCCTCATAATGCCTGCAACTAGTTTCATTTTCCTTTATAGTAAAGCAGTCGAATCCTGCATAAGAATTCTAACACCAAAATTCAGAAGATTAGTTTATCTGAGCTTGCTCTCACTACATCTATTCTCAGAACACTTACACATAATCTAGAATGATTTTCTAGCCTTTTTTTTTTCCCTGGTAGAGGATGATTCTTTCATTTTTTTAGAAGCTAAAATCTCTTTAGCTCTTTTTCACTATCTGAGGTGGCATAGAACTCTTATCTGACAACTTGTAGAAGTAATTTAGCACTTCAGGTTTTAGTTTTGTACTTTGTCATTCAAGTGAAACTTACTAAAACACATTTTCATGGTTGTTTCATGGTGATCTTTTTACTTTAGCATTGCTGCAGTTACCCTACACTTAAATCTCATCCTCTTGTGAAAGAACAAAGCACTCGGTTGACCAAGCCCCTCAAGAAAACAAAATCATGATTTTCCTCTTAAGGTATAGAAAACTCATAGTGACTATAAAAAAGTCCAAGGCAGTCTTTCTTCCAGATGGCACAACTGAAACCAGAATGCATCCTGTGCACCTAAAACTGTTCACTGTGAGCTTACCTTTCAGAAAACTTTTTCCTTTACTCAGCTTCTCTTCAACAGAAGGGAGAGAGCTTTCAGAGGCTCCTGACCCTCCCTGATTGAGGAAATCTGATGAAATCAGATGTCACCAGGTTTGCTGACTCTCTCCTCCCAAAACTGCTGCTTTTCCCATTTCAGGCTTTCTCCTATCAAAAACACTGGATCATATTCTGCATGCATAGCTCAAAACCAAGTTGTGAGATTTACCGCTATTTTTTATGATTTTTCCAGAAGAGGATGGAGAAGCCAACAGAAGTGCTGAAGCAGAAGTGAGGAATAGCAGGAGGTACCTGAGGTACAAGACTGCCTTGGCTAAAAAGACATTGGGCCAGGTACACATCACAGCTCTGCAGTGAAAACAGGACAATTAACAGCTCCAAAAAGGTGCACCTATTGCTCATATGCCACTGGTGTGCCACCAGCAGCAGCGCGCTACTCAGTCCTAATGCAATCCCATCCTAATCCCAGACCTAATGCTCACTGCTAAAGTAAACCTAGGTATTATCCATTGCTAAAAAGTAAATTAATTCATTCCATATCTCCCTGCAGCACTTCTGCACACCGATCAATCTTGCTTAACCTTTTTTGTATCCCTATTTCAATTCAACGACCTCATGATTCTATATTTCTTCATAATATTTTCTTTAAAAAAAACCAAAACAAACACTTTTCTGCTTTCTTGAACATTTTTCAGCATTTCATTACCATATTTCTGTTTCTCAGCTCTCTACAAGTCCTGCAATTACACTATTTTGGGTTTCTTATTTTGTCTGATACTGACTTTAATGCATTCAGGCTTTTTTGTAGTGTCAAAATAATGTAAGAAACTGCACTCCCTATATAATTAAATCTAACAGAAATCTAAGGGAACCTAACACCAAGTCTAGTTAATGAGCACTTGAGAGGCTGCTAAGTAAACTTGAATCTAAGAAAAGAAGTTACATTTTAGAGTCTTAGCTTTAACAAATATTCAGTGAAGATGTCTGTAAGTCTTTTTGATTTGGACATCTTCTGGTTGGACTTCCTTATACAAACATACACTTCAAACTGTATCCATTAAAATTTCCCAAGAGACAATTATTATTCTTTCCCTCAAATGGATTTTTTTCCTCTAAAATAGGTCAGATGCTGAATATCAGATGCTGCACAAGGCTGAACTGATTAGACAAGGTAAAGAGGGACAAAGAGGATATTTATGAACACACAGGGAGACAGAGTGAACTTTTAAGAGGCTTGAGGAAGTATTTGGGAAACTAAATAAAGCAAGTAAGAAGGTGAGAGTGGACAGAAGGTAAGGAGGAGAAAATGTCTTGATGAGAGGGCCGGCAGCTGAGAGAAAAGGACGAAGAATGGAATTCCCAGTACTAGAAGGGCTCATAGTGGGGTTTTTTTGGAGAAAAAACGTAAGCCTCAGAGTAGCCACTTTGCATTGAGGCTTCTGGGTGTTGCTATACCATTAACATTTATAACATGACAGTCATTAAAAAGTGACAATGGTATAACAAGGGACAAGGCAAAAAATATCCTCCTCCAGGAACCACACTTATCTAAGCTGGTCCTTAGGCAGCAGGAGCAAATTGCCAAAGAAAAACTGAAGCAACCCTGAAAACCCGTGCTGACACTACCTTTATTTCTGTGTCTTTCACCAAAGGAGGAACTTGAGCTTTTAAATCGCATGAAATAAACTGGAGAGAGAGGGACAGTGTAAGAAAGAGGGACAGAGAAAGCAATAATTGCTTGCTGTTGGATGGGAAGAAAAAAAAGACGATGTATCTACAGAGTTCAGCAATTCTTAGGAAGCAGCTGAAGTACAAAGAAAGAATTGCATGGTATTTTTACTGTTGGTTGAAATAAAAACTTATTTTGAGCTATGATGTATACAGAACAGCTGATGATAATGAGAAAATAAGCAAAGATTAATATAAGGAATATATTTTTTCAAAATGTACTAGGATAGCATTAGACTACAATTAGTATTGGAAACAGCACCTGGTAAGATTCAGGAAAAATTACAACTAATAAAGATTTGAAATTTATGGTCATGGGGAAATGCTCCTATCTAAGCAGATTGCTTTCAGGTCAAATCAGCAGGAAAAATATTTCTAATCTAACAAAATTGCAAATATAATGAATGTAAAATATTTCATAGGAGGTATCACAGATAAAGTATTCTGAAAAAGTTCCTCTTGGAAAACCCTTTTTTACAAAATCACCACAGAGATGTCTCATATGAGTGCACAGAAAGATATGATATTGTCTTTCTCAACTTCTTAAATCAGAAACTCCTATTCATTTGAATCATTACTCAAGAGAAAGAGTGGTGCAACTCAGGAAAACAGTTGGCAAACAAGAGAACGCACATAACCAAACCTATAAAAACTTGTCTGTGTAAAAATGACTTGCAATATATTTATATAACAAAATAAACATATGATTAAATGCCAGCCAAACTCATCTGCCCCTGAAGCCATCATTAATTTCATATAATTTAATACACTTGCTGCTGTATGTTTACCCATGTTTTCAGAATTTCATAAAATATGCATGATCAGAAGTTGCTAATTGGCAACTGAAAGGCTTTTCTTTCATTACTTATTGACTACATTCTTCTCCTGAACCAGTTCTAATTAAGAGAGAGCTTAGCATTGTAGGTCCATGAACAGTGCCATAGCCCTCAGGCCTGATCTGTATGGGGAGTTTTGTTACTGTCTTTTCTGTTTCAGTGTTCCCAACGTTGTTGCTGCACCTACATTATTTACTGTTTTAATTAGAGATTTTATCATCAATTGTAAGTAGTAAGAGTCACAAACAATATGGATATGCCCAGGGGTTGTTAATGGGATCAGTGCTGTTCAACAATGGTGACAACAGTGGGATCCAGTGCACCTTCAGAAAGTTTGACAACCACACCAAGCAGTCGACACACTGGAGGGGAGGAATGCCATCCAGAGGGACCTGGACAGGCTCGGGAGGTGGGTCTGTGTGAACCTCAATCCTTCAATAGAAGGCCAAGTGCAATGTCCTGCCCGTGGGTTGGGACAATCCCGAGCAAACATGCAGGCTGGGTGGAGATGGTATTGGGAGCAGCCCTGGGGAGAAGGACTTGGGGCTGCTGGCTCGTGAGAAGCTCAGCATGTCCTGGCAATGTGCAATTGCAGCTCATAAAGCCAACCATGTCCTGGACTGCATCCAAAGCAGCGTGGCCAGGAGGGTGAGGAAGAGGATTCTTCCCTTCTACTCCATGAGGTGAGACCCCACCTGGAATGCTGCATCCAGCTCTGGGGAGAGGCATGGACCTGCTGGAGTAAGTTCAGAGGAGGCTACAAAGATGATCAGAGGGTTTACCACCTCTTCTATGGAGACATGGGCTGGGAGCTGGGGAGAATAAAAGACTCCACAGAGTCCTTACAGCATATTCCAGGACCTAAAAGGCCCTACCAGAAGGCTGGAGATGCACTTTCAACAAGGGCATGTCATCATGGGACAAGGGACAATAGCAATAGCTTTAAACTGAAAGAAGGGAGGTTTAGCTTAGATACTAGGGAGGGATTCTTTACTGAGAAGATGGTGAAGCACTAGAGAAGTTGTGCCCAGAGAAGCTGTGCATACCCCCCTGCAAGTGTCCAATGCCAGGTTGTTGCCACCTTCCACGCATGATGTCCATCTGCATGTCTGCCTTTATTTTGTAAGATCATCAGGGGAAAGGGGTAATTTGGGGAAGGAATGGGAAAGAGCTGTGGGGCTGGGATATAACCATACCTACTGGGGAGCTTTCACACATACTGTAATACAAATTTTTTTTCTGTTGAGCGCTACGTAGACAGATCCCAAACAAGTTTATAATCCAAGTGTAAGAAGATGCACAGAATACCAGAGGTAGAAACAAATAGAGGAGTAAATACAGGAAAGCAATGGGATGTGCTATTCAGCAAGTGATGCTAAAAACAAATTGGAAGAGCACAATGATGCAACCCTCTTTTGCTAGAAGTGGTGGAAAGAGCTGTAAGTGATTCTAGAATAATCAATGCATTATTATTAATACATAACACCAAGGTTTAGGAAATTTCTTCACAAACATCTTTCCTTCATGAGTATGATAATTTGAAGGAAAATACTTGGAATTAAATACTCTACATACATAAATTAGCAGATTTCAACTTTTACTCTTCTCCCTGTCCTCCCACTATCTCTTCCAGCCTCACCTGGTGCACAGTGACCCTGGGCTCTGACACTTCCGTGGCCACACAGTCATTTGCTGCACTGAACTGTATGTTAAAAATGCATAATTTCTTATGATTTACAGAGCTGCAAGGGTCTGTTCAAGCTAAGGAGTTCCAAATTTGACATTTTGCAATATCTGATTTCTGACATGTGATCGCTTTTCTGCTTGGAATTAGGGAAAAAAAAGTGAGAACAACCAAAGAAGACTGACTATTAAGCAGTGAATTATAAATTAAATTAAATAAATTCTACTCACATGAAGTAGAATTTTTAAATGAACCAGAGAGAATGAGAATTAAGGAAAATTATCCTACTTACTACTGAAATTTGGTGCATTTCCAATTACTTTAATAAAATTCTGGGCATACAGATTTCCTTTATTTTCATCATTGAGTATGATGATGATGAATGAGAATCAATGGAAGAACAATTCTGTTTTGGATTTAATAGACAAGAAAGAAAACAGCAGTGGGATAAAAATTTTATCTCTGGCAAAAATAAGCCAGGTAAAGAACAAGTCATTGACACAGAATGCACAGATGAGAGGTGTGAAATATGCCTTAAAAATAACTAACACACAGTTGCTGAAGCACAATTCCAAGTACTGGTCTCCTATTTGCCTTTTCAGAAGAGAGGAATGATGAATTTGATCCCTTGCACTCCTTTCAGGTAAGGACTGGAGTGAAAATAAGTGGAATCTTTGAACATATCTGAAGCTACATAAGTGAAAAGTAGAAAGCAAAATAAATCATGCTTTTGTCTAGTATGAAATACTTTGAATGAAGCAACAGGTATGTCCTTTTGATCCCCTCCTCTGTACTCGTCAAGGGATGTCTGTTTTCATTATTTCATAAAGATAGTTCAGGGATAAATATTCCTTTTCTCACTTCCAGTAACAGCTATCTAGAAAAAGAGCACAAACTGAAAAGCCCAGATCTGGTACCTTCACACCAAGGAGAACACTAGCTAGAGCTAAGCTCTCATATCTTTTCTAGTGTAAGATACAGTAATGCAATTATAGGTACATTCTGCAAAACCATCACCAGTAGTTATGTGGAATCTCATCAGCTTTACACAAACAAACCCATCACTGGATGAACAACAATCTACTCATATTTATCAGGTGCATTATGCCAACCCTAGGAATGCCAGTCACAAAGCAGCACTTGATTATCCTAGCACTTCACAAACACAGAAGTAGACAACACTTTCCGTGTGCTGAGAGCAGCATAATATAACTTGAGGAAGCTCGTCCAGCCATGGTTTGATACACCCACGCTGCCTTCCAGCACGGTTCTGAGCTGGAGGGGGTGTGTTCAGCACAACGCTCAGACTGAGTCCTCATGCACCACAAGCTCACTCCTCTCCTTATCCTAACACCAGAGGCAAGCTGAACTGCCCCATTGTTCACTGTGGTGAATGGGTAAGGGCAGCTGAAGTTATTGATGCATAATCCAATCACCTGCTCAGGTGACAGGAGAGCACATCTGTGGTTCTTACATAGCCTGAGGAGGGATGCACAGGATGCTTTAGTGCACCTGAAGCAGGTGCAGCATCAAAATCACAGTCTAGCCCTGGAGCACCAGTTTACTACAGGATGCATTCTGCATGCAAATGAGGATTTGATCTGCCCTATTTATCTGTCTAGATAGGTTTTTAAAAGAAGGAATCGTACAGGGTTGTCTGTCAGCATATTCCTCACAATCACAGGAAGAGGACCTGGTTTTCTCAGCTGAGCCCTATGGCTGCTGCAGACAACTGTACGAAGTAATTCACTTCAGAAATTATTATTACGGGAAGACTATACCATAAAATCAGTGTTTGGAGGCAAAACTTAATGGCTTTAAAGGTTAGCTATTTTTTTCAATCTTCAGCTGAAATTTACCAAGGATCAATTCAGATTTATTTGTCATTCTATCAATAATTTCCTTTAATCTTCCCAATTATCTTTCCTCTCTGGCTTTTACTCTAACTGTATTTACAAACTATAATAATCTATTGTCTCAGATTTGCTTTTCTAGGCTTAACAGGACAAGTTTTTAGAGTCTTTTTCAGATGCCAGCCTATTACCTACAGCATTCTAGTAGCCATTTCCTGAACCTATCTTCATTTAAATAAACTTTTTTAAACACCGGAAAACAGATACAAAAGGAGTATTACAATAGATCTAATGATAGTCTGGCAAATAAATTTCATATCTCTTATATGAGATATGTTTTATATGATATATATGTTTTATACAGAAAACACTTCTTTTGATATATGTAGGACTGCACAAATTTTTCAGTTTGTCCTTTTTACAACTACTGAAGATTAATTATACAAAACTACTTCATGAAACTCCCACCTCTGTCAGCTAATGAGCTGCAGTTACATGGTAGAAGTTCTTGTTCTTAGTTATCTGTATTTTAAACACCACTTGGTGTGATTAAATTTAATTACCTTTCTTTTACATCAGTGCTTGAGATTACCCACTGATCTCTTTAGAACACTTACAACCTCCCCATACTAAAAACTTTTCCCAATGCTGTGACATCAGGTAATTTCACTGACACAGAGTACATCAAGTAGAAATGATTTGTGCTAAGATCATTACTAAAGAGGGCGCACCTCAGAAACCGTCAAGAAGGACTCATTAATAATCGTCCAACATGACAGTCACCTCTTCAGAACAATCCCTGTCATCTCCAACAAAAACAGCTACTATCTATTCCAGAACTTTTTTACTAATCCCCAGTGTCCCGCACAATGCTTACTATGTTTAAGTCAAGAAAGGGAGAATAGATTTTCTTTTCCTAGGCAGTCAGTTTAAAAAAACCCAAACTATCAAATTACTCCAGTACAATCTAGCTTTGCTAAATTGTGTTTAATTTTATACATCTTTCTATTTATTTCCACGACCTGAATGTGAAAGAACATTCAAAGCTCTTCTAAGTTTAGCATGCTATTTAGCTGCTAATACAGGCTACAACATATTTTCTCCTTTCCCATTACACCAATTTTCAAATGTGTGATCACTGCTTTGATGAATGTATTTAAAACTTTGTTCAGTTTATTTAAAATTCTAGTAAGGAAATCACCTTTCCTCCACATCTTTAATTAACTTCCAGCTCTTAAACTTTTCATTGCTCATATGTTCTGTTTTAAAATAATTTAAAATAACTTTGTCCTTCATTCATACTCAAAATTAGAGTTCTTAAGAAAAATGGATTCAAAATACTAGTTTGTAGATGGCACAAAATTAATCATTATTTTACCTCACTAGATCGTGCTCCAAAATTTACTTCCTGTTCTTTTCCTGTTTAGATTTTCATTTTTTTTCTTTTTAGGAAAGATCTTGTACAGGTTGATTTTTGCTAAATCTCACTTTTCTGTTAAATATTGACCTTTCAAATATACTTTTTGCCACAGACCAATCCATTATCTACTCTTAATAATTCTTTTAGGAGTATCTTATCCTCCATTTAAGGATCTTTCTTTAGAGTTCTTTTTTACTTTTCTACTGAGTCACAAAACTCATTCAAAGTCTTTTGACGTTTTCTCCATTTCCAGTGTTTACTGCTTAGCTGATTAATTTGTTCCATTGGTTTCCAAGAACCCTCCCCTCATACATACAGAAATAAAAACATTTTAATTTAAATAATTTATTTGAAAGGACTTGGTCCTAAGTTCTTGGCTAAATTCAGATCTTCTCTAAGATCTGTATTAATGAGATACAACATACTACCAATTCTTTCTCAGTTACAGTCTGGTAAAGAAATATATTGTCATTTAAATCCAGGCATATTCTGTTATTAGCACCACACGTCCTCCAAATAGAGAAGTTGAGTCTCCTGTACAGTCCCTTTCTCTCAGTAAGCAGAAATACTAAAATTGAAACAACATCACCAAATTCTGTGAAAATAAGGGAATAGCAATAAGCAAAGTCAGGGTGATACAGATGGCAAACTAACTTCTGTACTAACATTAGTCTGTATTATAAAAATCAATAATGCATAGAAACAAGCTAAGTGCATAAAAGCTAAATAACCCATGGGCCATTTTTCCCACTGTCCATTTAGAAAATTATTTATTATTTCTAAAATATTTGCATAGAAACACGAAAAATACACGAGTAATGATATTGATTGAAACACAAAATCGAGGCAGAACAAAGCCTCTGCCTGGTGTGGTTTCTGTAAGCTCTTCTCTCTTTAGATATTTGGCTGAAAAATTGTAAATTTGTAAATTGTAGAAATCTTTTTTACGTGTTTGCTTTTATGAAATTATACCTATCAGCTCTATCTGCAGTCTAAGTAAGACAATTAGCCCATATCACTCTCTTCATTAGGGCCAGATCCAAAATCCATTAGTGACTGCGAAGAGCCTCCTATTGACTTGGTGAGGCTTTAGATCAGTTTATGGGTGTGAGCCTAAAGCAAGATGAACATGCCATTTGTTTTCTCTGATGCTCTGACTTCTATTCTCTACCCATTCCTTTAGAATTTCTAATGGGTGCCTTTTTCCTTTCTTTGCATTTTATTTCAAAGCAGCTACAATAACATTCTTTTCTTCACTACCCATCTAAGTTTCAAAAAGTACAGGATGCTGCCACTTCTCTAGCTCATTTCCATAGTATTTTCAGATTCAAGATTGCTTTATTTTTGCTTGTTAAATAGCCACATAGTACTGTTTAAGATGAAGCAAAAACCAACACACTCTTCTCTACTCCAGATATGAGAGGACACTGGGTTTGGTTAGCATATAAACACCAACAAAAAATAATGAAGTAAATTTTTGTAAGTTTTCAGGTTTAATAACAGTGCTACCTGTAATTCCATGCTAAACAATACTGCTGTCTCACTAGGCTTGTTTCAAGGAAACTTTACTGCTAAGTGCTTTACTATTTAATTGATAGATAACAATGATAAAAGAAAAGGAGAGAAAATAAATGAAAATAGAAGAAAGGGACGAAGATACAAGCACTTGTCATTGCCTTATGACACTAGAACAAAATAATTAGAAAGAATGTTTACTCCATCCATTTCAGTTTGCACACCTCTTTAAATAATTCAAACTTGCTTCCATGGAATTCAGACTCTACCTTACAGCACAAAGATGTTGACTCAAAATCCACAAGAAAAACTTGTAAAATCAGCTCCCATTTTCTGCAGTAGTCTCTTCAAATTGATGTTGACATCATTCTTGACATCAATTAATTAAATTAAATATGTCCAATGACTGGGTTTTGCCCGATGTAAATATTAGAGATCCCAAATATTGTGTAATGGGGATAAGCTGCCCTTTCTTACATCCACAGAGAACTCATTTATGCTTTCCTTGCAGCACTTTTGTTTTGAAGCATGCACCATTGTCTATGATGCAAACACTGTGACCTTCAAATCCCTGAAATGCTTTGCAGTGCACTTTTAAAAGGACTTGTTGTTGCAGAAGAGGTTTGGATCAGTTGTTCTGATCAATGCAACAACATAATTTCCCAAAAGAGCTTGGATAGTGCCAGAAACTGTGGCATTAATCTGAACTGTCTCCCAAATGTGTTCTGGTTACATATGTCAAGAAGCAAAACTTCAAGCCACCTGTTAAAATTTTAGACTGTTCAGAAAATACTTCTGTATCCTAGCAATGAAGCAAATGAGGATTCTCTGATTTCAAAATGAAAACAAAGCCACATTCCTTTCCCTGTATCAGACCAGCAGCCAGTACACTGAGTATCATAAATAGCATCCTGAATAATAATTTTAGCCAATATTTTGAATACTAAGACCCAGCACTTCAAGAAGAGATAATCCATTTCAGCAGAAATAGAACAGGAGAACAGGATCTGAGATCCAGTTTTGTACCCACTCACTGAGTTCACACCTAGTGTTATATCTGGATCTTAGATCAAAACTCTTTAAAATGAAAAATATTCTTGTAGTCCCTTAAAAAATTGCCAGTCTTCTTGGGAAAGTTTAACATCCTTGGGCTACAGAAACAAATCCCCTCTAATCTATAGCCTTCCTAATACTCAAAATCAGGAATTCTGACTCACAGTAGCTCTTCTCTCCACTTATTCTTTTGGAAGGAAGGTATCCTGTATCCTGTGGATGCAAGTTACCTGAGGGCTAAAGTGCTTTCTTACCAAATGGGAAACTATGTTCATAGCTCCTCCCCAGATCAGAGAGATCTTCATCACCCACAGCTCCACTTGAATGGTGAGACAGTGACAGCTACCACATGTCTATTCTTCCCTCCCCACTAAATGGGGCAGGTTCAGAGAACTTCTGGGCAATTAAACTTCTTAAGCCATTCCAAACTCAGGGACATCATGTTTACAAGTGGTGTCAGTTGAAAGAGAAGTGATGATCTATGAGCAGCAGCACTTCCAGGAAACCACAAGATTGGAATTAAGATCCCCAGCATCATTTGCAGCACATTGGGACGTGCACACAGACTCCAAGATGCCTAAATCATCAGGTACTCTGTTAGAGTTTTATCTATGTGGCTGTTTAGGCCATCTGAGGCCCTTTATGAATCTGAGCCACAAATACCACCTTAAAAGAGTGACAGCTCCCTTTCTCCTGAATGTGGAGAAGTGAATTCATGATTACATTATCCTGTGAACCACTTGTTTATTTTATTTTTTTCTTTCAAACCTGATAAAAAACCACCAAAGACCCACAAATTCACTAATTCTGACAACCACTTTACCAGGTATCTTCACAGATGCATAACTTTGATTTTTACTTATGTGTAAAGTTAATTATATAGTTAATTATTACACTGTAACACCATCAAGAAACTTATGTTTCCAAAGGGAAGAAAGCAATTATCACAAATTTTGAAGAACTCTGAAAGCTAGGGCATCACTAAGGTAAAGGTAAAACCAGAACAAAATAAAAACCCGTCACTGTAAATAGAAGCAGTTGCTTTTGGATGGCATTTTCAAGGGTATTTTTAGTTATTCTAAATAAGAAAATACTTTTTAAATTTCAAGATGGAGAAAAGATTTGGGCCCACTGATATTTTGATAAAATTATTATTTTGGGAATAATGTTTACAGTTCTAGTTTCATTTTCAACTTCTAAAAATAATGGTTAGCTATTCAGTTTCTCAACAAACATTTTCTCTCCTGTAGATCTCAATGCAGTCTAAAATTCACCTGCAACTAAACCCACCTGGTTTGGAGGGGTTTTTTTAATTTGTCTCCTATCAACCATTTCATTACTTTTTTTCCCACTGCATATCTGACAGCTAGGCATTTTTTTTGGTATTTCAGATATGGTTTTAACTTCAAGTAAGTTGCTTTACAATAAGCCTCAAACTTATATTGACTCTCTAGTATATTGGAATATACTGACTAAATTTAGCATCATAGTACTGTCAGTGTATTGCATATTTCTGTTCAGAAATAGTTAATGTGATTGTGCCCTCTGTAGTGCTTCATGATTCAATTTGACTTTTGCATTTGTCATAGATACACTCTTTATCAGTGAACCAAGAGCTTCTAAATATGTCTCCTTTGCTATTTAGTCATGGCATCTAGAGAGTAGATTAACCTGAGATAATACAATAAAAGCAAAATGTTTGTTAAGCATAACAGAATAATACAACAGGAATGAAAATCTAACAAATTCCAAAGCATACATTTGTGTCCCATAACAGCTGTTACTGTTTTTATTTCCTCTTCATGTAGGCTGTTTTTTTCTAATGCTTATTTCTCATTTAAAGTTATGTTTATTTCAAGTGCATGTTATTTCAACCACTTTTTCTTGGCAATTGTTTTCATGAACATGTACTTTTGACAAATACATTGTGGTTATACTTGATCCCTCCTCCACTAAATTCTGAACAGATCTGAACAAAATCAAGACAGGTTTTCCTGAAAGTTTCAAATAACCTATTAAAAAATCACTTCAGCCACATACAGTTCAGCCTCCATTTATGGAAGAAATGTTTTTCCGTGATGACACTCTGATGTACCATTTGGTAAACATTAAGAACTTGTGGGGTTGGCCTCTGCTGGCTCTGGTCCCCATTAAAATGATAACATGCAACAGCGGTCCTTATGCTATTTAGCACCTGAAAGACTCTGTTTTTCAGAAAAAAAAAAATCCATGTATTTAATTTACAAATATAGTTTTGAAAAATAATGTTGCCTTTATAATTATGTCAATGCCTAAAAGTTAATCTAAGACAGAGGACACAACTGGATCATTTACCTTGAACTCCTGCCTAATATAGGCTATAGGACCTACTTAAATCCTCTCTGGAGAAAAATGTCACTTAATTCCACAATGCCTCTTTCTTATGCAGAGCAATTACTGCAAAAAGGAGACAAAAGCCAGCCAGGATAGGCTTGCAGTTTCCATCCTTAGAGAAACTGAGCACACATCTGTCTCCTTGCACTCATTGACAACTCTGTTTTTCAAACAAAAACTGTAGCTTTAATGCCTTCCTTCACTGTCTTCTACTTGCCATAAAAGAACGATGGCAGCAAAGGCTGGTATGTTGTTTTAGAGCATTTAGTGTGCCTTGCTAATCCCTTAAAAATATGACAGAACCACAGCTATGTGTCAGATATACACACCAATGTGGCTGAACCTGATCTTCACCACTGACACCCTGCTGTGTCCCTTGTCCTTCTCAAAATGTCTGGTTTTGGCCTTTACCAGATCAGTTAATGTCTGACAACTCTTTCTGAATTCATTAATGTTATCTCCTTCTTAGTACTTTTAATATACTCTTTTTTTGTCCTTTTTTACCAGCTGCCTTTTAAAATGTTTCATCCAGTCCTGCTCCCTTGCCATTGCTGACCTATTAACATATTTGTATCCACTCTCAACAGGTCTAAATTCAACATCAAACCATAAGCTCCTGTTATTGCCTTCCAGATAAGATGCAGAATATTCTCTTAAAGGTTATTTCTTATTTAAATGCATGTTTTCTCTGACCAAGGCACTTCTTAATTTCCTGCCCCAAGAAAATAAATGTATGAAGGTACTTGCGTCTCTCACTAAGTATGTTTTCCAAGGTCACAGTAACCCTCAAGGTCTCCCCTAAAGACACTTCAGTAATCAGTATCTATTTCAGGTAGAATTAAACCAAAAATTCGAGACGTTTTACACACCAGGTGCCAATTCCTATTATTTTCCACAACCCTAAATCTGTTTCATTCTACAGCTCTCAGTTATGCACTGTAGGTCTTCACCAGACCATTGGTTACAACACTGGACTAAAAATTTGTGTTTGGATAAGGTCCAGGACTTCTTTTCAGTTTCATTGCTTTTGAGAATCCTTAATTTCATATACAGGGTACATTTTCTTTCTTGACACATGACTTCAGACTCAGCTAGTGTAAAATACCTGTGTTTTACCCAGAACAGCCTAGCAGTCCTTTTCCTCTAACCTACACAGACACTTTGATCAATCACTCCATCCATCTATCCTTTTCAAACATCACCAGGGCGTTAGATCTCTTTCAGTATGATCAAATTTCTTCAACACTCAAAAGATCTTTTGACAACTCAGCAGAATAGATGCAGATGCTGTTCAACTAACTCCTTCAGAAATCAGATTTGAAAATCAAGGCCTAGCTCATTCACATAATTAAGGATAGTTCTGGGGTTTATTCATACACATTTACATTAGACTGAGTATGTGACTGTATCTGAATTTCTCTGATTTCCTTCCACCAAGTTAAAATAGCGCTGAAGTGTCAGGAAGATCATGGGTTTTCTCAGCTTGTTTTGATGGATATTTCTCTGCTGTTGGGAGAGATGAGCAATGGCATTGTTTGGAGGTGGAAAACAGAGGAAACATTGATTTTTAAAGGCCTTTGTTAGTTTAGTTCAATGTAGCAGTCACATTTTCTTTTTAACTGTCTACACACACACACACACACACACACACAAACACACACAGAGTCTTAACTCACTCATTTCTCCCTAAGCCACATTATAATGAGTACACTTTAAAAAGCCATATTAATTTTCTAAGCTTCCTTCCAGAAAAGCCTTCCTCCCACTTGAATTATAACAATAGATCTCTAGATTTCCCATGACAATGCTTAATATGAAATTTCTATGCATATTCATTTAATGTAAGTTGCATATGTAGTATAGCATTTCTCCTTGCTCAAAAACCTAATTAAGATTTCAATATTCAGTATTTTAATTATATGTTTATTGACAAAAATATGTAAAAATACCTCACTGGGTGATGTAGTCATTTCTGCTTTGGAAATTTATTAAAACTATCTATTTTTCAAATATTTATAATAATTCCTAAATAAATATTAAATGGACAAGTAGTAAGTGCACAAATTTTATACATCTTAATAATTCGAAAGGTGTTAGAAGAGTATAAAAATGCTATTTTTCACATATTTCCTAAACTTATGTGAATTTTGCAGCATTATTAAGGTCCTTGATACCAATGAAATAGGCACTTTTCAAAGTGAACTTAAAAAAGTAGGCTACTGGACTACAGATCCTAAGACGTATGTTTTCATGCTGTTTTTACAGTTGCCCTTCTCTTCTGTGCTGCAAGTTTCCCCATCATGAAATACAATGGAAACACAAAGTACATGATCATTCTTCTCACAGTTAAAAGAAACTTTTAAACTGTCACTTTAAAACACCATTCAACATTAGCAAATATTAAAGTTACAAGTCCATACTTTATTTTATTGGTTTGCTTTTGGGAGGGGAAGAGGAGGGGGGGCAGGAGTTGGTTGTTTTTTGGTGGTTTGTTTGTTTGTTTGTTGTTTCCTCTACAGTGTAATTTCTGTTAACGACAACCTTTGTATTACAGTAATTTCACGAATATAAGCCGCACCTTTTTCATTGAAGAATCC
>VRYO01002772.1:8762183-8802442 GCA_009812075.1 Sialia sialis | reverse complement strand
AAGTGCGGCTTATATTCAGGTGCGGTTTATAATCGTGAAATTACTGTATATTGCTACCAGGAGCTCTCTTCTCCTTTGCAGGTGAGGTATAGGAAATGTGGAACAACATAAACTCTGCAAACTTAAAAAGCACTCAGAAAATAAATTATACATAAAATTCAGTCTGATTTCATATATCACATGAAGTTGCATAAGGTGGCTTTCAAGCCATGCTTGAGTCTCATCATCTAGGTCAAATTCTTAGGGTAAAGCAGTATCTTGCAATATGAAACATGCATAAGCAACATGCAATTGCTTTTCATCTGCTTATTGCCTCACATACCTGGAGTTACCTTATCCATTTGACATCTAGTTTCAGTTTTAAACACAGGAAAAAATTGAGAGGAAACAGTCCATATAATACTATTTCCAAGAACCTTCACATGCTACAAAGTGCAAATTGTTCCTGCAAAACTACAGTAATTTCACCATTATAAGCCACACCTTTTTCACTGAAGAATCCAGCCTACCCCAGTAGTGCGGCTTATATATGTGGACAAATCCCGTGGTCTACCCGGCTACCGGGAGGTGCGGCTTATAATCAGGTGTGACTTATAATCATGAAATTACTGTACTTTGCAAAAAAAGTATGTCAGACAAATTCTTAGCCCTCTTAAGACAAGGGAAAGCTTTGCTTCCCTTCATTGAGCCAAAGATAAGCTATACGGGGTAGTTCTAAGTGGAAGACAAATGACCCTGTGATTTCTTCAAATACAAACACATATGAACAGAAAATAATTGCAATGCTGCAGCCAAAGAACAAATCAGAATTTTTTATTGGGATAATTTGTTAAGGTGCACAGCAGTGACAGTCTGGGTAATCCAGCACTTTTTTCCCCTTATTCCCCTACATCTTGGCAATATCTTTCCCTATCAAAATGACATACTGATTCCTCAAGGTTTTGCAGCCCTAATTTATGCATTACAACTGATTCTATATTTTAACAAAAATGAAAAGCAATTTTCTGCAATGAAAAACATTATTTTTCCTAAGAGATAAATCCAGTACATCAGAGATGCCTTTTTAAAGTCCTGCCTCAAAAATGACCATCTTTGCTGCAAAGTGATTATTATCATCTCCAGAATGAGTCACTTTCTACTGGTAAATTGAGGTCCATTTTCCCCATTTATTTAACTGTACATATTTTAAATCTATGTGCTATTTGCCAATGACAGTTGCAAAATTAAGTGAAAACTGAGTCAAACCAATGCTCTGCAGGTCACATTTCTTTTTCTGCACTGCTTTCTCAGTATTTCTGCACAAAGATTTCTACATACTTTCTTGGAAAAGACAGCATTTCAGACACACATATAACTATTATTTTAGTGTATACATACCCTCCCACTAGTGCTCCAGAAGCTTCTATTCAGAGCTGGAATGTTTATTTGGAAGTCAGACCTGCAGCTCAGCTATCACTGCTAATAGATGAGGCGTACCACAGGGTGGGACACTTCAGCTTATCTCGGGTGGTACCTTAGATTAATTTCTCTTAGCAGGCTCTTTCACATTCCAGTTTATGCCAGTTTGGAAAAGTCAAACTGTGTGAAGCATAATGCCTGTTTATTTGCACTTCTAGAAAACTGGGACACAATCCAAGCACGAGAACATCCTTAAATCTGGTTTAAACTCCTGCAAAATTATTTCTGGGAAAAATTAAGCTGGAGGGGAGAAATCTTCTGCATCAGACTGGAGAAGCAGGGTACCAAAGGCAGCACTGTTCCATTGTACAAAGTACTCTGCAGATTTGACTTCACTGTCAAACATCTTCACAAACTGCCTATAATAGATGCTCACTTTTCAAACACCGAACAAAAGCGAGACAAAACCTGGACTTCAGCTGCAGGTAACAAATAGAGTGAAAGGCTACATTTTAAATAGGTTCATCTGAAGTAAAGGCAATTTTCAGGCAGAGTTGTAAATAATACAAAAAAGCAGCAGAATTACTCCCTCAAAACTGTATTATGACAATGAGTTAAGCTGGGAAATGAGAGAAAAGAAATAAATGGGTGGTATTACCTGAAAAAGAAAACGTCAAAATAATAATAATAATAATAATAATAATAATAATAATAATAATAATAATAATAATAATAATTTAAAAGAACCAGCAGCAGAACACTGCCTCGAGGCAGCTATGATTTGCATGAAGTAAGTTTTCAAATAATAGGTAACTCAAGGTCTCTGTGATCTTGGCACAGTTAAATGGATAAGATTCAAGCAGAGATAAACATGAATAATGCTTTTTTCCCCCTATACTCACAAAGGTAGGTTTTGAACTCTTAAATAAATGATGATTAACTTTTCAACTTTTTTTCAGTTTTGATATGGAACATATGCATTTTTTGCCTGCAGTTGTTTTATTTTGTTTTTACTCATTTTCAGAAAACTTTCTAGTACCGTTTCTTCTTTCTAGTGTCTGTTGTGCTCTCCCTGAACAAGTTCTCTGTGAGTTTTCAATGCAGAGAGTTTAAGTAACTTCAGGCTTGTGATTGAGTATATTGGAGAATGAAATTTACTCCTCTGGGAACAAAACAGCTCAGTGTGTCAAGTGACTGCTATTAAATTTGAAAAAAAAAAAAAAAAGACAAAAAATCTCCAGTTTTCTGTGTCTGGTTGAGCATTCTTCAAAGCTGCAAATTATTTTGAAAACAAAATGTCATCATGAGCTATTGTAACAAAATATTGAGTTATTTAAAGTTTCTAACTTAACAAAAAAAGTCTCCTAATCTTCCCTGGACCTGAGGACTCATTGAAAGAAACTGTGAATCCCCCAGAAGAAACACCCAGAAATTTCTAAATGAATCAGTGAATACATAAACATTCAAAATTATATATACAAATAAATAAAAGCCTAATTAATCCATAGTAATACAGTTATTCTTTGCCTTGGAAAGCTTGAGTCATCAGGTGTAAATCCAAGCTATGTATGTTTTTACTTTGAAATATAAAGTTAACACACATGCATGGGTGGAGACATCCTTCACTGCAAAAATGCCTTCAGAGGAGTTTAAATGGCATTTCAGTGATACATCCAAAGAAATACACCATTTTGATTTATCCAAGCTAGCATCCATGAAGTGTTTTTCAGACTTTTAGATTTAGAAGCAGAATTCTAAGAAAATAATATGAAAATAACAATTTCTTTGATAGGCACCCAGAGGGAGCTAAATGTAAAGTGTTATTTCAGCACTTTTTATAAGTACATTGCAGCAGGTTTTTTTCCCATCTTTTCACTTACAGCCTTTTCCTCTCCTTTGTCTCCCCTTTCATGGCTTTGCAGTTTTCCTGTTGTGCCTACTGAGATACAAAGTGCTGCCACTACACAGCTGGGAAAGGATGCACAGCTGCAGCAATGATAAAATATAGGGCAAATCTTCCCTATATACAAAGGCTCAAGAGAAAGCCACTGGCTTTCTTAGCATTTCCCCTGGATAACTCAATTTCTTCTGGCAGCCTGTATTCTGAAGCAGTCCAGGAATCACTGTCTGGAGATTAGATCAGTACTAGTCCTGTCACTGTTTCCAGGATACTATCAGTGCTGCAGCAGTTCTACCTCATCATGCTCCTTAGCCATATAATTGCTATCAGCAATAACAATAAATAAAAATAGTTTGTTCCTTTCTCTAAGAGGGGTTTAATATCTGATAGCTGTTCCTTTACTTCTCTTAGTCTTCACTTTCAATAGTCTTCAGTAAGACAGTCATGTGGGTTTATTGATTTCCAGTCCCAGACACCGAATGTGGAGGATGACAGGTCAGGCAGGAGCTTCAGTTTCTCAAAAGGTAGGGCACATCCTCTCAGCTCTTCTGCTTTTCCAAGCCCACCCTGGACTGGCACGTTTTGTACCTCTACCATGCACAGGTGGAACAGGCCCCCACAAGACATGCTGAACAGCTCTACAACTAGGAATAATTTCAGCATAATGACTCTCTGACAGAATAAGAACAAAGTTTCCAATGATTAGTTATATTTTGGGTACCAAATTAGGGCTCCTCTGAGGTGAAAGAAAATAAAAAAATATCCCAGACTCTTCCAAAGAATCTTAATTTAGGTCATTGAACTAAAGCAACCAAATTCTGCAGTTGTTTCAGAAAATGTTGACCTGGTATTTCAGCAGCCCATCAGCAGGATTTCAGACCAGGCCCCTTTAGTTTCTTTCACTGATCAGTCCAGCACAGCCTCAGGACAAGGCAAACTCTGATAAGACACAAGAGATGAAAGGAGAACACAGAGCTTGCTTCAGCCATTGCATTCAGGGACCAGAGCCTGCCCTTTCCAGTACAAACCTCCTCAAAGGTGAAAAACAGTCTCAATACTAAAGATCTGATTGGAATTAGAATGCAAAATAGAATTTCCTGCACTACACATGGATTTTCAAGAATCTCACTTAATTTCTTATTTCACAGAACTCTGTTTTATACACAGAGAAATACACTACAGAGACTTTATATGGATACACAACACATCAGTATTTTAAATTGTTTGAACTATAAATACCGTAATAAAAACTTCTGCCTCTTCTTAAAGGCCTCCTCCAGGAAAAAGAACCCTGTGGGTGAGCTTTCTAGCAATAAACATCTATAGGTCACTATTCTACTATCAATGTGGTATAAACCAGTCAATATGAAGGATTCTGTCTGTGAATTATAAGTTATTTCAGTCTGAGTCTGCAAGAGTAACTACCATCTAGGAAGTAAGCAGGCAAAGCCTATAAAGAAGAAATGTACTAAGGGCACAGAGAAAGCCTTCAACTGTAAAGAAATCATTTGCAGTTCTGCAAAAATAAACACTCAGAGAGCAACTCTGAGTCTGGTGGAGCTCATCAGGTACCTGAGGGATACTCACTTTGAAAGATTTACTTTCTCCTGTTGGAAGATGCCAGACTACTCCACTGGGGCTGTTGATAGTTGGATATTGATTTTTGCACTCTGGACTCTCAAAAGGTATCTATAGCATATGCTCTTAAACTTTGAAAATATTTTCCTAGTGGCCATTTCTTAACCACTCCCATCCACTCTTACTTCTGAAACAAGGAGGACAGTCCTGGCACTGTGATGTCCTACAGTCTCAGTCCTGAGAGGTCGAAGCATGAACTGCTGTATAAGACCTTAAAAAAAGGCAGAAACAGGATTCACTGCTGACTAATAGTGAAAACCTTTTTCCCCAGACATACAAACAAATGATCTTGATTGGTGAGAACTGAGTGTATCCTGGCCTGCATTAAAGCAGCATGGCCAATAGATCAAGGGAGGAGATTCTGCCCCCCTGCTCTGCTCAGGTGAAACCCCACCTGGATGCTGCATCCAGCTCTGGGACCCCAACATAAGAAGGATGTGGATCTGCTGAATGCAGAGGGGACCATAAAGGTGATCAGAGGGCTGGAGCACCTCTCCTGAGAAAACAGGCTAAGGAGTTGGTCAGCCTGGATAAGAGAAGGCTCTGTGAAGACTTGAATGCAGCCTTTCAGTACCTAAAGGGGGTTTTGTAAGAGAGATGTGGACAGACTTCTTTTTAACAGGACCTGTAGTTGTAGGACAAGGGTTTTAAACTAAAAGGAGGTAGATTTAGCTTACATCTAAAAGGCCATTTTTTACAATGAGGGTTGTGACATATTAGAGGAGGTTGCCCAGAATAACTGTGGATGCCTCATCCCTGGAAACATTCAATATACTGTTGGATAGGGCTCTGAGCAACTTGATCTAGGGGAAGCTGTCTCTGCTCCTTGCAGCGTGCTTGGACTAGATGGCCTTTAAAATTCCCTTCCTACCCAAACTGTTCTATAATTTTGTGATCTCTACAAAAACAAGATATACAGATGGGTATTTAAAAATATGAGATCAAGTAAAATTAAAATATTCTTGTTATTCAATACAATCTAATCTCACTGTTCTTCAGTGTTCATATCTTTGAAAACTACATGTTCACATAGGAAATTAGTGATGAAAAAAAATTATTAATAACACAGTAGTGATTACTTCTTAGGTTTACAAGTGTCAAATTGATTTAAGAGCGGAGTTCTGTAATAAATTTTTTCCTGAAATGTACCAGGATTTCTTTTTCTACTGCTTCCTCAGGATTTTTAAATTTCAGCCTTCAAGGCAGAATTTCACACAATACTGTGAATTGGGAGGAGCTCACAAGGATCATCCTGTTCTTGGGTGAATGGCCCATATAGGGATGGAACACACAACCTTTGAGGGCTGGTGTTTTTAGAACCATGTTCTAACCAGCTGACATAATCTAAGGTCACCTATGACTAGCCCTAGTTAAGATATGAGTAAGTTCTTCAATTTGGTGAAATGTAGAACCCAATATTTTAGAGAAGTATAATCTCCAAGTAGAAAAATTAAATCTTTTCATGGTGGTGCTCGATGACACTATCAAGTGAAAGGAAAGAAGAGACAGAGTAGATGCTTTAGTTTCTCCACTGAACAGAGCCTGTGGTGGATATAGAATTAAATTTATCAGCGTTAACACAGCACACTCCAAGATGATAAATCATCATTGAGAATTTACTCTTTTGGAACATGATTCTATGAATATATTTAACTTAATTTTCCAAGGAAACAATTATGCTATGTGAGCATTCATACCCATGTCTCCCTCCTCTGTAGTGAAACAATAGGCAATTGCAATGAAATCGGAAAAACTGAAGAGGAAACAAAACAACAGGTTCCCAAAAACTTTGTAACACTATATGGTTAATTAAAAAACAGGGACATTCTGAGTGTAACCTGAATTATTATGATAGGTCAGAAAATGCACAGAAAAAGACATAGAGACCCTTGATGCGTATCTCAGGTTTGGGAAAATTCTCAGTCAGAGCTCAAGTTTTTCAGATTGACTGACCAAGGTCAGTCAATTTTAGCATGCAAATGCACTGGGAACTAGCTCTTTAATTCCAATGTTGATAGAATTTATTTTTCCAAAGTGTCTTTTCCACAAAAACTAATATCATTCTCCTTTTACACAGATACAAAATGAAAATACATACCAAACATGAAAAGAATCTATTGAAAACAGCTCTACTAATCATAAATGTTCTCTTTCTGGCCAACATCTAAAAAGCAAGCAAGGTTAAATGAGCAAAAAGGTTATGAGATCTGAACTCAGATGCTGAACTCAGCATGAATCCAATATGAATCATTAAGTGACCTACCGTCATCCTTGATTTCTCTTCTAAGTAAGTATTTCTATTGCCTGATATTCTAACCTCTATTAAAATCCTCTCTTCAGCATCTGTCTCCAAGCACAGCGCTTGCACCAAGTAGTCAATCAATTAAAAGTTTCCTCCAGCTTAGGAAAGTTGGTTAGGCTTTGTACCAGAGACTATTTGATTATCTCTTACAGTGACCACTGATTTACAAATGCAAATAAGTCTCTTGATAGCGCTGAGTATGGTTCTTTAAAGTCCTTCAGTAATGGAAGACTAACACCACTGCACTAATATGAACTATTTTATGTAGAGTTTCCTTTTTAAAATGTATTTAATATTCAAGCTAGAGCAAGGTAATATTTTATTCTTAAGAATTCTGTCTGAGTGTGCATTTGGGCACTGTAGTTTTTTATGAATCACAAAGTTTTAGTCAACACTCTGATCTGTAGTTTATGCTGGTAAGTTGGCAGAGAATCTCACATATTCTCTGAGGTATGACAAGGAATTTAAACACTCTTTTTTTTCCTCCCACATAAAAGAATTTGTTTGATTTCTCTTAACTCTGTAACTGTTATTCAAGTGCGTTCTTATGAGAGCTCTAAATGATTTAACAGTGAGCTCAGAGATTGGTGAAGGTACTAGGTAAGTGGCTGGCACAACTGAATAGTGAAAGCATAACAGCATACACTAAAGAGAGGGGTGACATGGGTGTACTTACAACTTCTTTAACTCCTGGAAGCAGCACTGATCACAGATTTAATATGGATCTGCCTCAGATTAATCATCTGTGTCAAGTCTCACTGAAGCCTTTTAATCTCAAATCCCCAAGTATTTTTTAGCTGCAAACTAGGGCATAACATTTGAAATAGAAACAATTGAATAACATTATTTCATAGAGAAAAAAAAAAAATTAAAAGCTTTCTTCAAAAGCCCCATGCAACCTTGCAGTCAACTTCCTGGTACACCAGCATGGTCTTGGGCAGCTTGGGGATGATTGGCAAGCCCTGCACTGTCTTTCCCACCAGACCATGGGCAGAGTTTGCTCTTGACATTCTTGGGACCCTGCTGATCTGCTCCCCAGCTCCACACTGTACACTTTCTGCCAACATGCACACAGTAGTCTTATTTTACCCAAGGAGATGGGGACATCTCCTCACCCTGGAGCAAGGTTCATACCAAAGCCATTAACTCTCTTCAGGAATAGGTCCCACAAATGCATGTCACCTATGGATGAAGGTGATCTCCTAATAATTTTAAATTGATAGTGTATATAGGGACTGGGAAGTACTCTGAAGTAATCAGTCCCTTACCATCTTCCCTTTCATTTTATTATTAAAATGATGCAAGTAAGAGTGCTTTTGCCCTAATATACTCTCAACTTTTTTTCCCATATTTTAAAAAATTTAAGTTATACTGGCCATTTCAAAATATGTATAAATTTACTGAAGAAAATCTTTGATAGTTTTGGGGATGCAGAATTATGTGACTTGAATAACTAGACTAAAATGTAAAGTTTATTACAAGCTGTTTTATATGGGCAAACTACATTTTTCTCTGTCAAGAGCAACAATCTTAATATATTTTGCAGCTTTGCTATTAAATACAGAGAGATGATTTCCCTCTAATTTCTAAAAGCAGTTTTGTGGAAGAAAATGGGTAATCAACATGGGGAATGTATTTTTTTCTGAAAACACTTTTAGTCGGACATAAATGACAGCTACTTAAAGGCAATCACTTGTGTTTTATATCTCACACAAAAACCAGTAGACACAGTACCCTGCCTTTGAGACAAAACACTGCTACATGTGACAGAACATTTCGAGCAGTACTAATCAGAAGCCACAGATCCAGCATCATGAAGAAAACAACTGAAACATGGTCCATTAAGATCTGTATCTCTTTTTGTTATTGTTGTTCAGCCTTTTACTGGTATTACACTGTACCATGAATAACCAATTATCTGTATCTGACAGGTACAGGAGATGCAAATCGCATTCGTTCTGCAGTATGTACACTGATAACTTACACATCTGTTAAAAATAAAGTGCTTCTCAAAATATCACCCAGGAGGCATGTGTTCTGTTCTCTGTTCAGTGACCTTTGGAAACTCCAGTCCAATGAATAACTAGTGATGCGTGAGTAAGTCGGGAGATGGAAAGTGCCTATAACCTCAGATGTTGTCTGTTATGAAGACGGCTATGATAAAAAGATCCATTGCTCTTTCATAATTTGCCTGAGAGAGCAAATAAATGAGAACATACACTTGCATCCCCTTTAAGTTTAATGGTTATGGAATTCATTATCCCGGACAATTAAAAATATAACATGCAGAAAAAGTGCAGTGAACTTAAGTACCTAACTTAATGGTAATTTACTACTTCGCAGGCATTTGTTCACATGGCATCAACCACATCTTGATAAATCTGGCTTTTCATTTTTCACGTAGAAAGAAGCTGAACTGTGCTACAAGATGGAAAAACCTCATATTCCCAAGATGCTGGTAAGAACACCAAAGGAATTCAGCAATGATATTCTTGCATCCATTAGAAACCTTAGTAAGCAATATGACATATTACAAAGCTTAGACTTTCTTTCTCACACCCTACGTGGCTCATACAGCCTTGATCTGTGTCAGACAAAGTTCAGCACTGTAAGACAACAGCTACGTAACCAAAAGGCAAGGAAAAAACACCAAATCCAGGGAGATATGGCACAGCACACGCTGATTTGGTTTTGGTGCTACATTACCAGTGAAGCCTTCACTGCAAGCCCTGATTACAGCTCAAATATTTCAGCATTTGAGTAAGCATATCTTTCACGCATAGATATGGTCTATAGCTTTTATTGTAGCCACTTGAACATCAAAAACCCTTTTGAAGTTTTTCTTTTGTAGTAACACTACGTGTCCTGTATCATGCACGTCAGGAAAACGAAGATTTTTAAAGAGAAAACAGTTCCAGTTGACAAGCTAAAAAGGCGGTTACCAAGTCACAATAACCAAACAATCGAGTACTGACAGAATTATGAGGGAGAAAAGCATTTTGAATTCAAGTAGCTAAACCTGGAACTTCTTAATAGCATGGAAGACTTCTCTGTTGTATCACTCACATTTTCATAGTTTAGAATAAACAGCAGACATCTTTATTCAAAATATAAACAATTATATTATTTTAATTTCATAATTAATAATATTCTTTTTCTTACAGATTATATTTTACTGTAAAAGAAAATAAATTATACTTACCCTCTCCAAAGTAATTTCTTCAAATTCATATTCAATTTCTGTTCCATTGACCTAAAGAAAATAAAATCAGAAAATTCCTTAAATCCACATGGAAGGTAACTTCATGGGCATCTTGTACAGCTGTTCCAATATCACTGGTTTACTGAAGCACATTTTCTAACATATAGCTGAGGAGTTCTAAAGTATAGACTACTTAACTCCTCTTTGTCTTGGGGGTGCATAATCAGGCTTATAAACTGAAAGCAGTAAAAGTTCAGTATGTAATGGCTATATAAATCACCAACATAGTAAGATATTTGATGGAGCAGGTTTGTGGAGTTTGTGCTAATGTTTAAATATTTTCAAAAGTAATAGTTTCAGGTAAAATAGAGGACCTGCTTCTAATATTCTCACAATGGAAGAAAAATTATTTATGCATTGTCTTACAAGCTCTAATTTACATTGCAATACAAAACCAGACTTCACCATTCACCGTACTTATGTAAAAATCACTCACTGATATATACACTGAAATACATCTTGTTTACTATATTAACCTAAGGCAAGAACATCACAGAGGACCTTTGCAAGAGACAGCTGAATGGCAAAAAGGTACAGAATGTTAATGTAATTCCTATGCTGAGTCCCAGTGTCAAAATAAATTAAGCACCAAAATGGATTGTGCTGGACAAGAAATCTATCAGCTGAAGAGATGACACTGATTTAAGCAGTATCCCAAAACTTCTTCCAGTCTGACATGGATTTTTTCTGTCCCTCCAGGCAACTCAACTCACATAGTACCTTTCTTCCTTTTCTCATTACTTAAATGTGTAGAGTAGAGCTTCTGAGAAAGCTACAAAGGCTCACTACATTGCAAGTAAACTGCAGAGCAATGTAAATATATTTATCATTAAAATCTCAGAAGAATTTCAAAGTATTACTTTTTTTGATTTGACCAGAAAGTATTGATTAATCTAAAAAAAGAAGAAGAAAAATATATTAATCATACCATTTTGGTTTTTGCAATGATGGGATATGCCCTGGAAAATAGCTTTGATTTAGTGTTTTACCTAATTTATACTTAATGAAAAAAAATATTTTTCAAGATCTAAACTGGAGGAAAGCATTGGGATTGACTTCATCCTGGAGGAACAAATTTGTTATTTCTCAAAACAAGAACATTTATCACTCCTCCCCACTCCCAACTGCTAATTTTCTGTATTAGATTCCTAACTGCAATCATAAAACACTGTACATAAATCATTCTTTATCTAGTCAAGCACCTTTCAAATGTAATTAGGTACTTCTCTTGTGAATATTTTAACAAGGTACATGTACTTTCCAAACAAAAGGTTCCTCTAAAATCCACCAACTATTTAATTTGTTTACAATTCAAGATCTGATAACCATGAAATCAGTAACAGAAATACAATCCCCAGAATCTCTGTTGAAAAGGAAAAAGAGAGAAAAGTCCAAACAAACACCCCTCATGCTTAACAATTGCATGAAAACACAGCATCAATGAATATAATATTAAATACATGCACATATTTGGGTTTTTTTAGTTTATTACAACTGGGTAATCACATCACGTTACACTAACACTAGAGATGAACAAAAGAACTTTACTACAGGATGTCTTCCTGTCCTATGCCATCACTTTCATGCTTTCTGCATAGACTTTTATTAATATAGGCAACTTAGTAAGTATGGAGATCTTCACAGCTATTCAATTTTTTGTCCTTTCTTGTCTAATGAAATCAAAGCTATCTATATGTCTCTGTTTTCATGAACTTCTCTTTCATCTTAGGATGGTGGATAGCTCTGATCTGTGTCTTCAATTCCTCAGTCTTGCTCTATAAAGCTGTCTTTGCTTCACTGCTTATAATCGCTTTTCCTTTGCATTAAAAACTCGTTAGTGCAGCAAAATGGGAAAAAGAGGGATATGAGAAGTGAGCAACCTCTGTGGAAAGATGAAAGGAGAAAACACAAGCTGAATACTCAATTTGTATTTGCACACAAACGATATCTTTCTTATGACCATCTGAGGGGCTTCTATTATCATCCACATTGGCAATTCTCAAAATGCCTTCAATTCAAATCAAAATTAATTGCAGCAGAGATCCATTATCAGGCTCCATAGCAGCAGGGGTGATATGAATTAAAAAGCCAATCTTGATCCATCTCCTTTTGTTATTTAAACATACATGTCTACATATGCTGTTTACTGCCTTGTTTGTTTTGCTGGTTGCTCAGCAAACCAATGCAGTTATTTCATAAAGAATCCAATAAGGTACTGTTTCCACCTAAGGCAGATGGGATGATTCTTTATGCAGTACCACTTATTGCTAGCACCATTTTACTTCATATATAGACTCTCTGGCTGCACCTACACTGCTAAATTATAGTAAGATTTCAGCCAAGTCTCAGTGCTTAGGGCTGTTTCTGTCTGAAGCCTGCTGGAAGCAAATAGCCAAGCAATGAGCCAACAGTTAAGCAGGAAGAGAATCATGGCTCCAGCACTGGAACCGGTTTCTTGGTGCTCTCATTTAGCAGCATATGGACATACCCTCTGTTTTTCTACATGTTTAACTTGACAGTCTCTGGCCTGTCAAAGCACCTAAACAAGCTGTCTGAACCCGCAACTTCCATTTCTTGCAAGTAGAGGCAACCTACTCTTGTGTCTCTCTTTGCGTGACTTTTCTAATCCTGCTTTTATATCAGATTGCAGCAAGAATTCAAAGCAAAATTTACCACAGCCTCCATGGTTTTAGATATCTGTGAAAAATTACAAACATTTGCACTCAGTTTTTTCTTCTCCACATTTAAAGAAATCATCAGCATTTTCCAGTTGTTTGAGAAAAAATCTCAGTTTCCTGGAGTGCAAGCTTGTCACAACAGATATCTTTAGTATAATGTAAAATTTACATTTATATTGTAATATATATTGGAATGTGAGGTAGTCATCTAACTCTATAATCAAGCGAGTAAAAACAGGCACGTGAAGGTCTTAATTTCATCCTATGTTAGAAATCTCAGGTAGGTGAGTTGAATTGTGCCTAGAGGTTTCCTTTTACTGTGTACAAACAGAGTCTAAAAATGATGTGTGAAGTTAGGTGAGCACTTTCCTTAAATCTATTTTCTCTGCATTTCTCCTGGCTATAGACTGATAACAAATTTTTGCTTAAGAGATGCCGCATGCCTTTCATAATTGTCTATCACTGAAAGGCTGGATCTCCGGTTTAGCAGCTTTTCCAATTGCTTTTTCGGGCTTGTCTGCACCTGTAACTGGCAGCACATGCCCAACATGACATCCAGCACCTACTCCCACAACTTCAACTAGTCCGGATATCCACAAGGAACAATTCAATCTTTCCCCTTCTCCAAAAGCCAAGAAACACTGCTCTTGGCTTCTGTCTCTGATATGGGACACTGATGTGCACTCCTCTGAGAAAGATGCTCAACAGCACCTGTCACAGTAAGGGGCTACAGGACTGCAGCAGGAGTGGGCAAGGGGTACACACAGTGAGGTCCATGGGAGAATACAACCCACTGCATCCCATCTTCAGGGCACAGAGGATGGAATCAACTCCTATCTCATCCAGGAACCTGCATTTCTGCCAGAAGAAAAAAGCTACTATTGACCAGGACAAACTGTAAAAGTGCTGCATGGGAGCAGAGATGCATTAACTCTTTAGATCATTTTGAGGGCCTCTGCTGCACGGCCAACACACATTTGCAATGCAAGAAGGTTCTCAGCCTCCTGACCTTACATATGTTCATGATCTACAGTGTGATAAATGCACAGCTCTTCTAGAATGCGTTACCAAACTTAATTAAGCCGCCATGTATAAAATAATCCCTTGCAAGGGCCAGGTAACAGTTGCCTTTCATTTATGGCTGCACTTGTTATTCTAGAGGACTTTCCAAAACATTAGACAAGAAAATGTCTTTAAGAAAGAGAGAGATGTAATGTAGGGCAACTATCTTGGCTTACCATTCAAGAGAGCGTTCCTGGCAAAGCTCTCATCGCTATTAGAGTTCATTTGCCTTTCTAAGAAGAAAGCACTACTCATCTTCAGTGACACTTACTTTCACAGAATCACAGAATAATAAGGTTGGAAGAGACCTCCAAGATCATCAAGTCCAACCTATGTCCTACCATCTCAACTCAGAGTCTAGACTATAGCACCAAGTGCCATGTCCAGCCTTTTCTTAAACACATCCAGAGATGGTGATTCCACCACCTCTCTGGGAAGAGCGTTCTAATACTTTATTATTCTTTCAGTGAATATTTTTTTTCCTAACATCCAACCTATAGCTTCCCTGACGTAGGTTGAGACTGTGTCCTCTGGTTCTGTCAGTTGCTGCCTGGTGGAAGACACTGACCCCCACCTGTCTACAGCCTCCCTTCAGGAAGTTGTAGAGAGCTATAAGGAGCTTTCAGGAGAGTGAGAAATAAGTAACAGGTAAAGAGAGGTTTTTATACACAATTTTATGAAAAATCTGAAATAAAGCCCAGCATACAGAATGCCAAAGTAAGGACCTGACAAACCCAGATTTGTTTGTTTCTTTATGAGAAGACTCTTACTTTCCAGAAAGTTTCTCTCCTTTACGGCATTTAAGGGTGACATAAGCAGCGGAAATATGAAATTCAGCTCTACAGGTTATGCTAAATTCCTAAAATCCTTGAAACAAACATTCTGTTGGGCTTTTCATTTTCTGCCACATACTCTGCCACTTCATTAACACCTTTTAAGATACTTTTTATCACAATAACAATACTGGTTTGATACTCTTTTATTTTACTTCTGGTATTACTTGAATGACTTGTTTACACTCAAAAAGTAAACACTGCAAAATTCTTCCATCTTATACTCCTACCCTACTACAACTGCATCCACTCAATAAGATACATATTTCTTTATGTGAATTTTAATGATAAGAACTGTATTATGATAGCGGCAACAACAGAATCAAAACATACAATTTACACAACTGCAGTATTTCAAAACCCATGGAACTATTCCATCTAATAAAAAATTGCCATCAGAGCTGTTTGTTATGCTAAGCCTTATTTTCAAGAAGAAATTGTTTTGCCTAAAAATTACATCTGTAGATTTTTATTACAAGCAAAACCATTTTAATCATCTTTAATTGGGTATTGTTTTTCAGAAAACTGCAAGAAAGAAGACTGCTTCTACTTCTGTTATCATATGCATAGGAAGAGAACCACCCTGATACTGATTTTGATTCAACATGCAAAATTTGTTCTTTTGGCTGTATGGTTTCTCCAGTTTCTCATCACCAAACCTCAGCAGAATACAAGATTGCCAAATTCTTGTAAAAGTAACTTCAGGATATATTTGGCCTACAGAAATTTCCAGTTGACTTTATAATTAAGATGGTCATAGACTCAGAGCATCATAGAATGGTTTGGTTTGGAAGGGACCATAAGGACACCTCTTTTCAAATTCCCTGCCAGGGGAAGGGACATCTTCCACTAGACCATGTCATTTTACACTTCAGAAACAGAAAGCCTATTTGGATATCTAACAATATTAAACAGCCTTTCATAATTTCTCTTCTTGTCACCAAAGCTAAAGAGTGATCCTTATTTAGCCCTTTGAAAACTCCAGATTTGGACTCTTTATTAATTGTCAAAGGAAAGTTGCTGATGTTCTTTTGATGTTGCTTTTCAAAATCATTAAAAGTTTCCTTTCTTAATGCATATAAACATACAGAGAATACTCTCCTGATTTCTTTGATTTCAAATGTAATGACTTGGCATTTTCAAGCTGTCCTAAAAAGGCTGCCAGAAAGTTTTACATGCTAGTCTTTGAGGACATTTCATGGTGCAAAACTAAGCCCATTTCCTTCTTTTTACCCATGCTTCATTTAGGAAACAAGGAAAATATGTTTTTGAATCAAAATGTACCATAATCTAAAACTTTCTTGTAATATGACTGTTCTGGTTTGAAGATTGAAGAATAAAAAAAACTAGGGTTTTCAAAGAAATTTATACTTTATCAGGAATAGATCACATCTGACCACCAGTCACTATATATCCTTTAGGGAAGGTTATCACCTTCAACACATAATTAGCAGAGCTCCAAGAAGCCAAATCCAGCTCTTGGTCAACACCTGCAAAGATCTGCAGTCGTGATTACCTTGTACCCCACTCAAAGGGTGCTATATTCACTCCTCCTGTCCTTTTTAGATGTCTCAAATCCTTCAGGACCTAATTTTTATTCAGCCTCCTCTCCAATGATTTTTACAATACTCACCCTTTCATCTTTTTGCCTTCCTCCCTGTTATCCTGGCTTTTCTTGTTTTCATTCCCTTGGAGAAAATACTCATCTAGCAAGTAACCATGGTCACTCTTCTCTGACTGATTCTCAAATTACAATTATATTTTACTCTACCCCATTTGTCGTATCTTGTTCAGAACAGTCAAGTTTTCTTGTCTATTGTGCATCACAATCCCCCAGCTGTAATCACAACTTCCAAGTCAACCTCCACTGCTTCCTGATTTTCTTTCCTTTCAGTTTTTTTTCTTCCTTCTTATTATCTCCCAAATTTGTTCTGTTTTCCTCTCACACATAGATGCACACAGACATACACATCAATCTAAACTTACTTTATCTAACCTCACTTCATCCAAAGCATTATTCATGATTAGTTTTCTACCTTCTCATCTTTTCCAACTAAACTTTAAACATAATCTCCTCCCACAATTGCTATTAAGCCGCTCATACACTCCATGCTCCTTGACTCTTTTCACCAATGCTTCATCTGCTTGACCATTGTTTCAAGACCTTGCCAAAATAAAGGATTTTCTGCTTTCCCCTATTCACTGCTCTCATTCCTCATAATCCTTTCTGCTGTTCAGTAACAATTTAGATTTACTTTTTTGAGCTGTTTTGTCACCATAGAGTGGACACTTACTACAGTATGGAAAAAAAATAAAAATTGTTGATGCCCTTCTCCAAGGTATTCTTATTATTTTATGAGGTTTACAATGAGCCATCAATTTTTCTTTCACCTCTTCTTTGTTTCGCCCATATTCTGATGGAAGCATTATTTCAAGTGTAAGCACTTGATATAGCTAATGCAGACTCAACACAAACTTCCTAGTTTTATAAGCCTAATGCAGAAGCAGATAAAAGCAGAGATCATGATTTCAAGTGGGGTTCACAGTAAATGGAGATGAAATTACATCTGTGTGTGTATTCTGTACAGGCCAGCACTTCCACCTTGTAAAGAATTAGTACCAACAAAAAAAGAAGAGTGCACAGTTCAGCTTTGGTACTTAGAACCTTCTCTCTTATGCAGAAAGAAATTCATACCATCATCTTACCTCTCCAAAGGGTAGATATCCAAGCTAAGAAGTGATCTAGGTTTTGCGGTTTTTTTACAGGTACTGGAGAAATCAAGGGGGAGATTTATGCCATGTGTCTTAGTCTTTGGACGGAATTGTTAAGAACCTGCTTGCCCACTGACTATATGGGGAAACTTTAGCCTTCCAGGATTCGCATTCTGAAAAAAATACTTCTTAAGAAAAAGGTAAAGTTCTTGGAACTAGGTGACCTTTAAGGTCCTTTCCAAACAGTTCTGATACAAAATACAAAGAATTTTCATAGAATCTTAAATTTAGAATGTGTATCAGTGCAGAAATTTGAAGCAGTACACTCCAGAGAACTGGATGCAGCACTTTCTTCCCACAAAATCACATTCTTTCTTGCACAATTCAGGTCATTTACTGTACAGCTTCAGAAGTTCACAATCACTTTGCCTCTTATTTTCTTCTGTGCTTCTGCCACTGCTGACATGGTAATATATGAGTTATAAACACTCAGTTTGTTAGGTTCTTCCATTTTTGCTCTACTTCAGATTTAGAAGAAAATCCATCACACCTTTCAAAAAATTTGAACAGTTCAGCAATTTCTAGAAATGATTTTTCTGGTGTAATCATCATGTATCATTCCATGCACAAAATACTTAAAAATGGAAAATAGCTGTTGCTTGATTGACCTTATTTCATCAACAAAGATTATAAAGTACTTGCAAATTGGCACTAAAAAGGTAATTTTAATAATGTTTAATAATTCAATTTGCATAATTTTATTTTGAAGGTTAGTAACTGTAAGAGTGTTTAAAAGGCACAATTTGTTGCATGTGAGTTAAGTTTGATTCATTTAGACATGAGTAATAAATGTTTCTCAGTTTTAGGCAAAAAAATCAGTAGCATACTAACTGGCAAAATTTTAGGCAAGGAAAGAATAGCACTAATTAACTTCATCCTTTGGTATCCATGACATGTTTATACAGTCATTATATAATGAAATAGATGTAATAGGCATAATAGGTATACCACATTTCCTCAATAAATAAATCTACAACCAACATAATCTAATCTCTTACAATTTGCTCAATGGGAACATACTCTGACTCACATCTGTGTGCCTAAAATTGTCTACCAGTACCTTTGTTTACCTTTGAGAGCTAAAACTCCTTTCACTGCTCTCTCACCCCATTGCCTGTGAAAAAAACACAATCAATGTATTCTTTTGAGTTCTTTTGTTCTTATGTATTAACTCTAGCACAAGCACGGAAGGCTAAATTGTACTGACAGCAGCACTGGTGCAATCCCACTGGCGTCACTGGGCTCGTACTTGTGTAACTGAATTTGCAATTATTCATCTGTGGAGGTACTTACACCTGCAGGAAGAAGCAGCCCTGAAAAAGCGAAGAAAATGCCTGCACTAACAGTAAAAAGGAGTAATAAGGAATAGTCACACATGTAAAGTACATGCACATTTTTAAACCAATGTGGATTCCCCAGGACAAGCTTTTTATGCATGACTCAGATGCTTTACAAGTATTTTTATACTAGCAGAAGGATTTGCTATTTCTCTTAAAATCTGGGAAGGCTCTTCAGTGTATGCATGGGAAGGGAGCCACAGTCCTCTGCACTCCATAACTAAAAGCACAGCAGAACAGCTCCCTCATACACAATTATTTTTTGCTGCAGAAAAAGAAAAGAAAAAAAAAACAACAAAAAAACCCAACAAAAAACCAAGACATTTTGAATGGCTGAGACAAAATCACTGGTTTTCCGCCTCTCCTCCCAATCTCAAGGGAAAAAATTTGATGTAACTGTTGTTCACAGGGATCAACAGTGTAAACTCAAGAAGAAGCTAATGCAGCCTGACTGATCATCACCAGTCCCAATCTAAGCCTAGTCAATATTCAGCAAACTATTCCAAATACTTCTTGAGCTTTTTCTTGATAGGAAAAACTGGTTTGCATGAGTTTGAGAGAATTTTATTTTTCTTTTTTTTTAATTTCCACTTAAATCTAAGGAAAGAGGAAACTATCACTTTCATCCACCTTCAATCAAATTTCTGTCACAATAATGAAATCTTGAACTTGAAAGTTACTCTGAAAGTAATTTCTATACATTGACTCAATATTCTAAAAATAAATTAATTATTTTCAAGATTACCTATAAATGTGTAACAGCAGAGATGAGCAAAGTTTATTAGAGAACTGAGGAAAGCCAAAAGAAAGATTGAGAAAAATGCTGACACATAATCCTCTAAAATAAGCACAAGAAGGCTGCAGTACTCTCTTGCTTTAGGTAAGCAGAAATGAAAAGACCTATCATACAAGAAATACTCTAAGAATATTTTTACTACACTAAAATGCACAACTGCAACACAGAAGTAATCTGAAAATGTTTAAGGTCACGCAATACTACTTTAAAATGTCAAGTATTTCATCATCTCTTTCCAGAAGCAGAGCATATTTTTACCAGTTATATGAAATATTTTGATTACATTCTCCATTAGTTTCCTGACATAATGAAACTTGTAATTTCCACATCAAAGCTAAAGTATTTGGCAGTAGAGATGTGGAAAGTATTCTGGTTCTTATCTCCACAATATGTAATGAGGTTAGTGGCCGTTGACCATCAGAGCTAAATTTGCGTAGAAATCCTCTCCTGGACATCAAATACTGCATGAGGCCACTAACCAGACATTTTACTTTCCACTTTACATGCTCCAACATGTCTGCTGCACAGAAAAGTTATTTTTCAGGATTACAGTAATTTAACAACTATAAGGCGCACCTTTTTTTGCAGCGAGGATCTGCTGTTGGCTCTCCCCGCGTGGCTGCCGTGGCTCTCGCGGCTCGCACTTCTGGGTTGGCAAATTTCTGAACTTTGTCCATATATAAGGCGCACCAGACTATAAGGCTCACTTCTGGGTTTTGATAAGAATTTTAGTCAAAAGGGTGTGCCTTATAGGCGTGAAATTACTGTAAATTTCATTCTGCTTCATCCTGGCTCCATCACAGGAGCCATCAGCCCATCAAAGGTGCAGAAACACATACCCACAAGCAGAGGCAGGTGGGGATACCCTGTCAGAGACCCTTACTCTCCCAGGGAAGCCTCAGCCTCTGGCTGAGGTGACACCCAGCACAGTGGGTCAGATGGGGAGCATCTTGCAGCCTGGTGAGGGCACCTCTATCTGTGGGGCTGGGACACATGAAGGATGCAAGGAACGAGCATTTTGGCATTGCAACAAGACTTAGGAGATTTTCAGGTGAGGAATAAAAGATGTGGAAAAGGGAAGGACAGAAGTAGTGTAAAACTAGAGAGGAAGAAGTACAAGAAAACAGGGGTAAGTGGATATAGGGGGGCCAGCCACATGGAGACAAGGCTAGTCAGTTCATTTCCCTGTCCAAGCCCTGTGCCTGCTGAACATCTTCTGTCATGTCTTCTATTAAACTCAATTTCTACCTATTTTCTTGGGTAAGGGGTTCTGTGTTCTCTGTGTACGTGTAGTGGTCTGTGGTACCAGCAACTGGAGTGCATGTGGGTGCCTACAAGCAGCGGGTGATTGCCAGCAAACACCAAGCTGGGCTAGCTGGGGAGTAGGTGAAGTGGTCAGAAAACTGGGGCATGTATGTGTAACTGGAAGTAAGACAAAGGAAAAAGAAGTACACACTGAAGGGGCAAGGGATCCAAGGGACACAAGAGACTTTAGGATCCAGCTGTTGACAGAGACCCATTTTGGCGTGTATGTGTGTTTTACTATTCAGGAGTAAGGGCAAGGATCCAGGGCCAGCTACTGGATGGACTGTGTGTCTCAGCGCAGTTATAGGAGGAGTCAGAGTCCCAGAGGGTGTCTGTGGATGTTGGTTTGTGCAAAAGGACAGGGGACAGCTGGACAGGGGTTGCAGCATCAGCTGCCAGCATCTGGTACAGCAAAGACCTGGAGCCAGCACTCCTGAGCTGACCAAACTGCTCCTGGCAGTTCTCCCACCCCATACATGAACATAGATAGGTACACACATGGGGACTTGAGGAGACCACTTTTGTTTGTGTGGGCACTGACTGCCGTGCTGTTGTGCTCAGATGTGATTCTACCCGAATGTCTTCTGTTTGTCTGTGCGCTTACTGGGAATACAGGCTGACCTTGCTACAGATTGAGCACTTTGGCGTCCCAGCAGCCTTGCTTCCATCAGGCTAGCAAATTTAGCAGCCCCCTAACATTGTGCAATAATTTGTGCACACCTGCTGCAAACATAGCAATTTTTTTTGTTATATGGACTACAACTCTATGCAATGCTAAAACTGAGAAAAAAATTATTTGCAGACTCATATTCATTGCCATGTATCTCCTATTTTCACCCAAGCAGAAAGATGAATGTGACAGGAAAAGCTATTCTTATAATCTTCTTGAATCATTCTTCACCAAGAAACAGCAGAGAAAGAAAAACAGCTAGAAAAAATATCAGGAAATAAGAAACTGTACTCAAAGTGCAAATGACAGTGGACTTTATATAATATTAAAGCTTTAACTTTAGTGAAGTTAAGAAGTTCTTAACAGAATATAAACAAACATAATATAAATAAACTATTTTAGCTACAGCCAAAACTCAAAAAAGATGTGGAATTAAAGATGGGGAGAAAGTCAAGTACAATTTATTTTCTTTCAGTGGATCTAAATATAGGGACAAAGTTCATTGAGACATGATTGAAGCATAGATGCCCAGTTCTGACCAAACTGTCTTATTGACAAGATCAGTCTGCCTAAAACATGAGGATGGCTCCTGGAGATTGGTCTTTATTTTGAAAGGAAGATGAACATCTTTCAACAGTTTCAAGATATACAGAAAAAAGTCTCACAAAATAGAATATATTTGTGTCTTTCTGCATGAAATTCAAATTCCTGCGGAGTGAAAAGAAGAACACTTCTCTTAGTTTATAAATCAACTACAAACTAATGCACAATGCTTCTAAAAAGAAATTAAACAGAATTGAAAGCACCAGCTGCAAATTATACTTCTCTAGGGAAAGACCAAAACTGACCCTATGGATAGCTGAAGACTTTTACTATTTTTAGAATAAGAAAGAGCACTACCAAGATACCACATATCTGCTTCTACTAAAGATAAAGACTATGGTGAAATCTAAATGATTAACCAACCTTGCACTGTGCACATTACTTAAAAAATTAGTATCGCTCAATAGTTTCATGATAAACTCACAGTGTGCCATGCTCATGTTTCCATCACCTTCACTAAGTCTTAAGTCCTGAATTTGGACATCAGACAAGATTAATTTTGTTATGACCACACTAATGCTCACGTAAACTGTGCAAAGAACAAAACAATCACACTTGCCAATTCTCAGTTAAATGTTTCTTCATAGCAAACATAAAACATAACGTGCTCAGCACAAATACCTTATGACTAAAAATAGTCCAGAACTGTCCAGAAGCTGTTGTCATCTTTATGCAGAAAAATTTACAGGCACAAATTATTAGACAACTGATTGAATATGCCAATGTAAGATACAAAAGAAATGCACTTCAGTTATTGTTTCTCCTTGTTAATAACAAGTGGAAATTTATCAAATGTAGGAACCTTTATTTTCTATTACCTTCCAACTAAACCAATCTTCCATAGAAAATTATGAGGGCTACAATTTCTAAGATCAGGAAAACGGTATTATCTATAGCATATTTGGGTTTCCTATTCTATGCTAGGTCATCTAAACACTGATTAAAAATATCATTTACTATCAAGTCTGATTCAGCAGACCACTGCATTAAAAGCAGCATGAAGTTTTATTGTGTAAAATGTGGATTAGAAATAACTCGCATTACCAAAATGTCTACACTCACAACTTGCAACAGGAGGGACTTCAGAATATTTGCTGAAACTGTGTTGAAGTTGTGTTAGTTTTACAGCATGGATCAGCTAATCCCTGGCTAACAATGGGGGGAAATAAGAGCATTTAAATGGCTAATTTTGTGATTTTTATTAAAGGAGAATAGTGTTGCACTGAGATCTTTTTATATTGCTGTAGGGAACGAGTAAAAACACACTCTAGGTGTTGTAAAATTTTTAGAGAGTTACCATAAATAATAGGAAAAATGCTGCTATGAAAAGCACTGTGAATAATGTTAAGTGCAATACCTAAACAATCACAAGAGAAGGGTATATTTTCTATCCATTGTTATTACTGATGTAGCATTATGTGCTGACAGGGTAAAAGCTTCACCCTGGCTGAACTTTAACAGGTAGTTTTCTAAGCAAAACATTCAACAATTCTAGACATAAAGAAGTAAATATTCTTAAAATTACATAGAAGAGTTCTTCTAAAATAAATTTCAGATATACTTTATCCTAAATGAGTGAGAAAACACTGTAATCAAAACATAAAGTGTTCAATAGGACATGAAAGCAAGATTTTTCTTTTCCACTTTTCATCAAAACAAGGTTTCTCTTCAATACTGAGCAGTCACTTTCCCTTTACTTCTTACATTATCCAAGGTCAAAGGAACATATCTGTCTCTGACAGCAATTAATCTGAAATCCTCCAAAATGAAGTCTTATGAAAAAGAAAAGCTTTCTTCCTTTTGTATAATTAAAACCAGCAAGATGACAATGTCTGTGCTAGCTATTCTTTCATTTTTTTTAATAACAGCTTTCAGTTAAGTTCTATACTGTTCTAATACAGTGAATATTGACCAGTATAAGTCCCATTATCTTGAATTACAAAAAACTCCCAAAACTATAGGTAAGTACCTATTCACTTGTACTCATTATGCTGTTTCCCAGACACTTCAGAACTTCAATTTCACAGCAAAGTAACTCAAAATAAAGCAATTGCGACAGAAAAATAGTTTTGTGTACTTGAAGAGCTTTATCAGATTCTTAGAATCACAGAGTGTTTTGGGTTGGAAGCAGCTTTAAAGATTGTCCAGTTCTGATCTCCTCGTCATGGGTTTTAATTTTATACATACATACATATATATATATATGTGTATATATATTCTAATCAAGTGTTTTATGCAAAAGACAATGCGTTTGATGGTTTAAGACCATGAATTGTACTATAAAAGCATATTTGGTCGTTAGCCACTGGATCCTTGCAAACCTACCAATTCAAATGACTTTAGTCTACAGCTACAATATCCAGTAAGGTTAGATGTGATAGTGTAACATATAAAGAATTATACAGAAGAAAAAACTAATTCAGGGCTGGGGAGAGAATGACAAAACCAAATTCAAATGACATTTAATTTAGGTCAGGTCAGTCCTTTGTAATTCAAGGCTGCCTCAGATCTCCAAGTGCTTCAAACAACTTTAACAGGCATACACTGCATTCTGCAGCACGTGCCAACATCACAGGTAAATAAAAAATTAAGTACAGCTAGGTCTAGAGGAGGGCTATGTGCACATCCACACACCCCCATATCTATACAGTACACAATGATTTTTCTCAGAGTGATGACAATGCAATGCCTGGCTGGCTTCCCCTAACAGAGGCAACAAGGATAAGAGTGGCACAACAGGAACAGACTTTACAAAAGCAAAGCACTGTACCTCTTTCAAGGGCTTTATTACATTGTCACCCAAAGGACCCCTTAGTGGGTATCCAAAAACCTGTTGCCAAGTGTAGTTTTTTGTCAAAAAGTCTGCTTCACAAATTTGAGAGTGTTAGAACAAAGACTGATAAATGCTGACCCATGATCTGAACTGAAATGCTGAAGTACTTCCACTCCAAGTACTCCAAATCCAAAAAAGCATGAACCATTACACACTCCCTATTCGGTGTCCACCTGAAGCTGAGGGACACAAATGAGTGTAGGATTAGATCTCTGCAGTTCAATAAGCTCCTTTCTCCCAGTCTGCTAATTGTAACATTTCAAACGTCCATAGAAAGAACTCCTTGATTGAATCTAAAGTCCAGCATTATTCATAGGCAATTGAAAATGGTCAGTATTATAATTTCAGAGAACAGAAGTATGAAGGAATAATTAGATACGTGACCAGGGGAGGCATTTACTTGTTGGATTGATGGGATGTTTCTACATCCAGACACAATGAAAGCTTTTTGATTTTTTATGTATTATGATATGTAGCACTCAAATAGGCAATGCAGTGCTCATTCCTACAGAAAAGAAGAAATCCCCTAAAACAATGAAGTTAGTTTACTTCAAAGTAAAGCTTTTTCCTTAAATAAAAAATTATGTCTTTGACAAGGCTTAAATAATAAAAATGTGTTCAGTATCTAAAAGCAAAACACATTAAAAAAAAAAAATCACATTTTTGCTTCTGAATTCCTCTGGCCCCATTTTAAAGATGCTTCTTTTTTAAATAGTGTCTTAAAAGAAAAGGTTTGAAATAAATTTATTTTCAGGTAGAAAAACAGTGAGTATGAAATAGAGGCAAAATAAATCATAAGATCCATTCTGCGTCTTTGCTTTGGGTTTTCAACAGAAGCAGCATATTTTATATGCTGTCACACTAAAATCCATCTAGGTCATCAGACAGCAGGATGAAAACCTCCTATTTTTGCATGTTTAAGGGAGCTGTTTTATATCAGTTCATTAGTTTTGTATTCTGTAGAACCTTTCTCACTACTGATCACAAAATATTTTATAAACATTATTTAAATCAAGCCTGTCAATACTCAATACTGCTAATATAAAACAAATTGTCTTATCCCACTGCAGGAACAATGACGTGCAGAATACAGCAGTGCTTGCCAGGGCAAAAAACATTGCTGTGATACAATTCAAGGGCCAAAACAGACAAGCCAAGACAATGCAGATTTTAAAGACCAGCACAGCTTCAGCTTGTCCATTGTAATGCACATCAGTGACAGGCTGAAAGATGTATAAATACTAAGCAAAACTACAGCTTAACAATCTGGAAAAATGTAAGTCATTGGAGATAATAAGGTGTGTAATCGGACTTTCAACACTATGATCAAACTAATTAAGAAAGAAGCAACAAATTTATTCTGAGAAATCAATGGATTATATATATATATATATATATACACGTACATGATGATATTTTTATATATTTCAAACTCCATGAGTTTCCTACTTTCATAAAAATTCAGATCCTATCCTTTTAGACCAAAATTTCTTTTTAGTCTTCAATCCACTGTCCTCAAAAGTTTGCTCATCATCCATGGTCATTGCTGGGGCTTAATCCCAGCCAGCAGCCAAGCCCCACACAACTGTTCACTCCCCTACCAGCAGGATCCAGGAGGGAATTGGAATGGTCAAAGGTAGAAAACTTGTGGGTTGAGATAAAGACAGTTTGAAAGGGAAAGCAAAAGCCAAACCCACAAGCAGTGCAAAACGAAGAGTTAATTCACTGCTTCCCATGGGCAGGCAGGTGTTCAGCCACCCCCAGGAGAGCAGATCCCCATCACCTACAAAGGTGACTCGGGAAGACACATGCCATCATTCTGAATGTCCCTCCCTTTCTCCTTCTTTCCCCCACTTTATGTACTGGTCATGATGCCTTATGGTCTAGAATATCCCTTTGGTCAGCTGGCTGTGCCTCCTCCCAGCCTCCTGTGCATCCCCCACTCTCTCACTAATGTGGCAGCACCAAAGCACAAAAGGTCTTGGCTCTGTGTAAGCCCTGCTCAGCAATAACAAAATCACCCCTATATTAGCAGCCATGTGTTCAGCACAAATCCAAAATAGCCTCAGACTGTTTCACCCTGTGAAGAAAGTTAACTCTAGCCCAGCCAAAACCAGCTCAGTCATGTATGACATTTGACATTAGTTATATAAAGACATGTTTTATTGGAAAAATATATAAGGTCATCTACTCCCTCCAATTTACTTATCTAGGTCTGCAAGGAACCTACATTCTTATCCAATAAAAGCCTTTAAAACACTGATTGTGCTCAGAAATTAATGAATTTTCTTCATTCTTTTTACAGTCAGGTGTGGCAATGTGCTTCCATCCCCAATCTGCCTTTTATACTCCAAAATAACTCTTGCTGAAGTAATAACCCTAAGTGGTGGTCAGTCATGGATGTATCAGGTCCTGACAGCTGAATCTGGCACCAGCTGGTCTGAGTGGAGACAGATAACAACATGATAGCCAAGAGCAACATTTGGGCAATACAGCCAGCTAACCAGAGTGCTGGTCAATGTCCAACTCAAGGCAGATTTGGAAGAAACTAGCATCCATAGTCTGTATGCAAATATGACTATGACTCTATCATTGGACTCCAGGAAGAACTGCCAGCCCAAAGCCTGCTGAGCTCTCCTGCATGGCAGTGGGCTGCTCACCAGGAATGCCTCTCAAGGTTACCAGATTACTTATTACATCAGATGGTTGGTAAGTGAATTGGGAATAAGCACACCAAAACTTGGCAATCTTTCAGAATGGATGATTAAACGATGGAATGGGCTGCCCAGGGAGGTGATCGAGTCATTGTCCCCGGAGGTGTTTAGGAAAAGACTGGATGTGGCACTTAGTGCTATGGTCTAGTTGACATTGTGGTTTGATCAAAGGTTGGACTTGATGATTTCAGAGGCCTTTTCCAACATAATTGATTCTGTGATTGCAAATACATAATCCTTTAGACATCAACCATTGGCCAAGACTAAAGCTAAGTCTGGATCCAGCCACACCTAAACTCCCCTCTGAAAGGAAGTTTGGAACATAATGGGGTCTTTTCAGAACCTCATGACTCAATGGGAACATCTCGCCAAAATTCTGCCTGACTGTTCACTATGCAGTAAATGCTCAAGCATACCTGGCCATTAATTCTTTTCAACCCCACTGCTGCATTTACCCCTGAACTTCTCCTGTATCAATAAAACATAGTGAAGTGCCTGATTCCATCCGCAACACCAGAACAGGAAGAATTTATTTTTGTTTTCAGCCTTTAAGTTTTATGTGCTCCTTCTAATATACTAAATCTAGGTGCACTAGGTGAATGGCAGAGAGGAAAGCTGAAAGTTTTCCTCAACTCCTCATTTTGGCATCATCCTGGCCCCCACAATTGCCTAAGCAAGAAGCATCACAGTGTCCCTAATCTGGGATGCTCCAAAGCAGCTGCACACCCTCACTCCTGTGGCCACACCCAGGCAAGTGCAAAACAATACACGGATTTGATTACAGTTCATGAAAACATAACCTACACAGTTTGAAAACTACTTCTTCAGGACATGTCTTAAAGGTATCTTCACAGAACTCAGCACAGGCAGTATAAAACCAATAAAACCACAGGCAAATCAAAAATATAATAGTAATAATAATAATAATAATAATAATACAACTCAAAATAGCAGCAATAAAAAATAATAATTTTATAGAACAGTGCGAAACTCAAGAAATATGAGGAATTCATTGTGACTGAAAGGAGAATAAAGTACATATTCCTTAAATCTTATCACTGTGACAAGATGAGGGAGGAAGGGAACAACCACAGCACCTGAGTGAACTGCTCTGAATTTTTTGTTAAGATGAAAAGAAAATAAAATTCCACCATAAGATAAATAGAAAGCCTCCCTTTCTGGAAGATAAGAAGAATTTCTAGAAGTGATGCAGCAAAGACAGCCTGACAGCTACTTTTAACTGAACTATGCAGCTTTTTAGAAATAAAAAAAAGAAAGAAATAATGTCAATTCCGTGCAACAGAGAAATTGAGATGATTCATATGTTATTAAATTAATGCTTCTCATTATACAAAGAGATCTAAAATTTACAGCCAAAGAATAGAGAACAAACAAACTCCCACAAGTGTTTAATTGTGCTTAAAATGTCACAGAATAATTCGTTTTGTACCATTGAAGCTTCCTACCAAATTTATTCCCACGTCCAAAGCTTGGTGAGCCAAAGTTTTCAAAGCACTGAACCTAGAAAAAAATTTAATTAACTATTTCTTCTGTTATTTGCTGCAGGCCCAAATTATAAGGAATAACACAGACTATAATAGAATAAGGCCTTTTCTTTTACCTAATCTAAGAAAAGCATACTGATGAAAACCAGTCCCACAAAGGATGACTTTTTTCCCCCAGCTATTGAGTTGAAACGTTTGAAAAATGTCAACAGTTGTAAAATGTTTAATCATGTGATTTTAAAGCATTAGAGGGTTAATGAGACAAATCACTCAAATTAACAGTTGTATACCAACTGTAAAAAAGAAATTTCTTCCAGGTGGCCCAGTACAAAAATGGTATGTGAACATGTTTTGTGAATGCTGACCATCACTGGGAGGAGCCTCTCCCAAAAACACTCAGGAATTTCTGGAGGAAGGTGGCAGAGAGGATGAGCAGAGCTGTTCATGAACTGGAAATGCACTGAGGGTACACCCCGTAAAACAAACAGTGACACAGGTTGTGCCAACAGCTCCATGAAATCATGAGAATTCTCCATCTGGCATGTAACAACAATAAAAATAGCCTGACCTTATTTAGGGGTCTATCAAGTTATCAGTTGTGGCTAGAATTACAGAAAAAAAAATAATTTGATTCACCAAAACTTGAAAATCCATGCTTATTCCAGTGCTTAGTTCTGGAAATAATTTCTACATTTTTTAAAATGAACTACTTAACTTCATTATGGTAAGTACAATGAAAATTACTGTTATTTAAGAAAAAATGTAATAAAAGAAAAATTTATTTATTTATTTTTTAAGTAGTATTTTTTTTTTGCAAACAGGTGAATGGACAGTATTAACTAGTTGTCATGAAAAGTATCTTAGAAAATCCCAACAGAAATCAAACAATAAAATGTCAAAAAAATTTTGAGATCTATCACTTGCTTATGTATTCCCTTGCCTTTTACTTCTATTCATCAAGTTGATTTAGAAATGGTGCTCAGATTTGTGGAAGGCAAACTCAATTAAGGAATTCAAGGACAACCATCAAGACTAGAGGAAGACAGAATATGAGGAAAAAAAAAAGAATGGAAACATTAGAAACATGACCCAATTAGTAGGATCTGAAAAATTATTCTTCTTCCCATCCAGTCTTCCTAGACTCCAAGTGTACTTTGACAATGGCAGCTGAAAGCCATGGATGAATAGCAGGAATCTAAGATCACTATAGCCCCAAGGAACAGCACTTCAGCACTACAGTTCTGAGAGAGGATCAGCATCTTACATCAGCTATGGACAGAAAATATAAGCATTTAACTTTGATTCTCTAATCCATAAAATAATTTTGTCTCATAGTGCTAGATGTTTATTTTATGGCAACTAAAAATCAGTAGTGCTTTTCAGAAGTGCAAATACCTAGCTAGTTAAGTCTAAGGATACTTAGACATTCACCAAAAATGTTCCTAGGCACTTACAGTCTTCCCCCAGACATGTCTGGAAGTCTTAACAGTGCTGAAAATGCAGCTGCTTGACACATGTTCAAGCTTCAAAATCATAATTAAATCTAGCTTTTTGTTATCTCTCTGAACTGACCTCATCCAGAAGAAGTATTTTAGAGCATATCTGCTAAATTACATTTCCTGTAAAATAAATAATATGGTGACGGCTGCACTATCATACACTTAACTCATCCAGTTTGGAAGATTTGTCTCTGCACTTTCAAATATTTAAAAGAGAGACAAAACTCCCCTAACACCCCATGTTATAGGCCGTATTACAGGACCCACACAATACTATAGGCTGTGCTGGGTTTTGCTGGGGGTTTATTCTCCACAGTAGCCTATGAGGAGCATTAATTCAATGTGTGACTGAAACAATGTTGATAATACACCAGCATTTGATTATTGCTGAAGAGAGCTGGCATAGCATCAAGGCTTTTTTCCCTTTCAGTTTTACCCTTCCTGTCCCAGTAGCAAGTAGGGTGGGGGTACAGGGTTTCGAGGTGACCTAGCCAGGAGAGATGACATCACATGGAGTTCTGCAATAAAAGCTCAGGGAAAGGAGAAGCAAGGGAGAATTTTCATGGATATTTGTCTTCTCAAATAACTGCTACACATGATGAAGTCTTGCTTTCCATGAAGCCTTGCTTTCCATCTGCCAGGTGATGGCAAACACTGAATGAAGTTCTTTTTTTGCTTTACCTGCACATGCAGAATTTGCTTTCCCTTTTTAACTCACTATCTTCATATACAACTCTGCTTTTTATCTCCTATTTTCTTCCTGATCCATAGCAGAGAGGAGTGAGAAGAGTGTTTGGCAATTGGCCAGAGTCAATCCACCACATCCTGTCACTAAATATGTATTGGGAAGGATCCCTGGACCAGGAGGGGACGCACACAGAAGTAAACATGGATCTGGCACACTGACTACAGCACCTCCCTTGCAGAGGAAATATAAAATGAAACCAAACTAAATTAAACTGGATTACTCTTGACAGCAAGAAAGAAAACACAAGTCTTCTAGCCCACTCCCACAAATATTAGTTTGGAGGAAGAGGTCATTTGTTCATGGCTTGTTTTTGTGTCTCATTTTAGAAAATGTTCAAGCATACAAATCCTGAGCAGAAGGAAATGCCTATTTGTAAAGCAGAGACCCCAAGTTCTGTGGGGCACTATGGTGGCCTGAGCTCATTACACAGGTCAAGGTGAAGTGTTTCTTAGTGTCTGTGGTGGTGCTGCTGTGTTCCATAATGAAGAGAAGTAACTCTTCCCAGGCCAGGAAGAGCAAGGTGACTAATTCAGAGTTGTCTATTTCTACAGTAAGCACCTCTGTTTATTTATCTAGTTCACATCATGTGTTGGAGACTGAAACAGCCCACAGGCACTTCTCAGCCTACTGTCAACACTTCTCTTGAATGTGTTTGGTCATTTGTTCTTTATTATTTAACAGAAAGGAACTCTAGTAGAAAAGTGGCACAAAAGTGTGTAAGTATTAATAGGATGCGTTAGGCAATAAATCATATTGATTGAGTGTCTTGTCACTAGTGTAATTGCATCTGTGTTCAGGAATTCTAACACCGTAGCTGCAGAGGATCCTGGGCACAGGTCCAGTGTTGAAAATGAGAACTGGGGCTCATAGTGTCCCTTTTGGAAGATTACAGAACACTAAGTGTAAAATGTCTTATCAGAATACAGGAGAAAAGCCAGACAGACCTATTGAAAGTGAGACCATAGCAGATGGTTTTGATGTTAGGATGGAAAACTGAGACAGAAATGATAGGAAGCCTTTTTAAAAAACTGCATGCTAATGAACAGAGAAATCCTATTTAACTTTTTCACACTTTGCAATAGTTCATATTCCCATCAAGGGACTTAATTCTCTTCTGCTTTAGAGCACTGTCATTCTTCTAAATTGCTCTTGGCTGTGATCTTTACTTGTGCTCTGCTCCATGATTTCTAAGTATTATGAATTGTCAGTAACAAACTGGCCGGGACAACCCCTATTAAACTTCCTCATCAACAGTCCTCTGAAAGACAGAACCCAGCAACATGATTGGTGTAGATGGGTAAATAATTAGGCTTATGCACTGGTATCATAAGAAACAGATGTGGACAAAACACAACAGATAAGAGACATTAATTAGGAGCTTCAAAAAGATAACAAAGATGATGCAAGAAGAAAGATTAGATACTGGCTGGCTAGCTTTGTGCTATTGTTTTTCTTTCCTCCAATCATTTAAGCCTGCTCTTCTCTTTGTGATGTGTTTGCTTTGTTTTCTGCTATGTCCTTTATCTTCAACTATAGTTGATTTTACAGTCTAAATGACAATAATACTAAATGCTTGTAGGAAAACCATATTTTTAATAATCTAATAAAAAGATGCATTTATTTTATGATAATCTGGTTCCTAGAAGTCATAAAAAAGAAGAGATATTAAGAGGAAAATATTAAGTCAATTAGTTTGAGCTGTTATTTATTGAGCAATTTCCATATACAAAAGAAGGATAGACAGACAAGTGAAGGGATATTGTAGCATTTTAATATACACTGTGCATCCGGGTACCTCTCTATTAAGCCATCAGGGTATGTATAGCTCTGAAAGGAAATACTCATGTCACTAGTAAGGACGACAGCCTTAATGAAATCACTTTCCTTTTTTTTTCACAGAAATGTTTCTTATAGCAAACATAAACTACAAATTGTGTGTATATTATATGCCATGATTCACCTGAGTGCAACCATCATTCCCAATTTCTTTTCCTATAAAAGAATTTACTGTGTAACTGCAAAAGAAATTATTGATTGCAAGATTTTTTTACATGATACCTTCTATGCAATACCAAACAGAATTTCTGTGAGAAAATAAACCAACTCTACATATTTATAAAAAAACTCCTTAATACTTACATAAGGGATTGTGTCCAAGGTGTCTGTGTTGACAATTATAGGGGCAGGGCTTGCCTGAAAGAGAGGAAAAAAAAAAGAGAAAATAAATTTAAAGATCTGAAATTCATTACTATTGAAATATCCATTCTGATACATTAAGTCTAAAAGCCTGTTTTCCCATTGAATTCAAATCACACAACAGTAAATAATTGTAGGTACTGCTCAAGCAGGGATGAAGGAAATAGATTCTCAGCCTCCAAACCACAGCTCACTGTGGTCTTTCTTTTCCGTTTCTTCAGGCTCTGGACCACATCCTGAATATGTGTTACCCAGCTGTTCATTTTTTGGTTGAAATGTAAGAAACCTGATGTATTCAACTTTCAATTAGGGGATGTTGAGGTTTTCAGCTTCCCTACCTGACAAATCCACCTTTTGTGTTTGAACCAAGATTATTAAGTGATTTTTACAGAGGATAAACATTTAATGTTTACACTACTTAGCAGTATTGTATAGGTGTATGTATAAGCACATATATTATGATATTTATGTCAAAGGTATATAATTGGCATGGTTCATATACACTCAGCTGAGGTTCATTTTGCAATACAGACTGGTTTAAAAAGACTTGTGGATCTGCACAGCCGCCCAATCTGATCTTTAATTTCTTGGTGAAGCCTATATCCAGGCTAGTTTCCAACCCCCTGAACCTTTTGCTCGTCCCATTCTGGGATTCAGTGGTAGGGACCCAATGCCAAGCTCTGATATGACCCAGCTGCATAAACTTGGCTCAGACTCTGGAGAAAACCAGAAAGTTGTGAGAATGTGTAAGCCAGAAGCAAGCACCATCAGTAAAATGCCAAATTGAGGCAGGACTGCTGAGATTCTGAATAACACAAGGACTCAGACAGATCAACATGTGGTCAGTGTAGTACAAAAAGTGATGGAAGGCACCTTTTCCCAGTCTCACTAATGCCTACTTGGGCAGCAAACACACTCTTCAGGCACTGTACTGGGCTGATGAAAATACTAATGCTTAGCACAGTGGCTCACTAGTTCTATTCATCTACATTGTGTATTTGTCACTGAATGACTGTCTGCCATTTAAACTCTTACAGACTGCAGGGTAGGTATGAACACAGCACTGCTGAACACACTGATCTTATTTCTGTCAAATATTTACTGTGAGATTTCAAAACCTAAGTAATAACCCAAATTAAGAGTGTGACGTTAGTGCAATAATTCAAATAACGTGAGAATAAAACAGGTTTTTCTTCACAGTTTTTGTGCGGTCATTCAAGAATAATTCAGTGTTCAAAGAAATTTTATGCTACTGGACAAAGGGTACTGCTGGTTAAATGCCATAATTTCTATACAACAGTGTAAGCCATGAATTAAAATTAAATGCATACAATTTGGTGTGTCTGCATTTCATGGTATGGACCAGATGTCATGGTAAGGTATTATTTGATATTAAAATGCCTAATATCTGAAAATATATTATATGTCCATACCCTGTTATTGTGTCTCAAAACACTATAAACACTGAAGTGATAGTTAAAAGCTGAAGGCCATATGATTATAATATTTTTAGCTTTAGGCATATAGAATATGTCTATAGTTAAATTATCACTGAAGGCAAAAGAAGTTATTTTCTTTTTAGAATCATAATTTTTACTTACACTAATATTTAGCTCAATATATTTCAAAATTGCAACCTTTGCTACAGGATGAATAAGCTTGGGAAAATTTTACAGTATTTACTTTATATCTTTTTTATTTTTACCTACTGTGTTGATCTATTACCAACTACACAAAAAAAGTTTGCAATTTTCAGAATAAAAGCATTTTTCCAATGATAATTTAAAAAATAGTATCTACTAAAATAATTATAATCTTTCAGAAGTAATTTTCCAAAGCATTTGCCTAAATCTCTTTAACCTGTTGAAGAACCAAGTCTTTTATCTGTATCAGATCTTCCTGAAGTAAAGCTAAAGAAATGAGAAACAAATGTGGGAAGACTTGACACTGGACAGAGCTCGCCTGGTGCAGTCTGACAGGGGATGGATGAGATGTCTCCCACCCTGCTGCCAGGCTGGTAGTGCAGCCCAGTTTGCCATTCCCCCTCACTGCTGCAATGGCTGACTCACGTGCAACTTGTTCTGCTTTCTATAAAGCTGCAGCTTAGCCAGACTGTGCCTGGCTAGGACTGCTCTATGTTTTATTCTGTCACGGGGAACTTCTGTATGTTTTCATTGAATTTTGTCAGGTTGCTCTCAGCCCATTTCTCCTTTCTATTGATATTCCTGGGAAAAGCAGGGAACAGTTCAACGTATGCACTTCCCAGTCTGGTGTTATCTCAAACCTTGCTGAAAATGCTCTCTAAATATCATTCTGGTTTTTAATGAAGATGTTAAACAGCATGAACACTCAGTCAACTCTGTATGAGCACCACAAGTAACTTGCCATCAGTAACAACTCTGAACTCCGACCACTGCTCTTTGGGTCTCCTGGTCTAACCAGTGTCCGACTCATCTTCTAGTAAACCCATCCATTTAGTTTCTCTCTCATTTAGCCGTGAAAGAGAATTTGTGCTGAAAACCTTGCTAAAATCTAGGCAAATGACATCTACTGATTTTCCCTCATCCAGAGAGATAGTGGATTTCTCATCACAGAATGTTAGGTTGGCAAGGTAAAATCCAAACATTTGTAAACATTTGTAAAATTGACCTCCCTCTTTGAAATCACCTCCCTCCGTCCTTTGTGAGCCATGACAAAATGTTTTGGAAGCCCAGATGATGGACACTCACCACAATGCTTCCATTTTTTAGCTTCCTACCTAATCCTGATCCCTGGGTTACCACTTGGGTCCATCATCCTTTCCAACAGCAAAAGTCTGAGCATTTAAAGTGCTCCTTTGAATGATGTGCTCCTTTCCTACTGGCCCTGCTACAGAGCCTGTAAAGAATTAGTTTTCAAGCCAGTATCAATCAGGGTTCATTTCAACACTGTGTTTACTATATTCATTACAGATTGGAAAAACTAAACTAAACTATCAAACTGATGATTTTCTGCAACTGGGGCATTTATCCTGTTCACATAGACAGGCATGAAAATCTTCACAGCACGATAGTTTCAGATGGATATAGTGACTATAAGCACTCACCCACAACTAATATATCATCAGTGCATTTGCCTTCTCTGTTCCTCCTGTTCATATCTGTGCATCTGTGTGTATGTGTGGGAGGAGAGTGCCTCTTGTTACAACCTTTTAAAGTTGGGTTTTGGGGCTTTTTTGGGCGAGGGAGTGTTTGTTTTGTTTGTTTGTTTTTATTTTAATAAGAAATACAATTTAATACAAGCATTTTGCTCCCATCTCTCTGAGATATGGTAATTTGAAGAACACTAACCTCCCGAGCTGCAAAATTGCATTAAGTACAGGAAATGGAGATTATTTTATTAGCTGGGCCCTGTTTGTAGCTCATGCTTTGAAGTAGGAGACTTCAATCACATAAAGTTGAGAAGACAGTTTGCAATCACCATAGAGAGCCCTAAATATAGTGCTAGCCATGGAGTACACAATAGCATCAAAACAGTCGTGTAACCACTGTGACATTAGCAAAGGGATAACAACAGTATCAACAGGAGTCAAAGATTTTACTTTCCAGAATGATCTGTGTCTATGCTGACTTGAAAACATGTCATATTGGTTCACCAAATTCTCAAAGAAATTCAGGTATCTCTGTACTTCTAATGGAGAAGTACAATTGACAAATCTACGAACCAGGAGTCATCAATACTACTTCCAATTTGTGCATAAATTAACAAAGGTATGTACAAACATGTCTAGATTCTCTTGAGAACCTCTGGCTAGAGTGTCTTTGAGAAAACACAGCCTCTAATCTCTCAATCTGTTTACTCACACAGATGTATATAGTCTTTTTCTAGGCTTGGGACTGGGTGAGAAGAAATACCTTTCTGGAAGATAATGACTTTATTCCTAACTCTGTGCTTTGACCTCCTCCACAGTCTTGACACTGTCAAGACATTGAATTACATTTTACCAAGTAAATTACTTTGCCAGCTTTTCCCAGATGCAAAATAAAACCAAACCTTTCACCAGAAATGAGAATGCAGTTATATCCTGTGTGAGTGCAGTGAATTGACTAATCCTGTTTTCCTCACTCCTCACTCACTTCCCTCTCCATCCCAATCCCTACCTATGCATTAAGTATGATACTAAGCTGACAATGTACTGTGCAGTCAGACTTACAGCTCCTGCTCCCTGCATGGGTCTTTCTCCTACCCTTGACTGGAAGCACTGCTTTCAGTTGAGCCATCTCTGTGTTTTGAAAAAAGGCATCACACTGACAGCTGCAGTGACAGATTGGCATAGCTAAAAGAAAACTTGAATAGCTTTGCAGGAAAAAAAAGGAAGATATTTTTTATTCTTCTGAAAGGACCTGAGCATAACATACTTGGCTTCCACAAATATATACAAGATTGTTCTGCTTGCAGCACATCAGACAGTCTAGTTGCTTTTCTGCAAGAAGCCTAACTTAGAAGCAAGACAGAGTAAAAGCACTTGAAGCCAGCAGAAACAGAACAAAAAGGCATACATGGTCTAGTTCATGAGCAACTACTCTGCTACCAAATTCTCTACAAGTGTATGACAACTCATACCTCTCAGACAAGGTGAACTTTCCCTCTACCATGAAGGCTAGCTTTATCATGGTTTTAATCATACTACTCACAGTTTTAGGGACTATCCATATCATACTGGGTTGCTTTCTCCAGCATTTGTAAGCCCTTGTTTTAACTGTTCCTACTATGCAGGACTATATTCAACACCAGACCACAAAATCACAACCATACTTATGTGGCCACTACTTTATAAAATGTAAGCACAGCACATTACTTCTTAACAAGAAAACACAACCAAGTATGTCATTTTCACACTGCCCGCCTATGCTTATTTCCAGCTGTGATTTGAATTTCATAGACTCAATATGGTTGGTAATGTCCTCTAGGATCAAGTCCAACCAATAATCCAGGTCCACCCCTAAACCATGTCCCTAAGCAACCCACCCAATTGGTTTTTAAACATTTCCAGGTACAATGATTCCTGGAATCACTGCTTCCCTGGGCAGCCTGTTCCAAGGCTTGCTCACCCTTTCAGTAAAGACTTTTTTCTTAATATCCAATCTCAACCTTCTCTTGTGCAACTTGAGGTTGTTAGAACTCTCTACTGCTTTTCTTGTTAAGGAATCACCATCATTACTTAAATTATTACATTTAATTAAGCTCAAAATAAGGAGGTATTGAAATTGAGAGTAATACAAGAGTGCATGTATTACCATTTTAAAAGTGAGTTGTCCTGGCTTATTGCCATCTTGTGAAGAGAATAAACTCTGGACTGTATATCAGAGTTAAAGGCTCATCTTTCCAGCAGTCAGCCCTAAACTCTGAAACACTCTCTGGAACATACATTTGCATCTTTGTATTAGTTCAAAATGTTAGCACTTTGTGTCTTTATAATACAAAGTAGAGCAGTCTCTGTATTTGTACATGAATGGGGCATGTTGCATTTCTCAGATATACAGTGTAAGATGGTTTAAGGCCTTAAGAAAGTAATACTGAGTTAGTTTAAATTCCTGTTTTCAAGAGTTTCACAATTGCAAGAAATAGATTTACATTTAGACACAATGGCAGGAAAGATTAAATGACAATTTAATGTCAAAACAGTAATTCTCTGGCATGCTATGAGGCCTCAAGATCACAGAACACACAGCACCTTTTGTCATATTTACCAAGGAATTACAAACTGAAAGACTAAGAAAGATAAAAAGTAATTTCACTGCTATTAATCAGAAAATATAAAAGATAGAGAAGCTCTTTGAACATCTAAAGAATGACTTTGCAGCACTGAGACATAAAACAGAAGTCAAAAGCAGCTTTGCTTGCAGGTTGCAGCTGCCATGAAGGAAGAAAAATGCTTCAAGAAATCAAGACCACTCCCCTTGGTATATCATGCAACCTCGTACAAAGCCATTTATAGTAATTTCACGTGTATAAGGTGCACCTTTTTGACTGAAATTTTGATCCAAACCCGGATGTGCATCTTATATGCCGGTGAGCCTTATAGACGGACCATGTTTGGAAATTTGCCAACCCAGAAGTGTGAGCCATGCAGCCAGCCCCTGCTGCAGGGCGCAGCAGCCAGCGCCAGGGGCAGGAGTGCTGGGACCCGTGGAAAGGGGAGGGCACCTGGGGCTGTATTTAAAGGCTA
>VRYO01002772.1:8733975-8751052 GCA_009812075.1 Sialia sialis | reverse complement strand
AAAAATGGATGTAAAAAATTTCAAGCAAAGAATGGTATGCAGCCTAATGCAAAAAGTGTACCTTTTTCCCAAGAAAACAAATTTCTGAAAAGACCTAAAGAAGACTGCAACAAAACCCATGTAGCTTTGCAAAGTGGAGGTGAGGAAAGAATGCTGCTTTTCCCCTCTACTTCTTCACTTAAAATTGCACTGATTAATGAGAAAATTATACACTAATTTAAATATTATAAAAATACCTCAGTATTAACTAAAAAGCAATATCCCTGTAAAGCATATTTCAGAAAATATTGCGTTTGACAAAATGAACATGTTCATTTGGTGGCAACTCTAAAATATGTGAACTGTATAAGCCTAGGAGCAGGTAGCTTTTCCTTTCATTTTAAACTCCTTGCATAACATTCTGTATATCATTTGGTATAATGAACAGGCTTTGGTTTCACCCAGCACAGTTGTTTACACCAACTTACAGAATCAATTTATAGAATGCTTTAGGTTGGAAGGAACCTTAAAGACCATCCAGTTCCAACACCTTCCACTGGACCAGGTGCTCAAAGCCCCATCCAGCTTGGCCTTGAACGCTGCCAGGGATGGGGCGTCCGTACCTTTTCTACACAATGTGAGCCCTGCCACCCTCATACTGAAGGATTTCTTCCTCATATCTAGTTTAAGCCTGCTTCCTTTCACTTTAAACGAACTCCCACTATTCCCCTATACAGTCACTATATAGTCACCATACATCCTTGCAAAATGTCTCTCTCCAGGCCTCTGTAGCTCCTTTAGATAATGAAAGGTTCTATGAGGTCTCCCTAGATCCACACAATCAGTATTATTTGCTTCTCAGAAAAGGGGAAGACTTGAAAGTGAGAGCATAAATATCTCACCAATTCTTCCTCCATTTGAAAGCTAAAGTTTAAACCATTATCTTATTAGGACATGAGAGGGATCACTTACTGTGAAAATGGTTGCAACTAGTTTGTAGCATTATCTAGTGAGCTCATAAAATAAAGTTTCATTTACAGAGTACCTTGTCCTGTAAATATGAGGGATCTAAATGGACTGTGCCAGACACAGCTGAGTCCTCCAGTCAAGCCTCTGTGAAAACATCTTTAATAAAAGACAGAAAATACCAAGGAGAAGAGAACCAGAGCAGTAGATGGTACTGGATGACAAAGAAGGCATATCCATAAAGAGACCACAGCCAGTGCATAACCCCATGCTGAAGCAGGTGCTCCCTCAGAGGGGCTGTTTTGCTTGTGACAGGAATTGGTGAGATTTCTCTGATTTTATTTTGGTTCATGTACTTTCTCTCTCCTGCTTTTCCTGTTTTCTCCCTGCTGCAGGGGCAGTGAGAGAGTGGTTCTGTGGGGGCTGTCAGCTGAGGCCAAATTACCAAAACCTGATCTACCAGTCCTCCAATTAAAGCACCTTTCGGAACACTTTCTGTGATATTTTTAAAAATGACGTTATGGAATACCTAAAGCTTTTCCACTATTTCTGAAAAACTACTACAGATATGTAATATCTCCGGTCAGGACAGTGATGACAAAACTTTAATAATGAATTCATAGTGAATAAAGATCAAGGTATGCCAAGAGCTGATGCAACTACATCCCGTAAGAGCTCATACAGTTTATACACAAAGACACATCTCTCCGTTTTTTTCCTTATATTTCATAGGGAAAAAAGTATTCCATGTTTGTTTATGCCTTATATGTGTAATGCCATTTTTAACAAGTATTTATTTCTATGAAAATTGTTGTCAATCAAGTAAATGGTAAATAATTTAACCAGTAAAATTACTTTTTATAAGTTAATATAACAGATCAGCTGGAAATAGCCCACAATGTCTCCAGCAGAGAATTTTAGAAATTGTTTAACTGCATCTCACCTTTTTAAACCTCTTCAACTGGATTACTGCCTTCCTACAAACATTAAAATGTTTAATTTTTAAAATAAATCTTAGATAATAGCTTCTATAAAGCCTCATTGGAGTTTTGCCCATTGGTTGTTTACAGACCACTAACGCATTAAGAGCAAACGACAGAGATAACTGAGTGGTTTACAAGGGAAATACTTTGCATTAGAAGAATAAGAACAATATAGCCATTCAATTTTTCATACAGGTTTATTTATTTATGGTTCCAGAAATAGGCGGGCTGTTTAAGTTTGGAGGGCTTTGCTAGTTATTCTTATTACATTCTCAAGGAAAGTAAGGATAGAATAGTGATTGCTGAGTTCCAGCCCAAAAGTCCTTCATCAGAATGTATGAACTTCTGCATCCAATAATCAGAGGCAGTATTACTGCTTTATATTACCTTCAGATCAACTGACTCTCTTCTTCACTAGCTTTTCCCAGTAGTGCTGCAGTGGTCAAAGACCAGTCATTGCAGCAATTTTTTTTTTCTTTTGTGTCCTTTAAACTTCTTTGTTGGATTGATACTGAGTGCAAGATCTCTATAAAAATGTTATCTTCTTTCCCATTAGTCTGCCACTTTTGTTGAAAGCCCACTGTTGTTTCAAGATAAATTTAAAATGACAAACAAATTAAGAAGCAGCATTTTCTTTGTGTTTCATACATTCAATCTCGAAAACTATTTTTTTAATCCTGTCAATGTACATATCAGGTGGATTTTTAAAGGAAATTTCTTTTTCTTTCTATGGAAATGGGAAAAAGCCAGTAGCATAAATTTTTTAAAAGGAACAACTGCAGGTTAGACTGCTTTGCAGTTTGGCAGGGTATTTAACTTTTCAGTTAACTTCAGCATTCAAAGTACTGCCAATTATACCGAGTCCCACCAACACTGACTGTATCAGAGTTACATAGGAACAGTATTAAGCACTCCGCTGAACTGTGGTCCACATCAGTGGCTTCTTACTGAACTTCTGTATTAGAAGAAAAATTATCTTTTAAAGAAGTTCTGGCTACATTTAATGACTTTTTCTGTCGTTGCTTTTGTTGGGGGTTGAGGGGGGCTGGATCTACTCTTTCCCTTGGTAAAAAAGCTGAGAATTTTTCCCATTATCATGTTAAAGGCCTAGCAGGGCAGCGGTAGAGTTGTTAATTGCTCAAGACAAAGGATGTGGATGGGGGCTGGCTGGCTTTGATTGCTGGTGGTTGGGGGGTTTGGGTTGCTTTTCTCCTCCCTGGGGGGACACTCGAACATGGAGGAGAGAGGTTCTTTCTTCTTCCCTTTGGTTTGGATCTGCCTGCATCCCTGCACTGCTACTACCTCCTGCCTTTGAGAACAGCGCTGAGCACCGGGTCCCACGAACAGTGAGTGAATTCTTCTCTCTCTCGCCTGGGACACGGCCCTGCCTCGCCTCCCTGCTCCTGCCATCCTGCTGCTGTGAGGGACCTGCCCTGCTCCCCACCGGACCACATGGAGAAGAGTGTCTGTGCCTGGGAAAAGGACTGAGTTTTGTTCTGTCTTATTGCTGTTTCTTTTATAGCTGCTGTTCTTGTTTGTCTTGTAGATATATCAGTAAAGAACTGTTATTCATAAATCCATACTTTTTCTGCCTGAGAGAGCTCCTTAACTTCCAAATTATAGTAAACTGGCAACACCTGTTCCCTAAACCAGGACAGCTTTGCTCTTGCATTTTCAGTATTTTCTCCTCTTACTCCAAGTTTATCAGTTTGGTAGTACAAGAACTGCTTAAACTGTGTTGACCAGCCCAGTACAACATCCCAGCAATCAGGTCAGCTCAAACTGCTGAAAGGAACATAATCTATCGATGCAAAAAGCTGGAAGTAGTGCTAGTTAAGTAATTGCTTTGTATCTCCAAGTCAGTATGTGTCTCACTCTAAGAGCACAGCCCTGCCTTTAGCTGAAAATTCTCACACATAGAACAGGCTGATGCAAATTGCCCCACTTCAACAAAGAACCCACTGCATCCTTCTACAGGAACATGAAGAACCACTGACCTCAAAAAGATGGAAATCTTACCAACATGCCCACTCTCATGGGCCCAGGAAATCGCTGAGTCCCCACCAAGGGGACCGAGCTTGATGCTGCACCTCAAGGGTGGCCACAGCCAGCAAGAACCCTTAAAGGTCCAACAAGAACAGATTTTAGATGCCCTTTCAGATAGATAAGTTAAAACTTGGAGCTGTTCAACAAATAGTACATGTAGGTTCACTCTAGCTATTGCCTTAGGACTAAGCTATGACAAAGGGGTTGAAAATTAAGCTGTGCCTCTGTTCTGTGTACAATCCACAAAAACACTTGTTAACTTTCCTGCCTCAGCCTTCCCAGCGTGAAATGAAATGAACATTGACCTAACTCACAAATGCATCAGAAAACAAAAGAATCACAAAGCTGTTCCTTCTGAGGTGCTTTAAGAAATGTCAAGACATCAGGCAGTAATGACATCTGGAGAAAACAAACAGGATCAATTTCGCTTTCATCACCTCTCCTGCCCCTGGTTGGTTGCTGAACACCAACTAATACTTCAGACTGAAAAGAAGAATTTCTTGCATCTCTGTAGTTTTATTATTGTTTTTATTATTAATAAAAGTGAAAGCTAGCTCCTTTACCCCTCATTCCCTTGCTATCAAATGTTTTTGCTGTGGCAATTCTGTTCGCTTTTGCATTTTGCTGGTTTGTCAGATTTGCTGAACTCTCAAGTGCAAGAGGTAACATGATGAAATAGAAACTGGCAGAAAGTACATTAAAGTTATTATCACCTGAGGACAAATCCTGGCAAGTGAACCACAAGAAAAAAGACTTCCATCTGGAAATCAGACAAAGAGCATACAGGTAAACCCAGTATTTCTACTACTGTTCTGGCAACCATTCAGAAATGAGAAAATACAGATGAGTTATGAAAAAATAAATGTAGAAGTAATGGGACTTTTCAAAAAGAGGACAGAAAGGAGCAAAGGTGAGAAGGAAAACAGATACTAAATTTCAGATACTAAATGTAGTACCAATATGCATTTTGAAAGGGCATTATATAAAATGAGCACAAGGCAACCTTTTCATTAGATATGACAAGGGCTACCATCAGAGGATACAAGGACCAAAGAATTATGAATCTGAAGAGCTTTTTAGGTTTTGTCCATTCAGCAAAATAATTCTGCAGTTCTGCATTTTCAACCACTATTAAGAGCTGATTCATTTCTTTCTGTATTCTCCATATGATTAACATGACATTTTATTTCTTGGTACACAAATCAGTTTAGCTGATAGACAGCAACCAGTACTTAAAACCAAAATAACTAGGAGTGATAACCTCAATTTTCAGCGCAAATTATTTAAAAAGTACTGTGAATTACAGTTTTGTGCTGACTATATAGACTTAAATGCATCTCAGCTAAAAGAGAAAATCCACTGAGAATAAAGCCATGACAACTCAAAAAAAAAGAAGACAATATTTTTGCAGATTTATGCCTGCAGAAGTGATCAGATTGCTTCTACTTTTATACCTGAAGAGGCTGAGCAAGCTAGTAACTACCCCAGAGGCAAGTGCAATATATAATGACTCTGCTTAATATGTGCAGTAGATTTACATGTGGTACATTACAAAAAAGTATGATGCAGTCAAATCAACCCACAAAAAACTGGTACTGCCCTCTTCATAGCTCTATGGGGTTTCACTTCTTTAAAATCATTAAAGAGTTAAACAATAATTGTTAAAAACTATAATAATACTTATAGCAATCTGTATTTTTTTTCAAAGTTTTTGCAAATTCCATAAGCCAGATTTTTTTTAAATGTTCAGTGGGACTATAGGAACCTCAGGAGGTTCAAGGCCAAGTTTCAAGGTCTCATACCTGGGTCAGGGCAACCAATGACATCAACAGAGTCCAGGGGATGAAATGTATTAAAAGCAGCTCTGCAGACAACGAGCTGGGGGAACTGGTGGATGAAAGGTTAAATGTGACCAGCAATGTGTGCTTGCAGGCCAGAAAGACAACTGTATCCTGGGCTGCATCCAAAGGAGCTGACAGAGAGTGTCCAAAGGAGGGCCAAGAGGATGGTGAAGTGTCCTGAGGGGGAAGCTGATACCTAAAGTTTTAGCTTTTATATTTTTCAGACTCTATACCGCCTTAGTGTGTAACTCTGAATTTCATATTCCACTCACAGCTTAGTTAAGACAAACCAATCCTTTTCCAGCCCAAGAACCAAGGACATCATTGCAGTTTCAGGCTCAAAAAGTATAGACAACAGTGAACTGAGGAGAGCAAACTGGGAGGATGTGACTTCATAACCTGAAGCTGTAATTGGACAATTAACTCCAATGTGTAAATGGACCAAAATTCACAAAAATGTGAGAACTCATGACCTGGAGTCCATCTTGGGTCAAACCTTGGCCGGGCTCTCGTACTGCCCAAGGTGTATCCTTGGAAGGCCTTTTAATAAATACCTACTTTATTCCTTTAATACTGTCTGGCCTGTGTTCCAGGTCAGCCTCTTTAGGCATCAAAGCCAGAGAAGGAGCAGCTGAGGGCACTTGGTCTGTTCAGTCTGGAGCAGACGAGAGACTGAGGGGAAACCTCACTGCAGTCTAGAGCATCCTTATGAGGGAAGAGGAGGGGCAGGTCCTGATCTCTGCTCTGCTCTGTGGTGACAGTGACAGGAGCCAAGGGAGCTGCATGAAGCTGTGCCAGGGGAGGTTTAGGTCAGAGAATAGGAAAAGCCAGTAGGTGATGGGGCACTGGAACAGCTCCCCAGGGAAGTGGTCACAACACCAGCCTGACAGAATTCAAGAAGCATTTGGGCAATGCTCTTGGACATGTGGGTGTGATTCTTACACCTGTCCGGTGCAAGACAATTTTTGCCTGAGCTGGTGGTATAGAGACCATTCAAAACACAGCAGCAAATATGGCAGCATCAGCCCCAGACTGAATACGAGACCAGGGTTCTGCTATTTCTACTACCTTCTTACTGAATATCTAGAAAAAAATTCGGGGTTTTCTTCCAAAATTTGGCTGTTTGATCCTGTGTGCTCAACTGAAGTCTCACAGAGCATGACAAGTGACTTCTATACGCATGACTGCAAGATAGACAGATTTTGACACAACCCAGATGTGTCTGCTGAGCAGAAAGTGAAAACAGAAAGGGAAAGGGAACAAACAAGTCTCCAAAACTCTCCATTTCTTAAGGGAAACATTATTATTTCTGAACTCTTGGAGGCAGAAATGAGCTTGATAGAAGTTTCTGTGCTCAGCACAGGGAAGTCCCCGAGCACTGGTGTGTTGTCCAAACCAAACTGCACGCACCAGATTGCACATTAGCGTGACTACCTTTGGAAGAGGCAGCTGTGCTGGGACATGACCTTTGTCACATGCTTCTGCTTTCAGCCTTGTGCTGGCACTAGAAGCTGTGCTAGTGGACATCAACTGCGCCATGGAAGAGGTCTCTCCAACAACTTTTTTTTATTTTATTTTTTATTTTTTTCATTTTCTTCCCCAAAGTAAGCTCTGCAGAGTGAAGAAAAGTAAAAACAGAGCTTAGACCTTACATTTTCAATGAATGTGATCAGCTCTCAGGTGAGTGATGGTCACAACATAAAACTTTGACAAACCAGTACATGGATTCCTATTCCTTTGATCACCAATGCAAGAAATCTCAGCTCAGTATGGAGCAAGAGTTTATCAGAAATTAAACAAATGTAAACAAGGAGTCTGAAAAGAGAACAAGGAGTGTTAAAAGCCTCAGTTTAACTGATTTAATACCTGGCTGCAGCGTAGCTGCTCTGCAGGAATCCTGAGACAACACTACTCCATTCTACTCTCATTTGAAATGCATAATGAAAATAATTTGTCTGATGTTCTGTTTGTTCAATTATATGAACAATTTCAGGTGAAGTAACCTGCTTCTCCTTGTACAAATACTTAATCAGAAAGGCAAAATCCTGTATTAAAAGTACCAATATATCCAAACCAAAACCAGCTGTTATTTTGCTAAATTGGATTTTGTACTGCATTCATAGCTGTCTCCTGTGACTTAAAAGAAAGCTTATACCAGAACTGGAATTTACAAAAAGGATTATTTTGCTTGTTTTTCTGATATTTGGTTTAGATATTACAGGACCTCTGTTTTCAATAAATAAAGAATTCCTATCAGAATGATAGATTTTGAAATTAGATGACTATTGAGACAATTCTGATACAATGTAGTAATTTATAAAAAATACTTCTACAAAAAAATAAATGAGTGTATGTTATTTAATTTATAAACTCTATTGTAATAATCTAAGGCTTATTTCAAAGCAAACATGGTTCTTAAGAGCAAAGTAATTGAGTCCATATTCCTTTCTTGACATTTTTTGGCTTAATTTTTATTATACTTCATCCAAAAGTCACATGGAGACACGGGGAAGCAGAGAGCTAAACTGGCAAACTGTAAATCTTGTAACTACTACAACCAGAAACTCCCTTTAGTTTTTGGAGGGTTTTGTTTGGGTTTTTTTCTGTAGAGAAGTCTGATATTTTAGTACCCCCAGAATGGTAGAGAGAGACATTTCCAAAAGGGACATCAATTTTCAGATTGTGTCTTCAAGTCATGGCAAAATGACTGAGACCAATTCTATCTCAATCTGAGCCATTGCTCAGCATCCAACTATAAATTGTCATGCACCACCATTCACTTCTTTCATTTGGATTAGACCAAAGCCACCTTGCTCAGTTGCTGCAAAGGGTTTGTATCTTTGAATGCCCAATTTAAATGTAGTGGAACATTAGACACAAAGCCCAGCTAGTGTTATCAAGCCTTATTCCTAATTATTTCATGAAAACCATAAGACAACCATTTCGGTGTGATTTTTTCCTTTTAGTCCAGAGAGCATCTAGTTGATCAATCCTGTTAAAATGCCACCAAAGAGTTTCAGCAACCTATAATCTCATGAATCAGTCTAAGAGGTAGGAAGATTAAAATCTTATTATGTGGCCTGTGCCATCAGAATACTATAGGAAAGATTAAAGACTTTCTGTGTTCTAAGTTCCTGTGGTAGCAAGGACCTACTCAGGAGAAAATGCCTGGATAGTCCTAGGAGCAGATTACATGGCATGCCAGAATATGGAAAGTGCAGGAAAAATAAAAGTTTTTGAATCACAGTTTGGCCCTAGAGAAATGCCCCAATGCTCTCAAATATGGTGAACAGTTTATCTATGGATGAATCAATATGGCAAATATTTGACAAAATTATGAATAGCAGGAGAAATACCTGAATACTTGTACAGTTTTGGCTAATTACCAGTGCTAGAAACAATCTCTGTCCAAACCCTACAATTCCCTTTCTGCATCCCCTTTCATCTCCCTCTAAAAATCCCAGTAGCCAAATTACATGTCATGGAGAGAAAATGTTCTTGGTTTTTTGGGACATTGAGAAACTTTGAAATATAGGTTTAAATAAATGCAATTCTAAACACAGTGCAACAAATGCAAATTGGGCATTGAGATATTTATGACTGAACAATCAGCAGGAGCCAAATATTGTATAATTAAACTATAAATCATTACCATCATTGGTAAGTACAGTACATAGTGTATCCACTTCCGTATTTAAAGGAAAACATACAGAACACAAATTTGAACACAAATACTGTCATGATCTGTGTAACCATGCCTATTTTTTAATTTTTTTTTGCTAACACTTAATATTATGCATTATCAAAAACCTTAAGACTGATTAAGACCTGATATATTAATAGAAGGAGATAGAATATAATAAAACAAATGAAACAATATCCACTTTTACTTCCAGTGGCCTTTGCAAAGCAATACTACATTACGAATCAAGGCAGGGATTGCTGAATTACCTCCTATGAGATGGTGGAAAATCTGGAATGACTGATACTCCCTCAAGCTCCTGAATCTGAAAGCCACGAAGCCTCATAACTAACATTGGTGTTTTCCTTTTCTTAAAAAAAACCCAGAACATCAAAACAAAAACAACCCAAAGAAACCAACAACAACAAAAAAACCCTACATCACTAAAGAAACTTCTGGCCTCAACAGGCCAAACTTTGATCTCTTTTTAATGCCAAGCATAACTGCTATGAATTCAGTAGTAACAATGACTTCCTGGTTTTGGTAGAAGAAATATGTTAAGCATGAATGCAAAAATCACAGTTTTTTAAAGCAGCTGTCCTGGGAGACAACGAGATCTGAATGCCACCTAGAATGGTGCAGATTTCTCAAAGCCCTCTGTCTGGATACAGGAGTTGTTAGAACAATATCACTCATCTTCTAAAGAATATGATAACAGCTTTTGTATTTCTGCATTTGTAAATCTCTGACATAGCAGCTGCACAGATTGCTGACAATGCTTCCATGACCTCACTTCTATGAATGCAGCATAAGGATCAATCCAAGGCAAGATGCTGAATTAAGAACTGTCATCTAAATACACTGATACCACCCTGAGAATGGAATATGAGCTTTTTCCCTCATGAAAAATTGCCCAGCTACTCCTATCAAAACTTGAGCTCAACTTATACCATCCAGGTCTCAATAGCCTTGAAGATAAAAAAGGATTATAAGCCAATTATTGCGTTTATTTGCAGTTTAACTGTTATTTTACTGGCATTTGAGCACACTAGATTAGAGTGAAAGGCTCTCTCTTAGCTAACTGAAACAGCTTTATGTTACTTTATAGCCGGGAGGCACTTGCCAGAAGAATGGCCAGTTGTATGTGGGAATCTGTGAACTCAAAGCAGTGATCTAAGCTTTCAGAAACACAACTCATGATTAATCATTTCTTTATACTGCTGGAAGAGCCAGTATCTCTTGGAGTAGACCTTATGCATTAGTACTGAGGCAGAATGCCTTGAAGCAAGCTCTCACTTCCTGCCACCATGCTCTCAAGAGCTCTCAAGTGAAAAACGGGAATTTCAACACCAGCCCCAAAGCCCTTCAAATATGAAAGACCACTCCCAGCAAATCCTTCAGAATTTGGCTGCTCATCACCCTTTTAAAGTCATCTACACCCTAGGGTTCTGCTCACAAGCCTCCACCAGGTAACAAAATACAATGGTGAAGCTACTTCTTCTAAAAGACACTCACTACAAAAAACCTTTTCTGCTATTGGTTGTAAAAATACCTCATCCAACCAAAAAAAATCATCAAACTTCCTTTATCAACAGCAAACTATTCATAAATAGGTGAACATGTACCCTTTTATGAAAGTTTTCAAAAGAGAGCACGTGTATGCACTTCTGCAGATGACACATCCAGGATACTATCTGCTACGAGATAATTTTGAGAACTTCTATTTCAAAATGGAAGGGATGAAAATTTTATACCAAATAGTTACTACAGTTAATAGTTAACTACAGTAATTTCATAATCATAAGCCACACCAGACTATAAGCCGCACCTCCTGGTAGCCAGATAGACCACGGGATTTGTCCATATATAAGCCACACCTTTTTTTTTTTTTTTTAAGTGATTATCCATGTGTAACAAAGTAACAAATTAGTAACAGAATCACTGCCAGCTGGGTTTGGTGTCAGGTGCTCAAGTTGCAACAGTTTTCATAGACCAGGGAAGCCTTTAAAGGCAGCTCCAGGCGCCCTCCCCAGCTGGCTCTCACTTCGGGTTGGCATTTCCCTGGGATTTGTCCATAGATAAGCCGCACCTGAATATAAGCCGCACTACTGGGGTAGGCTGGATTCTTCAATGAAAAAGGTGCGGCTTATAATCGTGAAATTACTGTAAATTTCCATGGACTCCAATATTGTCTTCTGAACTAGGAAACAGCCAAAGATGGCTATCTACTTCTACACTTTCCCTTCTTCTCAGAAGGACAGGCTTAAGCTCAAAGAATCTGAAAGCCCATATTGGGAAAGTGTTTAGAGGAGGACTTCTTTCATACAGACTGCACAAAGTAAAATTCATACTTTGGACTTCCTAAAACATCAACAACACAAACTCTGCAATTCCCTCTTCAATCTACAATCAGGGTAATACAGACTCCTATCTCTCTGTCCCCTCTGCACAAAGAATGTGTTCATTGCACACCTTGAGCTAAACATGTATTTCTAATCTAATTAATTGCTACATTGCAGGTGCCTGCAATCTAGAGGTCCCTACAGGGAAAGCCCATCCAATGTTACAAACCAAATCCCATGTTACAATAACCCATAGAAAACACTAGGTCACCTCCTTGCTTCTGCCTTCCACCCTCAAATTTTGCTCAATCTCTCACAGCATAAGAGTGACCTGAAGTATGAAATCATTGAGTGAATCACACAAATTATATAGTCCCACGATACTAATGGTGCTAGAGATATCCAGTGCACTGCAGAGATATAAAAATTATTTCCCAGCAACAGTGACATTTAAAACTTATCTATTAACTTACTTTTCTTCTTACTTTCCTCATCCCTTTTTAAGTAAAGAAACAGAACTGTAAATGCATTTGTCAAAAAGGAATGGAAGTTAAAAGTCAAATTAGGTCTTGGAATCAAATTTCCATCTAAACATGATTTTCAACTCACTTTCAAAATTAGAGGGGTTTTTGTTGGTTTGGTGGTTTTTGGCTTTTTTAAAATTCCAATTTAATTTCTATTTTCTATTTCTATATACAGAGAGCATTTTTGGACCTACAACTCCACATAACATTAGGAGCAAACACAAACATGCAAGTCAGCAAAGCAGAATTTCTTGGACAGTTGAAGCATCAAGAATACCAGAATGTCATTCTTTGCTCTGGCATACTAAAGAAGAAACTGGTAAAGAAAATTGAGCCATGCACTTCTCAATAAAATCAACTTTTTAGTTAGCATCAGGATGCCAAAGTACAAATTAATAACAGCTGTCAAGTACACACTCTAGGAATAAAGCACCTGTGCATGTAGTTTTGTACTGCTGTACTATTTAAGAAGCAGTTTCACAAGGTTTTACTTCTTTCCTATGTCTGAAGGAAGTAGTCTCTCCCAAAAGAAGTCAAGCAGAAGAAAAATCTGCTCAGAAGTTCATGTAGTAAAACACACCACCTTGGAAGCTACCAATGTCTTACTGTTTCACTACATGTCTCTTTTAACAAGAAAGAAAGATTTCCTTATCAACAGCCCTCAAAAAACATCACTGACTTCAACTTGTATCCCCAAACTATGGAGAAGTAGTAATAGTAAGGGTAGTCCTATAATACTTTCTCATTATTTCTATGCAATATCATTGATGATTTTCTAGCTGTATGTACATACAACAATGCATGTACAGACACACAAACAAATGTATACACACTCCTCCCTTCCTAACATACCTTACACAATGCCTACTTTGTACAGAGAAAAGGAGATTATTGTTTGAAACAAACCACCTCTCAACTCTCTGACATTGAAACCAAGTACTTGCCCAAGTACATCAGTCCAACCCCAGAAACAGTGATAAATTCATGATAGACAGAACCCAAGAAAGGCACCTTCCTAAATAGAATAAGGTAGTCGGCATTCAGGACATTCAGTAAAGAAAGTTTCCAGAGCGAAGTTCTGTACTAAATATAAGAAGTACACAAACCTGAATAATTCTACATAATCTAAACACACGAGAATGTGATCACAAAGGTATTAAAACTACTGAAATAACTTCACAATAGATATTGAAGTAGTCTTAGAAGGGCCTTTTGGAATAATGCTCCTACATTTTCTCTTCATAAATTCTGAACCTTTGAAAACCAAGGAGCTCTTTCATTGAAGGTATTTTTTCCTTCAAGCTTCTTCCAAATCAAATAGAGCCTAAGAAAATATTTAGAGCTTTTTCTTATTAAAATTTGAAGAAAGTCTAATTCCATGTTTTATATATTATTTTAACATTGGCTTTATTCCAACATAATTAGCTGTATATGTCTTATATATGAAAGAAAATATATAAAGTGTATTGTAGTCATATGCAACACTTCAGTCACTCAAAAATATAACAGAAAGCTTCATTTTTCCACTTGATACTAGATTTAAGAGGAGAAAAAAAGAAGCTTTTTTTATACAACAATCACTTTCAGTCAACAGAGCATCACTTTTTCAGACCATAAGACAAGATAAAATACAGCTACACTATCTGACAATCCTTTGCCTTATTGCTTTTCTCTACAGTGAAAATATATTAAAACCATTTCCATGAAGGAATCGATGTAATCTCTAGAGAGGGTGCACATGTTCAGTGGGGGCTGAGGCTAGTTAAACTCTAGTTTACACTACATCAGTAAATAAAGATACATTTCAAAAACTTATTTCAGCAATACATTCTGCCTTTTTTTACTGTGAAATGTTGACAAAAGTATTTGACGTTGCCATGATAGAAAGCTTTTTTGAATCAGTGGAGGCAGTTTTAATGCTTTTTAGTATTAACCATCCTGTTGAGTGTCCACTGAGATTTCTGTTTCACAGCGCTGGGTTTCAGTCTATTTGCTTACAGGTAATTGTACACATCATACACCTTTCTTGGTTTATATTTGAAAAAACACTATTCTGCATTTAAATAAAAATCTTCAGATTCATGAAAGCTAAAGAGCTATTTCATATTTATTAAAGATTTCTACTACATTTGAAGTTCCAAAGAAGATAAAGAGGTCACACTTTCTCTTATCAGTAAATCTAACACCCGCATGTTGGCTCTTAAAATATTATTTTAACTTCACTTGTTATTTTTACTTCAAAACGAAATGTTTACGGTTTACAGAAGCTGACAACATCCATTACACATGGAAGATGACCGTATCAGTTCTATACAGTGCAATGGAAGGCTGCAGAACCTGGAGGCACAAACCAAAACATTTCAACAAGAAAACCTTTCCAAGAACAGCCCACGATTTTCACAGGCAACAGAGAAACAATATTCAACACAGATATGACCACCGGACGGCTTGCCCTTGCATACAAGACTTCCAGAATAAACCACTAAAGACACACCAAGACACACCACAACTTTTTGTCGACACCACCAAACCTCACTTTCTCTCCCCGGATCATCCTCTATTCGCCTGGACGGTGAGGAACCAGCTCACCTGCAGCAGGGGGGCCCAGCCGTGGGCACAGCCGCACTCTGCCCACCACTGGCCCGGGCTGCCCTGAGGCTGGGCTGGCGATCTGGGGGGGCTCTTCCGCGCCGCGTCCCTCGGCGGCAGCGCCCTGCCCCGGCCCGGGCCGGCACCCGCGGGTGCCCAGCAGGGCAGCGCCGGGGCGGCGTGCGGGAGGCCCGGTGGGTGTGGGTGCCGGTGACAGCGGCAGGCGCAGCGGGCTTCCCTGGTGGCGGGGGGCACGTTCCTGCCGCCGTCCGAGCCCTCGGCGCCCCGGCCGCAGCTGTGCTGCCTGGGGAGGTGCCCGTGCATGGCGCGCCCAGGGCTCGCCCTGCCCGCCGGGCATGGGCGCGCTGCCGGCGGCGGGGGCGAGGCGCGGGGCCCGGCCGGCCCGGGGCAGCGCTGGCGAGCGGCGGGGCAGCGCTGGCTAGCGGCGGGGCATGGCGGCGCCCGGGGCCGCTGCCCAGCAGCCCCGTGTCAATGCCGGGCTCCACTCGCGCAGCCACTTGACAGCATCCCCGCTGCAGGCAGAAGCAATCAATGCTCCGCGTGGCTTGGGACGCACGCCTGCATCCCTTTCTGGATGACAAACCACGGGAAGGGAAGCGAGGGAGAAAAAAAAAAAATCCGACAACCAACAAAAACCACTCTTGCAATTTTCAGGAAGATTTAGTCATTTTCTAGCTGACCCTGACACGAGTCACAGGCACCCTGCTGAAGCACATTTATATGTAAAAGCTTTACGGGCAAAGTGCTTTCTTGTGGGAATAGCATCTAGACAAAGTACTGAAAAAAGATACTCCTTTAGCAGTGATCCGAACAGACGCGGGAGTGGTTTTTTTCCCCGAATGCCTGAAAAGACCTTGTCAACAAAATTGCATCAGAAGATGCAAATGACAAGTCTGGAAAAAATGTTATCTGCCCTAAATGCTAAACCACAGCATGAACGTCGGGATGTTCTAATATGCACAAACACAGCAGAGAGAGAGCAAGAGGCTGACTTTAAAAATAAAGCCAAAAAGACCTATGCCACAAATTAACAACTCTCCAGTATCTTATGTATGTAATGTGAATATACTTGTCTGTGTGTAAGGACCTCAAGATTCTGACTGATGTATCATTTTCTCTTCTGCTTTTCACCCCTTAAAAATTCTTTGGTGCTTGCCAATAACCTTCAGTACAGTCTTCTGTAAATCCCCTCTTAGGTTTTTCTTCCTAATACAATCTCTTTTCCTTAAATGATCCTGAATTCATTCTTTGCAACTATTTTCTTTTCTTTTCTCTTATAGAAGTGACAGAAGTGTAAAGTGAATAAATCTGGTCTGATTGTTCCAAGCACCTTGAGATTTTTAGGGGTGGTCTCCAGTCTCAGGTACCAAGTCCTTAGGCCCATAAGACACTCATTGGATCATGGATTCATATGTGTGCATACAGATTTTAGATTTTCTTTTAACTTAAGCACATTTCAGGTACATTTAACTGTAAGAACTAACAAATTGATTTCTAAAAACAAATACAGGAATGTGTAACAATACTTTTGGGTGTGTTGGTGTTCAACTAGGATTTAAGTAAAATTAAAAAGAAGTAGTAATATAAATAGTTTTATTATTACAAAGACTAAAACACATCTATTTTTAAAGACTTCAAAGACAACTATGACTATCTGCAAATATGCTTTCAAATGAGATAAATGAATTTTCCCAAATGCGTTGATGCAAAAAAGTTTGATTCAGTTAATTCCTCCTACATAGCTAACCTAAAATTCCTCAAAGCTTAAACGTAGCTAAAATTCATAAGAATAAACCCTGGCAGTAGTTCTTGACTTTAAATAAATAAATAAGTAATTTTAATGCTCTAAAGTCGAGAAAATATTTTGACAACAAAATTGCTGCATGTGAAACTCACATGAGTTTTATCTGTATTTCCATTCAAGATGCTTGTCCCAGTTATACTAAACTGATGTGATAATGCAAGATTTATTCAGAACTTCACTGAACAGCCAAAATTGTACACTACATACTCTCACTTAATAAAAACCCAACTGCAAGAACTCACAGAGCTTGGCATAGAATTAAGGTCACTTCTGTTACCGAAAGAAATACAGTAATTTCAC
>VRYO01002772.1:8664751-8732975 GCA_009812075.1 Sialia sialis | reverse complement strand
AAGCCAGCACTTAAAAACCTAGGCTATGGGAGTCTACAAGGAAATCATTGCTACATGGAAAGTAAATGTAAAGTTACATAAGCCTGAATCCATCTTTTGCAGTTTTAGTCAAGCATAAGAAGTGAAGGTGTGTGAGCTGTTCAGAAAGCTGCTTTCTTCCAGTGCTCAAGTGAAATTCAACCCTGAGCACCTAAAAACTTATCTACCAGAAGGCAATTCAAGTCATTGCTGCACCACTTCAGCGAGACTACCTTGATTGAAGAACTATATATATTGACATTATGCAAAACTATAAATCATATATGTATAAACTGTGACATATATGTTTATATACCATAAATATATGGGAAACAAGACACTAATAAAGCCAAATTCAGTTTTGCTTCCATTGTTGCAGACCTGTTCATCAGCTTAAAGTTATCTTACAAAGCTATTTTGAGAACTCCGGATAAATGCAAAAGTAATCAAAAAAAACCCCAAAAATTTTAAAAGCTACTCGGTAGACAACAGATGTAAAAATCAGGACAAGCAATGGTTACAATAGGATTGAGGAGTGTAAAGAATTTACACATCCCATGACTAGACATAGTTTCTAGACCACCAACGCACAAAATTTTGGGTAAGGTCAGCTGTCCAGAGCACTGAAATGTCTATCACAAACCATCCCAGCCCTATATTTTAAAGCAGTAAATGACCTTTTAGCAACCATAGTGCACCTCAACCAGATTAATGCAGGACTGTAATAGCATCCTTTTGACTGTAACATTCATGTTTAAACAGTATATTTGAAATAGCCTCTTATCAGAATGTGGAAAAAGCAGAGGTTTTTTCAGAAGAATTTGACAACACTGAACATAGCCTAGAAGCGTTTGGTGGGTTCAGGGCATTTTATACTTTAAAAAATAGTAAAGAATTACTACAAATAAATAATTTTACTGCCAACACCTTTTTTAAAAGGTCATTACTACCTATGTGAGACAAAAACACTTGAATCTGGGGTGCATGTGTGCAACTAATTGCCAGACAACATGGTAGGATGGATTCAAAAGATAATGCAATTTCATTCGCTGTAACTGAACCATTGTATTAGAGAGGATGGCACGCACCTCTGGATGAACTGGGATTAACACATGGCTCAAATCCACATGCCCAACTGTCATCCTAATTTGATAGTAACTGGTACACAAAGCAAAACTGAATGTTGTAGGACACACAATGTGAACTGTATGTGACCCGATACTGTTGTGGAAAAATCTCACTAATTTCCTTTTTAAAATATTAAGTAGGCATGACAAAACGGAGCAAATAGATTTAGCTGATTTTGTACCAGCACAAATAACTGTAACTGGATTACAGCAATGTTGGATGTACACCAAAAATAAATGCTGAGAATAGTTTGCCACAGGCAAAAATGTGCATATGGAAAGAAAAAGTGCATATGGGAAACAAAAATTATTAATAGAGTTCTGAAAGGGAAGCTAGAATCATGGGCAAAGATAATTTAGATGTAGTAACAGGTTTTTCCCTCCAACCAAGAGTGCAATATTATGCAACCATAAAAAAATACAGAATAAAAGCAGAGTAATAAACCTGGACTGGACCAACATATTAGAGATCCTAAATTTCTATAAATACTTGAAGGAAAAATAATGTGAACAATTGCTAGCACAATAGCAAAACTACTGAAATAAGTCAAAGGCATTTTCTTTGCAAGTCTTTTGTTTGGTTTATTGCTTACTGAAATGCAATCCTGTGTAGAAATAATATTCTCAGCGGTGACATGGGTTAGAAGGAATGGTTGTGATTAGTCCAAGATTAGCCCAGGAGCCAACTGATCCAGCATAAGTCATTGTTATCATAGTGTACCCAGGAAATCTTGGAAAAGTAATTTGATTTCCATAACTGTACATATGCAAAATGAAAAAAAAAACAAAACAAAACAAAACAAAACAAAAAAACCAAAAACAAACAAACAACAAAACAAAAAAAACCAAAACAAGCAAACAAAAAACAATAAAACCAGACCAAAACAACAACAAAAAAATCAACAACAATACTTTGTTTAATGAAACTAGAACATAAGAGGTGGAGAAAGACACACCTGAAATTAAACAGCTCAGCTTCTCTTTAGGTGTGTCTACTCCTCTCTGCTTCTTGGTATTCAAGGCAAGAAGCACACAGGAGTACACCACCAAAAATAAAACAGTAGAAGAAAAAATAATAAAAAACCAGCTATTTTAAAAAATCACCAAGGAAGGGAAATTTTACTAGAAATCTATCAATGATTTTCAAGAATAATATTTTGCTTACTTAAAAAAAGTATGATCCCCATATCTTTTACACATCAGGATGGGTCTCAATCTTCGAGGTTTAGCAAAAAAATACCAGCACAGCACTGAGATACTGCTGCCTGCACAACATAACTGTCTGCATGATCAAGGGCATGTTCTTTTCATTTTTATCAGAGGCTAGAAAAGCTTAAGAAGCTACAAACACAAACATATCCATTTTCAGTATTAGCTGCATGTCCTAGGGTTAACATAAGGACAATCATTTAGAAATCAAGATCCAATGAAAGAGAAAAATGACAAGTATTTGGAAGGGAGCTATATCGAGAGAAGAAAACAACCCTCAGCTGGGAATATTAAGTCACAGTCAATCATGTCAAATCTGGTGGAGAACAGCACAGCAAGTTTACCAATTTCACATCCAAGTGAATCAAAGAGTCATAAAATTTCAGTGGAGTGAAATAAAAGAGCATTTCCATGCCAATACAGGACTTTTCCTTACTGGACCTGCTATTTTCAGGTAGAGGTGTTGTGCTGGATTCAGCTGGGGCAGAGGTAATTTTCTTCACAGTGGCTGATATGGGGCTGTGTTGTGGATTTATGCTGAACAGGGTTGATAATTTAGAGACATTTTTGTTATTGCTGAGCAGGGCTTACACAGAGCCAAGGCCTTTTCTCCTCCTTGTATTGCCACAGTGGGAAGGGGGCTGGGGATGCACCTATTTACAACAGGTGGTTTTTGATTTAGAAAATAAATTCAACTATGCCAGGTCTCCATTCAGACAGCAATGTAAGCAGAAAAGTATACCATGAATACTCAGCATAATCCATAGAATGAGTTAATCAGGAGCTTATTACTGTTATATTGCTTGCAGATACGTGCACAGTGTGAATTGTATAAAAGAAGAAGACAATATAACCAAGCTAGAATTTTTATTCCAATACTGGCTATCCATGTAGAAAATAAAAATGCCAATTTCCTGGCTCAGACAATCTTTCTTAGGTGTAGTACCTTTGACAATATCCTCTTTCTAACTGGTTACTTCCCATTAGATTTATTTTGAAAAAGCTTAAATTTATGTGCAGACAATGAGAAATTGTTTCTTCCCTCTGAGCTGTTTGTGTTATGTTCTTAATATATCTTTGAAGAGTTTGACACAGTTCTGTCACTGTCTGGTTATGGGCCAGTTACAAGCTTCCACTGCAGATGAATGGAAGGCAGAAAGATGTGAGCACACATCACAGCCAAAAAAAGACAAGGTTTAGAGCATATTCTACCGAGAATTGCAGTTACTAAGCTCCCTCTTCAGCCTTTGGAAACAAAGACTTAACAGACTAACATGAACTTCGGAACAAAAGAAAAAAACATTTTCTGGAACACAACTGTTTCAATATTAAAAGAATAACAAAAATCAGTCTTGTTTCTCTACAGTCCATACATGGTCACCCTTGAGATTTTATTTCAGTTGAAAACATTATCTAAAAATATTTCCCGAACAGAAATATGCTAGCATGTTTTTGTAAAGGAATTACATGCAGGTAAATGTGCTGTATGTTTAAATGACAGGGACAGTCCCTGAAACAAGAAAGGATGATTTGGAAGCAAGATGAATCCCTGATGGCTCTGTAATAAAGATAACTTTACCCATGTACACAGGTGCTCTAAACTGTCTTCATTACTTGGAAGAGTAAAATCAAACTGATAGCATTACCTGGAGTCTCAATAACATGACATTTTACCTACACTGAGTGACCTCAAAGGCTGGACCCGTTTCTCTCTGCTTTGAAGAAGTTGTTGAGCTTAATTCAGGAGGGACAAGGTAGAATTCTAGAGCCTGTGTTGCACAGTAGATCACACCAGCCACAATTCTCAGGTTAGCAGTGCACAAATAAAGGAAAGCAAGGTAATGGCTAAGATAAAAAGCAGTTTCTTTGTATAAATGGATGCAAACACAACCTGCTATTTGTAGGTACTTTGTTTTGGGAAGAGAAGACCTAATTGTGAGGATGTTTGGGTTTTTTTAAACATAAAAATCCATAAAAGAAACCCTCAGTTACAAACCACAAGAATTCTCCTGGAACCACTTGCTCTATGAGGAAAACAATGTTCTGCATAACAGGACCACAAAGAAGCATATTAGTTTCTGACAAAAAAAATTACTGTTTATTGTCAAGTGGCAAATTATATTTAGGTAATTCAAACAAATCTAGCCTCTCTCCTTTTGGTAGAAATCTCAGATGCTTTGCTTTTCTAATTTGGGATGGCAAATATGATTGGAAGAAATAAGGCCAGAAGAAACAAGTAACCTGAAATTGAAGTCTTGACAACTTACAGAATCATAGAATTATCAAATTATTAGAATTGAAAGGGACTTTAAAAATCATCTAGTGTCAATTCCTTTGCCATAGGCAGAAACACTTTCCACTACACTTTGCTCAAAGCCCCATCCAACCTGGCTTTAAACATTCTCACCACACAACATCTACAACCTCTCTGGGCAGCCTGCCCCAGTTCTTCACAGCAAAGAATTTCTCCACCATATCTAATCTATGTCTGCCATCCTTCATCTTAAGGCCTCCCCCTTGCCTTACTCCCCTCATACTCTTGTGGAAAGTCCTTCTTCACCCCTCCTGAACCCCTTTAGGTCCTGGAAAGCTACTGTAAGGCTTCCCTGAAGCCTCCTCTTTTCTGTATGAGCAGCACTAACTCTCACAGCCTGCATTCATAGCAGAGGTGCTCCAGCCCCCTAATTTAGCAGCTGTCCTCTGCTCTTGTTCCAACATGTCTATAATTCTTTCTTGTGTTGGGGACTGTACTCCAGGTGGAATCTAACTGGAGCAGAGTGGGGGAAGAGACAATCCCCTCCCTCTCCCTACTGCCCACGCTGCTTTGGATGCAGCCCAGGACACATTTGGCTTGCTGGGCTGTGAGTGCACATTGCCAAGACATGATGAGCTTCTCATTCACTATCCCTCCCAAATATTTCTCCCCAGGACTGCTCTCAGTCCCAATTCTTCTCCCTTCTTCAGCCTGTATTGATATTTGAGATTGTCACAACCCATGTGCAGGACCTTTCACTTGGCCTCGTTGAACTTCAGGAACTTACAGACGCACCTCTCAATCCTGTTAAGGTCCCTCTGGCAACCTTTCCCTGACTACCACACCACACAGCTTGGAGTCATCAACAAACTTGCTGAGGGTGCTCTTGAATCTTCTGGCCATGTCACCAGCAAGGATAGTGCTAAGGACTGACCCCTGAAGACTCTACTCATCACTGCTCTCCACGTGGATATTGAGACATTGACCCCAACTCTTTAAGTGTGACCTGCCAATCAACTCCTCATTCAGTGAGTGGTTCATCTGTCAAACCCACATCCCTCCAGTTTAGAGACAAGGTTATAGCATATATGGTCATAGGGTAGAAGATAAAGTTGATTTCATAGAACTATAGTCTGCATTCCTAAAGGAGATGTAAGGACAAATCAAGAAGAGTTGAGTAGTCATGTATTGAAAATGTGTATTTCAATGCTTTTGTTTTGCTTTGCATCATTTATTGAAACAAATTCCGACTTTTAGCTAAACAAAGCTGCTCTTCGGTCAAATAGCTCTTGCTCTGAGAAACATCCGCCTGACTTACTTTCAACTTCCAGCTCCTTGTTTTCATCCATTTATTTTTATTTTCTAATTTTACTTCAGATCATTCTTTATCCCTCTCAGTAATCATTAATTTCAAATGAAGGGTTCCTAGGGTTTGTTAGTCTGTTTATTCAGTCTGTCAGCTGGTTTCTCATAGGTCAGCTCCATCCCATAAGTATTCCATGTTATCCTTCCAACTTTATCCAGTCTAAAAAGGATTAGACCTTTGCAGGTTTGTGTGATAGCAAGCTGTTATAGGCAGATTAGTGACAAGAACACTACGACTAAAACAAGACAAAAACAAATAAAATTCATAATGCCTGGAATATTGATAATACAAGTTTATAAAAACAGTCCACACACCTGGGGGCTCTTTGCAAGACCATTCTTGGCAAACTATATAAATTGCATCAATGACCTAGAGTATGTCAGGATTAATTTAAGAGAATCTTTGTGCAGTTTGGGTTTTTTTAACATCACGTTACACCTTAAAACTTAATTTCTTTATCATTCAGTTAAGAATATGGCATTGATACCATATTATGCTATAGAATTTTTTACCCCCTTTTTATAGGTATTAGGTTTTGTGTCAAGTTTGCTTTCACTAACTTTAGATTACATCATTCTCAAGTATATTACAGCAACACTCCATGGCTTTTGTTCTCTGTACTGTTTTTTAAAAGCATGATGCATCAATATCTTCATTTATACAAAAGATATCATTTTAAGTACATAAATAATTTATATGTACCTGTTACTTGAATTCTACAAACAGAACAAAGTTTGTTGTCTCAAAGAAAGAAATGGAAAAAATATTGTAAGCAATTACTATAGTAAAAAAGAAACATTCCTCTGAAGTGCATTGTTAATTCACAGAACTTCATCACTAGCTAAAACAAAACTTAAATTGCAGCCTTGTTGGAAGTGATGGTTTAATTCTTCTATGATGTATATATAAATATAGCTCAGGAGATGAAAATAAATAAATAAACATGAACTGGATGGTACCAGAAGAAATAAACACTGCCATTGGAAGATAGCTCTGGAAGAGTGAACAGCGCTTTTTCTGAATTTTTGTCTCAGTACCACCAAACACAATGCATGAGTCTTTATTAAAAATAAAACTTCACCCGAATGTGAAAGTATTTTTTTGACTAGTTTATGATGACATGTTCATTTACCATTTCAATCAGATATAATTTTGTTCCCTTATGACTAATGACTGATTAGTGAATTGCTTTTATGCCAAAATAACTGTTTCTAAATATGTTCTTAAATAGATATAATGATTGCAAAAAATTACAGCAGGAAAAAAAGAAGAGCATTTATCAACTGCGCTCCAGATCACATTCAGCTAATGAATGTAGTGACTTGTGAAGGCAATACAGAAAAGTTTTAGGGGAAGAGTTCTATGAAAATTTATCATTAGGAAGAAATAAGGAGCTATTACTTCAGTGATTCTCTGAAAGTATTTTGGAGTAGTGAAACTGAGCATACAGTGTTACTTACAGTAAAAGCTATTCTCTGGAAAGAGAGCTACGGAGTGCTATCAAAATCAAAACTGGAGCTGAACATGGAGGGTAACAAGAAGTTTTCCATAGGTACACCAGCAACCCAAGGAAGAAAGAGAAATGTGAGGATATAGTGACAAAGCCTTTGTTGTCCAGCGACTGCTTTCTCAGTGTGTATAGGTGAGGTCTGCTCTCCAGCCTTTCTAGATCCTACCATAACCGGTTGAGTCCAAGGCTGGAAGTGCTACCCACAACACAAGAATAGAAAGCTCAGAGACGACTTAGGTAAATTGGATGCACAAAAGTCCATGGAAATGGATGGGAGGCATCCAAAACTGCTTATGAAACTTGCCAGCACTATAGTGAAGACCTCTGTTGTTGAAAGGCTGTGTTGTCAGAAGTCTTGATAACAGAAAAATATTGTATCCATCTTCAAGAAGGGTAAAAGGAGGATCTGGGGAACTAAAAGGTGGGCTTCTTAATTTCAGTCTGTGGGATGATTACAGAAAAAAAATCAAAACAAAAAGTTCACAATTCACAAACTGGAGGGAGCTGTTGATCTACTGATCATCATCTCAGTCATTCCTAGAAATCTTGACAAATTTGAGAAATACACTTGAAGAATCTTCATGAAGTTCAAGAAAGGAAATGTGAAGTTTGGCACCTTGAGAAGAATACTCCCATTCAACAGAACAGGTTGGGGACTGACTGGCTGGAAGCAGGCTTGCAGACAAGAAGCTGAGGGCCTGATGGACAAGTTGAACAGGAATCAGAGTGTTTCTTTACAGCAAGTAAGCCATTGGTCTGCATTAGTAGGAGTATAGGAAGGACATCAAGTAAAAGTGACTCTTCCCTTTGCTGAGTGTTATGAAAATACCTCTGAAGTATTGTGTCTGTTTTGGGCAGAAAAAAGAGAGATGAACAAAACTGGAATCAAATGAAGAGGGTCTGTGGACTCGAGCATGTGATGTCATTTGAGCCAGAAAAGATGCTAAGGAGAAAATCCAGTTGACCATCTTCTTAAATGGATGGTTACAGAGAAGTCAAACTTCAGAACAAAAGGCAAGGGCCAATTAACACAAGTTGCAGAAATGAAAATGTGATCAGATGTTGGAGAGGAAAAAAAAATATAAATGTGATCCGGAACAAGTTTCCCAGCTTATTAAAACCACAAATGCTTACAGAAGTGCTGCAAATGCTTCCTTTGCTCAACAAATGCCCCCAGCACACCTTTTGATGTTTGACTGGTCAGTCAGTCTTTGGCATCTCTGCTTTAAACACCCAGCAATTATAAATCACATGAGAAAATTACTTCAATGTAAATGAAGCTAATTGTTTGGTAGAAGGGACAATTGTTTTGTATTTCCAAAACTAACCAGAGTCAGCTCAGTCTTGTTTACCTGATTGTTTCCTCACAACTGTTTTTAAAATAATACTAACTGCAGATCTTGGCAGGTGAAGACCAACTATTTCAGTATGGAAAATTCACACTATGTATCTGCCAGCAAGCAGAATGTAAGAAAATTGAAGAAATTATTAAAAAAATAATCAGCCTCATATTCAATATCCTACATGGCAAAAGAGATTGCATTAAATACTAATGGTCTGTTCACTTTAGAAAATAAATAATACATCAGCTGTCAACAACTTTTGGCAGCTGTTAGTAGATTATCATGGGATTAGGTGTTTGGAGTTGTAGACAAAGTATTTGTTTGACAGAGTTAAGGGTTTAATTGCAAGTTTTCTAAAACCTTTATTGATTGCAGAGTCACTTGCAGGACAACACACCTATAACCAACAATTTAAAACCAGCAGGAGTGTTGAGACCCTGACGGGACTGTGAGGCTGATTGTCCCTGTTCACCTTCCCATGTGCTACCCTCACCCTCAGACCCCATTTCAGCCCAGCCTAGGGCCACCAGTCTCAGCTCCAGGACTGCCCTGCAGCATTTGTTCTCCAGCTCCACTGCAGCTATACTCTGCCCAGTCATGGTCATGGCTCACAAATTTAAGGCATCAGGGGATCAAAACCACAAACACAATTCCTGGAGGACCTGCTGCAAAGGAAACTTCCCTGTCTGACTGTACAAGGCCAACTCAGACAGCCACACTTGTTCTACCTGAGCTGAAACCGTCACAGCAACACACCCCTACAGCCTTACCAGTTCCCAAGTTTCCCATAGCATCTCAGGTTTCCAGATCCTTAACATAATTTAGTCTTGTTACAATAAACAGCAAAAAAACCTAAAACCAGCCTGAGCTGGTGGCTTTGATGAAGGATCCCAAATAACATACCCCCTGGGTTTTTACATCTTCATGGTCAAAATGCTGGAAAGTCTGGAGTCATTGGCTCCTGCTGTGTCCAGTGACCTGGATGGGCCACAGGTGCCCTTTGTTATGTGAAGGCTTAGCTGTTCATGGCCTCTTGGCTCAACCTGCAGCTCCATCAGAAGCTCCACACTAAGCTCCCTGCACTGAACATCTTCCTCAATGCCACTCCTGTGTGTTCTGAGATATTTGAGGACACACACGCACAATTGTGAGCTACAAACTTTGTATTCCAAGCTGAAAGTAACCCGGGTAGATTTAGAAAATATCCAAAGATTTTTATCTCCTCACAGCAAAATAATTCACAAAACTTTTGCAGGCATAAAATCATTTATGTTACAGCTGGAATTTTGGCAGCAAAATTAAAAACTCAATTACCTACGTAAAGCCATGCAAATAACTTCTCTATCGAATGTCTTCTATGACCTTCAGTTATCTTCCTTATTTTTCTCTTCTAAGACATTTGAGATTCACTTTTCTTTGGACAGAAATCTTTTGTAAAGATCTGTCAGCAGTGTTTTGCCAATATATATATATATTTGTCATCCAAAAGTAATCTTCATGCCCAATTAAAACAGAAGTTCGTACTAAATCAATATTAGAAGTTAATATTTTGCCCTTACTGAAATAGGCTGTCTTCTGCTTCAGCTAACCCAAAATACACACCATGACTCAGATTGTATTTGATTTACCTGTTCAAAAAAGGAAAGCAAAATAAAAGCTATGTTTACAAAACTACGGGAAGTAGGATGTAATTTTCCACAGCAGCCCATAGATTGAGAGGTAAGGTGTCCGTGGAGTCCAAACAGACAATCCTGAGCTTACTCTGAATGTGACTCAGATTCACTAGATCAACAGATCTTGACCTAAAAACAAGCCCTTCCACTCTTCAGAGTATCTTGGTCCAGTATCCTCACCAAGCTGACCATCAAAAACAGAGAGACCCTCTGTGCTGGGATGCCTGTCTTCAAAAAGAAGTGGATGCAGCACATTCAAAAAAAAACAAAAAAAAAACCTTACCGTGAGTAAGAAAAGCCTGACAGTGAGTGCAGGATGTTTTGCCTAAGCTCATCTTAGCTGATTTTAGCTTGGACAGTAATGATAGCAATAGCAGCAATCAGGTACTCATTCCCTGAACCCGATCTAGATTAATTTTGGTTGATAACAATTCATTATGGATGGGATTGCCTGCGATTTTAACTTAAATGTGTCATGCAAGACAGCAGTTGAATACCAGAGCTCTCAGACTATAAATATTAATCTTAAAAATAAATAAATAAATAAAGAAAAACAAGTCTTGATGATTTTTGTCACTTCTAAAGTAAAGCTGAAAAAACTTGACATTGATTCCTCCATTCTCAAATACGTACCTTCCAGAATCTGAGTCCTACCCTAATCACTTTGCTAAAAGGTAGACTGAAAGTTGTTTCATGTTCTTTTTCTCTGAAAATCAAAACACAAATTATCATTATAGACTTTTTTTAATGCCACTAAACCACATCTGGGATCTACTATACTTTTTAGATAAAACATGTAACATGAATAAATTCCATGACATTTACTTTGAACTTCACCTCCAAACTGTAGTGACCAACCTGACTCTTCCTCACTGTGTAAGGAGAAATGGTTGGACACACATCGTTTTCCATGTATCTACGTGGACAGGTAATCAACATATGTTACAGTCTGCTTTTCCTGGCTCTCTCCCTGTGAGATAAACCTCCAGAATCTTTTCTAGATTAAAAATCATTCAGCAAAATCTACTGAAATTAATAAGTAGTTCAAGAGCAGTCAAAATTACATTTATGGTAGCCTCCCTAGTTACCAATCAAACAAAAGAGCTCCAGTTGAGCTGCCATGCTTTTCTGTTTACTTCTGTCAGCAGCCCAAGGAGAGTGTGCATGATTTCATGTAGAAACACATGGCTCTCTTCTCAGGGTGGGTCCAGCATGGAAGTAAAAAATGGCTGTATAGGATTTGACTGACTTTTTAGGGAAGGAACTGGGTGCCAGTGCAGCTTAAAAAAAGCATTATTTTATTAATCTCATTTGTAATGTTCAAATCTCTTTGCTTTGACTGTCAAACATCTGGAAAACTGTAAAAAAATTAACCTACAAGTCTGGAGCACTTTGGGATTGGTGCATTTCAGGATACCTGAAACAATTTTAATAGTAGGTCCTTGAGAGTGGGTTCCTGTCATCACAAAAGGGGCTAGAGAGAGAACCTTGCTTCTCAGTGACCTAGAGGGCTCAGCATAAATCTGTGGGCTCAAACACAGCAAAAATAGCACATGGGCTTTGTCTGGAACTGTGGTATTTTAATGGAACTAACCTGTAAGAGAAATGCTTACCATGCTCACCAGCTAGCCAACACTGCCAGTGTGGCAATTATTTTCAATTACATTCTTTTCCTCACAAGAGCTCCATCTTTAAAATGTATCATAGCATTCAAAAGGCAACAATTCAGAACCAGTAAAGCTTCAAGCCTGAAAAGTAATTAATTTTCTCCCATGATTTGAATCTAGAATCTTGGTAATACATTATAGCCCACTTAGGCAATTTATAATGAGCAAAGTTTATTCATTGAGGAAAGGTCCCTATTTGCGCTGACTTTAACCCTGTCTCACAAATGGCTGAGTGACACAGTGGCCAGAACAAAACTGGGCTGGACTACACCTTAGCATGTATGCACTGCACTGGGTACAACTGATCAGAAGATACACAGAATTAAAGCTCTGTCTCCCTCCCCACATGCAAATAAACACCATATTTAAATAGTCAAAAGCAGTTCAAAATCTGGTTCTTAGTATTCCCATCTTTATTACAGTCACATTTCTGCTTCTGGAGGCATATCCCATCAGATTCTAAATCATTCTTATTGTGGCAATTTCCATATTTCACTAGACCTTTTGCAATTCTGTAGTTATTGATGTTAACTACAAAAAGAATAATCCCCAATTTCTCCAGTAATGAACAGCGATTATCTCCCCAGACCCTGAGGGTGACTTTGAAAAGAATGTTAGTTTTCTCAAATGGAGATATGTAAACAGATGTTGTATTTGTCATCTGAATAAGCTTTCCAGAATGATCACTAAAGTCACTTACCCATATGGAACATCATATGTACCTACTGTTTAACTGGGCAAAGCATATTCCTTGGTCTGAAGAAAATATATAATTTGTGATGTCTTTGGATCAGCAAAGAATACTTTTTTATTTTTTTAACTGGATGAAACTGTTTTCAAGACTCCTGTCTCACCTGCAGCACAACAGTGTGTACAGACAAGCAAGATCTTATGGATGAGATCACTTACTTATTCCTGTGACTGCTGGTTTCAACCAGCTCTTCTGCCAAAGTGTTTCTATGTTTCACTAGGGAAGCCATTTAAAATAACATTATCACCTATGGTCATGGCATATGCCTAGTTTTCTCACTATTGAAGTTAAAAGCTTTGGTTGAAGTTGAAAGCTTTGGCTCTAATTTGCAACAAGATAAAAAAACACCAAAAAATGCATCTGATATCAGCACGAATTTTCTCATATATTTCAGCTGCTTTACAAGGCTTAAGAAATCCTTAATCATCAAGCATGAATAAATCAAACATCTAAAATTAGTATGAAAGTGAGTATAGGTTTTCAGTTTGGGGTTTATGTTTGTTTGTTCCTTTACCTGTGCTCTAATTTGCCCTAGAATTTGTTATCTGATTGATCACATTTCCTCTCTCCTCTCCTGGTTCCCAGCTGCACTTCCCTTATCCTGTCTTTCACAGAACCCATCAAGATAGATGGATTCATGTAACCACTAATGCCCAGTTTTAAAGCTACTCAGACTCAAAATGTGGCTGTGGTAACACAGCTGTTCCCAAACTCATACAGTCTGTTTCTCAGTCCGACTGATTATTCTGGGGCATAGAACAGAAACACTCCGTGCTTCCAGTTCCAATAAACATACACATCCAAGGATGGAGTGACTTGTTATGGCAAAAGGCTGACTTCATCTTGAAGCTAATCATGCTTAATCCCTGGGAAAATAATACCCATGCACTTTGGTTAGCAGTGGGAGCAGTAAGAACATTCAGCATGTGCAAGAAAAAATAGCTCTTTGAAGACTTAATTATTATCTCTAGCAAATATATGGAGAACCTTTGTGAGTTCTGGATTGTAACTCAGCCAAATTTGTTTGCATTTTCAAAAGCACCACCATTAAAGAAAATAATCTGGCTTTTCTAGAAGTGCTGGAATGTCAGAAATACAAAATATCAGTCCATAAAGGACTAAATTACTATGGTCAGATCAACTAGCTTGAGGCAGACACAGAACAAAGTTATACACTGAGAAATGTTTGTACAGACAGAATCAAGCCTTTCTAATAGTAAAAGATGTTACCAGTTCTGCACTCCTTTTCTGGTTTTAGCTGGGCTAGAGTTACTTCATAGTAGCTGGTACAGGGCTGTGTTTTGGATTTGTGCCGGAAACAGTATTGGTGACACAAGGATGTTTCATAATTGCTGAGCAGAGCTCACACAGAGCCAAGGCTTTTCTGAAAGCTCCTCACCCCACCCCATCAGTGAGGAGACTGGGGATGCACAAGGAGCTAGGAGGGGACAAAGCTAGGACAGCTGACTCTGACTGACCATAGGGATATTCCAGACCACAGGGAATCATGCTCTGCAGATAAAGTCGGGGGAGAAGGAGGAATTGGGTGCATTTGGAGTGATGATGCTTTTCTTCTCAAGTTCCCATTAAGTGTGATGGACAGTTGTCCCAGAGATGGATGAACACCCACCTGACATGGGAAGTGGTGCATGAATTCCTTGTTTAGTTTTGCTTGCACAAGCAGCATTTTATTTACCAGCTAAACTGTCTTTATTTTAACCCACGAGTTTTCTAAGTTTGACTTTTCCAGTTCTCTCCCTGATTCCAGTGAGGGGAGCAAGTGTGGGGCTGAGCTGCTGACTGGGATTAAACCATGACAATATCAAATTCAGCTGTGATAGCTATGATGTAATAATTTTAATTACTTTCTCAAGTTAAGCAACTTTGGTTTTACTAAGTCTATAATTTATCTCAACCAGACTTTTTCCTTGAAATACACTTAAACATTTCCTATGGTTTGGGTTTTTTTTGGTTTTGTTATAGCATCAGTAGTGCAAAAGGAAATGTTGACTCTTTTACATCCACTTGATTCAGACAGTGCTGCATGAGGTACAGATTTCTTTGTCCTCATGGCAGCTGTTCCAAGTGGTTCTGCTCGCTTCTGCCTTCACCTTTCCTTTCTTCACTCTCCACATCTGTTTGTTTCAGCCTCTAATATTCAAGCTTCTCATTATACTTCCATTCCCCTAGCTGAGACTTGTGATGCATTTTATTGGTTTTTACTATTATAAGTATTTCTGTCATAAGGTAAAGGTACTTCCAAGCCTCCTCCTTGTTCTTCCTCTCATTTAGATATTTCAGGTACCAAAAAATACATTTTCAGAACTTCACCAAGAGATTCTCTAATGCAAATTGTTAGCAGTTCTGTTACAAAATGTTTCAGCATCCACCTGAGAGTTGGTAAACACATTAAAAAGAAGATATGCCAGCGAAGACACTTTCAAGTACAGCTTGAATGGTGCCGTAAAGGAGAAACAAGCCACCAGTGTATCTATGAGTGGATCCAGCAAATTCATGTTAATTAATTTTTGTACTTCATTAAAGAAGTTAGGATTCACAACTTAATGGACCTTGGATTTTACTTCTCCTCCATCCAAAGTATCTTAATGACAGTATCAACCAAATTAGCATAGACTTTCATTTATTATATTCTTGTTGAAGTTAAAAGTAATGAGATAAAGACATAATAATGAAAACAGCAAATAAATAAACATGGATTAAATGTAAAATGCATTACTCCTTTTACAGCCTTTAAAATATGCCTTTTTTTGAAGGTTACCATTAGCAAACACACTTAGAATCACAGTATTCTATAATGGTGTGGGTGGAAGGGACTAGATCATCTAGTTCCAACCCCTCTGCCATGGACAGGGCACCTTCCACTGGACCAGGTTGGTCAGAGGCCTTGAACACTACCAGGAAGGTGGCATCCACGGCTTCTCTAGGCAAACTGTTCCAGTGCCTCACCACCCTGATAATGGAGGATTTCTCCTAATACCTCATCCAAGTCTACCCTCTCTCTGCTAGAAGCCACTACCCCCTGTCAGGCCCTGCCAAAAGGTTTGTTCCCATCTTTCTTATAGGCTCCATTTTGGCACTGGATGATGTTACAAGGTCTTCCCAGAGCCTTCTCTTTTCCAGTATGAACAACCTCAGCTGTCTTAGACTATCCTCATTGGAGAGGTGTTCCAGCCCTCTGAGCATCTTTGTGTCCTTCTCCAGACTTTCTCCAACACATCCACATCCTTCTTATGTGACAACACTCCAGGGAGGGTCCCACAAGAGGAAGGGTGCAGAGTCCTCTCCTTGGTTCTGTAGCAGACCCCTACAGATGCCACCTGTCCCTGCTCTCCCTTTAATCCTGACCCATAAGCTCGTGGTCTCCCCCTCACCCATCCCCAGGGCGAGCTCCGTGAGCTCAGGCTGGTCAGGGACGTTGAGCAGAAGGATAATGACACAACTAATTTGAAGATAAACAGATGAGCCCACACTAATGTAACTGGTACACTTGACTGATGATAACTTTCCCCCCTACTGAATACTCTTAATGACAACATCAGATTTAAGTTTATTGTGCTGTTAGTACCAAATGAAAACAATAAGGGCATGTGGGTTACCAAACAAAGAGCCATTTCATTTAGTGAGTCTGTACTGAAGAAGTCTCTGCAGTAGTAGGTGTTAAGAGCTGAACTTCAACAAATATAGAACAAAACAAGAGATGAAAGTCTGTGTTGTGCCTTTGAGATTTTCTACATAGCTCAGGCATCATTAAAAGGAGTTACTGCAATCTGAAGCACAATAATTGCCTGGCACTGCCTCCCTGTGTCATTCTGACCTGAGTGCCTTTGTGCATCCAGGTTAAACCCCACTGCCAAGGGCAAACTGCAGAAGGGCACAGGGAAGGTGGCCTGACGTTGTTCTTGCATGGAGCCAAGCACTCTGCAGGAGCTGCTTTGGGCTGCTTCCCAGTTCTTCGAGACACAATTAATGAGGCCAAGACGTGGCTTCAATCAAATTCAGTCTCAGAGCAGAGCCGTTGCTACAGCCAAAACCTTCTCAAGGTGCAGTGATCCCCTACAGACAGCGACCCTGCCTGCAGTACCCGGAGACCACAGGGAGTGTGTGATAATATCCTCCAGTACACCAGCCCCTCCAGCAGCCCTGCTTCCAGCAGGATTCCTGACGCCAGCCTTGGCAAGCATCCCCAGCATTAGGATCTCCAGCAGCAGGGGATGGAGGAGAGAGAGGAGGGGAGAGACACAGCTCAATGGAATGCTGTCCCCTAAAACTGATAAGGAGTTTTGGACAGGTAGAAGAAAGCCGTTATGAAAGGAGCAGGGGTTATCAGTTCTCTGGGTGTTTTTTACCAGTTCCATGTTGTTGAGGTCTTTTCCCCACTTTTTTAAGCTTTTTTACACATAAGAAGTTTAAGAATGCTTTGAAGACCAGACTTTTCTAATTAAGTGGGTTTTTTCTTACTGTTAAATAGTTAACACCTGATGCAAAATTAATTTTTTTAATTCTTTTGATCCCAGGCAATAAATTACAGCAGATTATTAACATTTCAATTTACACTAAATGCATTTACATTTAAATTAACCTTATTTAAATACAACTTTATTTTTAATGTTAATACACCAATCCGTAAATTCCTTATGAACTTTTTTTCTGACCAGATACATTCAAAAAGACAGTCTTGAAGTAGTACTCAAGATAATGGATACAACAAATCTGAACAAATTTTTCAAAAGGACTGATCAAATATAATTAATAATTAAGAGCAGTTTCACATGATTGAAAGTATAAACCCTGACACTTTCCTAGATGGTTCTAGTAAATAACAGTATCTTTGCTGTATATTTCTTTTAGAAATTACTTTAACAAGTCTTACTTTTTTTCTCTCTCTCTTCTGAAAAGTCCTTTAGTGTTGCTTCTAGGGGATCAAAAAATATTTAAATGTTTAAGATTCATACTTGTCTATCAGCCTCCTGAAACAGTTTCAATGAATACACAGGTTTTTTTTAATAACATTGAAAATACAACAATTTTATCTATCTTATTTTACATATAACTACCTGCATATGCCAGTTTATGTCCCCTTTTTTAATGTTCAGTGATTGTACAGTCAATCAGCCAGGACCAAAACAGATACAATATTTAAATAAATTTGCAAGTGATTGCATACTTGAAAAGGTCACTGTACAGACTAAATAGCACAAGAATCATACACACTAAAAGAAAAAAAAGATTAAAAGTTAAGCATGATCAACTTATAGTTTTCAATATAGTAACTTGGCCTTGAATTATAATTGCCTTCTACACTGCTAAACCTGCTGCAGCAAGAGGAATACTTTCAAAAATATGTAAGAAATTTAGAGACCCATATCACATTCTTAAATCTTTTCTCAGTAATAAACTGGGTAATTACTGACTTATTTCCTACATTTCCTCACTTGGCTTCAACAATTTTTTTTAAAATTTAGGATATTCATTACTCCTTCCTTCACAGCCTGCAAGGTTTGCGCCAAGAATTAAGGTTTTTGGTAGCTAACTGCATTTGGTTGAAAAAAAAAGGGAAGTGTGCAAAACACCTAAATATAACTTGCTTTTACGTAGTATCTTCAGAAAAAAAGGGTACATAGTAATTTAATCTACATTGAATAAAGCACTTTAGGTTGAGGCAAGGGAATCAATCGTCAGTTATTAACAGAGAAAAAATAATGCAAAATAAATTAGAAAATATAATAATGACAATAAGTGGCCTAAAGATAAACTTAATAAAATAAATGGGATATGTGAAATGGCACAATAATGAAATATTTTTGAAGATATTTTTTCAATATCAATCTCACAAAAGTTGATTTTTCTTTTTTGGGCTCAACTGTGGCCAGTTGGACAAAACTGGAGAATCAAATTTGTAAGGAGAAAAATCTGAATTAAAATCATACAGCTGTCATCTTGTCAGCAAGTACAGGAATGCAACCATTGGAACAAGATTCCAGAGAGGTTGTGTTGCTCAGTAATTTTGTGACTCCCTCTTAAAATTTCAAAGCTGAAATTATGACCACTGGAACAGAACATTTTTCCAAGTATAAAGTATCACACTGAAGCACATGTTGGAAACTCTTTGTTTCAATTCAATGCAGTGCTTAAAGGAAAATTGCATTTGCTCATAGAGGCCAAATAATGCTGCTGGGTTTTTTTAAGATAAATATGTAAAGTATCACAACCCTCATGTTTAGCAATAATAAAGTGATATCTGATTCAAAGCACATGCAAAAGAAATTTAGCTGAAGGAATCCCACAAAGGTGTCAAATCAGATGGAATCAAGGAATTTCAGTGCAAAATTCTGGCTGAAATCAAGATAGATTCAACTACATTCAGACTTGGCCAGGGCTCACACAATAGTTTAAATTACTGGAAATGTGGGGATTTTTCACCTAGGAGACAGAATTCTGAGGTCTCAAAGTACTTGTGTAGATAGAAAACATTTCTTCATCCTCCTATTTTACACTTCTGATCTGATATAACAGGATCATTGTCAGAAGCATGAATATATATATATAGATCTTCAGCTCTCATTCAACAATTTGTATGTGTGTGTATATATATATATACATTATATTTGTATGATTTAAAGAAATAATACTATAAAATTGCTGTGTGGAGTCCTGGAAGTCTGAAATCTCTATAACCTGCCACATCCCCATCATAAACCTGCCAGGCAAATACTTTTCCATGCCTAGCTGCCTTCCATCTCTGCAGTGCTCCTGCTGCAGATGGTGTCACAGCAAAGGGAGCCCTCTGCTCTCCCTCCTTCTCCTGGAAACAGCAGGTCCTCTGCAGAAAGTGGTCTGCTGTGTTCCTGAACACATGAATTGATCTGTCAGTTAACCCTTGATCACATAAATACCATGCTACTTCCCATATTTCCTGCTCAAGAGACTTACTGGCTATAATTCCATGTTTCTGTTGAAAAACATTTTAATTCTCCGTTAAAGATTATACTTCAAAGCTTGGCGTAGGTAAACTGCTAATATGACATGCAAAATTAATGCCAAGGTGTCAAAAATGTTCTTAAGAATATGACATAGGGCTTCAAAACAATAATTTGCTGGTTTGTTTTTTTTTTTTTGGGGATTTTTTTGTTGTTTTTTTTCTGCTTTTTTGGGGGGAGGGGGTCTTACTATCTTGACTTTCTTCATAATCCAGGTAAAACCTGATTGTTGTTGTATTTTCAGAATAAAAAAATAAATATGTGATTTTCTGTATCGAAACTAGTAAAGTGAAACAATGGGCCCAGTTAAATTGTGGCCTTCTGTTTATACACGGCTAAAAGCTTCTATCTAAAACACACAGTAGCCAGCATTAATTATTTTAATTACAAAGTGGAAGTAGAATACAAAAGCAGGAGCTAACTTCACTATTGCAAAGAGCTTTACATTTAGATGAGTGATGAACAATTATAGCAAATTGCTTCAAGGATGACATCATCTGGTGGAAAAATGGATGAAGAGAGAAAAAAAAATCCCCCCAATGCTTCACCTCAATACATTTTCAGTGGTCTACAAAGTTATTTCTCTCTAAAAAGAGTCCCATTTCCCTCTTCCTCTCTCAACCAGGGCTTGTGTGCGAGTTAAAAAGAAAGGGCATGAAACGTATTTCAGCCAACATTTGGCTGAACCAACTTGGCTGTCAAACCAAGTGCAGTGACTACAGAAGCCACGAGATGGCACATGGTTTGTGCCCTGGTTCTTGTAGTAAAAACAAAAGCTTGTGTTAGGAATTAGAAGGATGAGTTTCTACAGCTTTATTAGTTTTGTCTTTTTAGCAACAAACATTTTCCGCTTTGTGATTGCAAAATCTGACTTCAATTGCTGCAACTATTGAAGTTTCAGAAAAAAAAAATCATGCAAGGGCATTAATCCCACCTTCAGAAAGTATAGACATAGTATGGCAGTGAAATACACTGCTTTTACCTAAAAACCCATTGCAGCATGCTCATGGGCCTATTTTGGTTAAAATAATCTGACTACAGCAAACAAAAATAATTTATAAAACTATGGCAATGAGCAAAACACTAATACAATATGCAAATCCAATGAGTATAGCCTATGACTTGCTTCCAATCCCTGAAATTGTTTTATAAAATGCATTCATGACCAAGGCAATATTTAGGAATCTTACACATCTGCATCATTCCTACAGCACTATTTATGCCCACCAAAACTGATGTCTTGTGAACCCATTTCCTTCTCCATGGAAACTACCCGAAATACGGCAAATGATGAGAACAACTTCATGCAAACTCTTCAGGAGCAAAGACAGTCACATTAATTCCCATGACCTCATCCCCAAATACTGATCATATGTATTGAATAGTTGTATTCCATGAAAGTTTTCAGAGTTTGCTTTAGAGATTTATTCTTTATTGGAAGGAAAAATGTGTCTCTTATCCAGCAGGTGTGGGAAGCAGGACAGTGACTGCTTTCTACTTTAGTATATCTCTGTGATCATTTTTGCTCTCCTTAGTAGGAACTCCTGCTTTCTAAACACACTTTCTGGCATCATACAGCAGTTTGGTATCACATTTGTTCCAGTTTCAGACACTGAAAACTGTGTCCTGAAGAAGATAGATATGAGAAACTGTAATGTAAATACCAACTTTCCTTCTGCCATAGTTCACACAAGACCAGAATGTCTAGCAGGACATTATTTTGGACTAATAGACACTGACTATTAAGTTCTGAATGTGTCTTCTGAGCATTTTACAGGCTAATTTTACTTTCAATGCATACGGTATAATTATGAAAACTATCTATAAACTCCCTTCAAGTGAGCTAGAAAAGCAATACTCCAGTTTTCTTAATAAAACCTCTGAGCTGCAGTGTTTCGAGGTTTCAAATATTAAAGCTACATTTTATGTGGTGTTTATCTACCACATGACAGGATTCTAAAAGATGGTTTCCAATTCAATTCACAGCAGTCCCATCTACTGGTTATTGATATTCCTATGATTGTGTAAAATTATATCATATTTTCTTTCCAGTTTGGGAATATTTCTCTGGTTTGGATTTTATTAAACCTAATAATCTTATAAGCTAAATTTGTCTTATACAAGTCAGGCTGCAATCATATACTAGAGAAGAGATTAATGAGATGAAATTCTATTCTCCAGCTCTATCCCTTTTGATCTCTTCAGTGGAACTCTTGTACCCTAAAAAGGCAGGGATTTCAAGAATCAATTCTTGAAGTCCACCAACACCTTATATGTGATCAAGTGGTATGGGAACAAATGTATTTAGAAAATCATTCAGTGCATACTTTTCACAGTTTTGCAATGTCTTACTTGATTCTTAATGGTGTTAACACAGGTCCATTGTAACACTGACTTATATTCGTTATAAGCAGTCCAGAAATATCCATATGACTAATTATCTCAATATAGTGGATTAAAACCAGTTATTAAGGGAATTGCATACTGCAGAAGATGACTGCTTTATATGTGTGAAACAAAAGAAACATTCTTTTATTGTCTCTTGCTCTTTGCCTTTGAGACTCACTACTTTGGCACTTCAAAAAGCAACACCAGAAGGCAAGATAAAGACAGTGACAGCAGGGGAAGCCTCAGGAAGAAGGGGAAGGAAGACTGTATTTCTTTTCTCAAGGATTTGTTTAGGCCATGAAAGATTTATGCAGTATAACAATTATAGAAAGGTGTTTTCCTTCCCTATCTAATTAGGGTAAAATTGCATTAAGAAATTGAATGCATATTTTATTCCATTCAATTCCATTGTAAAGGACACTAGACTTCAACAAACTGCAGTAGCTAGAAGAAAATACCTACTACATTTGACTGCATTCAAGCAGCATCAAAACAGCAAAGACTTTTGTACACAACTGGTGGCACAGCAAGCTGCCTGCAACCTACATGCAAAGGGAAATACTTAATTCCCCCCCTCTCTTAAAATTACAGCCTGCAAAATATTTATGGCAGCCAGTTAAGTTGACACAAAATACGTGACACTTTCCATGGGGAATAGTGACCTCTCAGGCGAGCTAAAGACTGGAAAAGTGAACACAAAATATGACATGTACACAGCACACGTGAACTTTAACTCCAAATTGCTGCCATCATGATGGAACCTGTGAAAGAAGAAATGGCTTTACCAGTAAAAGGGATCAGCATTTAGTCCAATTTAATCACTAATTTAGTCAATGAAGGACATGCAAGCTTTTCAGACTTCAAAGAACTTCAAACATCAGATATTGAACATGCACAGCAATAAAGGCATATAAAGGAAGGTGAGAAGGGCTTCAGATCCATTCTGGAGCACAATTAATGTCAGTCTCATTTGACTGTGAATATGATAGAAATTTCTTTTGCTCAGATGGCAAAAACGAAAAGAGATGAGGACACCTAAAAGAGATGAGGACACCTAAAAGGCCTCAAGCCCACACTGGACAGGGCTTTGAGCAATCTGGTCTAGGGGAAGGTGTCCTTGCTCATGGCAGAGCGCTTGGAACGAGATGATCTTTAAGATCTCTTCCAACCCAACCCATTCCGTGAGTCTATGGTACTAAGGCTGTTTCCAGGCTGAACCGAGGCTAGCAAGATATTACAGAAACCATGTGAGCTGGTATCCTAAGTCCCAGATGCTATTCCAAGGCCAGAAGGCATGACAAGGAGCAGAAAGTAGCCCTTCCAATTGCAGTAAAGCAGTGAGTTTACCATCTGATTCATTGCTCTTTAACCAACATTTCCAAAGCTGTGAATCAAATCACCAACCACAATATGGTCTTCCCCAAAAAAGTCTGAAGTATCTTAAGTAGAAATCTTTAAAAAAAGGGCTGGTGTTGATTGTATACATTCCTTCTCTAAGGTCTGTTTATGTCTCCCTGTTTTTTTTCTTACCTGACATTTTCTCAATTTTTCCTCCTTTTGTTTTGCTTCTCTCAGGATTTTCAAAATGTACTGCAAACTGAATATTATAACTTTTAATAGAATCCTCCTTAATCTGGAATGAACTTAATTTTCCATTCTCAGATATTGTAACTCATTATATAATCCATAGTTTGCTGAAAAACCTCTTTTGTTTAACCTCTGTAGGCAGCTAAGCTCCCCACAGCTGCTCACTCCTTCCCAGTGAGATGAAGGAGAGAATGGGAAGAAGTTCCAAATTCCTACTCCAGCTAAAACCAATAGAAAACCAAAAAACTCAACAGTCTTTTAGAGATATTCCCTCCCAACCAAATGTAAGAACAGCAGCACTGACTGCACCAAGTGGCCAAACTACACAGCATCCCATGTCCCAAAGTAGCCAGAAGAGAATAAAGAAGAATTCCCACCTAGTTTCAATTTCTAGGTGTGCTGACAACCTCTGCTCTCTAGGAGCTTATCGCCTACTCTCCTAGTTCCTTAATCTGCACTACCACAGATTTTGGGAATGGAGCCTTTCTCAACCTGGAGCAGTATGGGAATGCCCAGAACAGAATAGAACACACTAATGTTCAGCTGGAAGGGACCTACAGTAATTTCACGACTATAAGGCGCACCCTTTTGACTAAAATTTTGACCAAAACACCAAAGTGCACCTTATAATCCAGTGCCCCTTATATATGGACAAAGTTCACACATTTGCGGACCCAGAAGTGCGAGCTGAGCCACAGCAGCTGTGGCAGCTGCACCAGCTGGCACTGGAGATGGGCAGGAGTGCCAGGGCCCACGGCATGGGGAGGGTGCCTGGGGCTGCGTTTAAAGGCTACGCCGATACGTGAAAAAATGTTTGCAAATTGAGCACCTGCCAGTAAACCCTGTGATCACACGATTCCATTACTCATTCATTACTTTGTTGTGCACGGATCCTCACTGCAAAAAAAATGTGCACCTTATAATCTGGTGCACCTTACAGTTGTGAAATTACTATACAGGAATCTAGCCCAACTGATCTAGACCACTTCACGGATGGCCAAAATGTTATAGCAAATTATGCTGCACTGTTATTGGATACCAGGGCGAAGAGATCAGCACCTCCATCTTCACTCTGGTGTAGTGCAGCCCCCCAGTACCCCTTAGGCTCACCCACACAACACAGCTGCTCTAAGTGTGCCCCTCTGTCACTGTCCCTCTCCAGCAGAGATACTTGATAGCGTGTCTTCATCCTTCCAGCCTGGGCAGGACTCTGCTCTGGCCATTGCATCTGAGGATGTTCTTGACTGATTTACCAAGGTCAGAGACATTTTGGATTATGCTGAAGAAATGCCCCATGATGTGCATACTGCTCTCAAGATATCCCATCCACTATGTCTTCCCAGCATTTGTTTCAAGGGGTAAAATTCCCACACTCCTATTTCCTGTAAAGGATGTCCCACTGAAAGGGTAACTCCTGCTTGACATTCTGCATCTGTTCTCTTCATTTCTGCTCATGTCTGTCTTTTTCAGTGCTCTCCGGTTTTCCCAGTAATTTCTAGGATAGAAGAAGGGGTCTGAGACTTGGATTTTTTTTTTATTTGTTTGTGGTCTGTTGGCTTGTTTGGGCTTTTTTATATTTGTTTGTTTGGGGTTTTTTTCAGCTGAGTTTATCATATTTGGGAATGACCATAACCAAGATTTCTGTCCAGGGTATCCAGAACACATGATATTAGAAGTGTTCATCCAGTCTCCACTTTTTGCATGCACAGATCTACAATAGCTCATTCTAAATTTCATCAGCCATTTTATCTTTAAGATAAAAGTCTTTAAGTCTTTTAAAATCCTTTTGTAGTTAATCACCCAGAGTTTCTTTCCTAGATAAATCTGCACTTTATGATCACCTAATAAATACAATTCTTGACTATTCACCCCAAACTTAAATGAGGCAGTACACAAACCAAATGTATTTTGCTCTTCCCCCTCCCCAAGAATCAGTCACTACACAAAATACATAAAGGCAATAAATCTCTTCACACATACTGTAACATGAAAATAAACCTTTTTTATATTTTAATGGCAAAGCTTTTTGTATTCAAGTATGTGTAGACTTTCCTATGTTAGTGGCAATATATTAAATCTCTATTTTAGATCTTTAAAAAGTTGCTTCCTTTAGAAATTTTTCCTTCCACTACCAAATACTAATGTTGGAAAGATTAAAAACTTATATATTTGTTTAATCCAAGTCATGTGTACTATGGAACATTAGAAAAGAATTATGTTTCAGCTCTTGAAGACATGAAAGTACATTTAAAAATATATCCTTTGGTTTTTTTTAACATTGGGATTTTATTTTCATAGAGGTGCAAGAAAATGAGTACAAAGCAGCTCATTCTGTAAATGCTTAATATGAAAATGAACAGTACAAGAATCCTTTAAAATAATCCTCTCTTACAGCCTTCAGTGCATTTAAAAAAGAAACTTCTGAAAAGAATGGAATTATGAATGATCGTTATGACCCATTTCCTATTATCACTCAAGCACTGCTACCAGAACCATAATATAATCTAGTCCTCATTAAAAAATGCTTTATGTTCTTTTGTACATTTAAATTTTGCCTTCTGAAATTTGAAAGGATTTCTGCTTGAAGGTTAACTTAAAACAAGAAATCTTGATATGCATTAATTACAAATATCCATCTACGAGTAGCAGCGTCAATGAGAATAAATTTGCTAAATCAGAGTAGTAAAATAATAGCAGAAACTTAGTTTACTACACAAATAACCTGAAAACAGAAAAAACCAGTATTGATACAATATATTATATTGGTCGCTAACACTACTAGTCAGATGTATTCCAGAGATTATTATTGTAATATTACTTGCACTGAAGTCAGCAGAAGACCTTGACCTTAACCAAGTTCTTACCAAATCATATTGAGATATCAATTTATTGCATTTTTACCTTTTCCAAGCCTGTATTTATTACTAACAGAGTTTAATTTGGGATTTCAAACCATGAAGTTAAAGCAGGAAGAAAACTTGCACTATCTGGCAGACATTACAGTAACTGTCAATATTCTTCTTTAAAAATTGCTGCATTTATTGCAAACAATTTATTTTAAATTTGCTTTTAATCAAATATGGAAAAGAGAAAATATAATACAGAGGAAATAAGACTTCATTGGTAATCTGTGACATCTAGTACTACATAGCAGTCAGTATATTCACTACAGAATTCATATAGCCATACTGATATTCAAAATGAATGATCCCTTATTTTAGAACTCTCATCCGAGATGTTGATTTTTCCTTGATTTTTCAGCAAAACCTACTAAGTGATACATTCTGACACTTTGGAAAGTATCAGATAGAACTATCTTAGCCTTTTAAAGCATCATATTCTTGGGTGAGCATTAACAAAAATTCTGAGAGCATATTTACTACAAGTTTCAAAAAAATTATTGCAAATTAGGAACAATATATGACAGGCATATCTAATGTTAATCTCTAAGACACAACCATATGCAATTGCCAATCATGTTTAATCATATTACTCACAGCAGCCAAGGTATCCTGCAACTGACACATTACCTGAAAACAATTCAATCTAGTTTTGTGCTTCAGTAGACGCTCTTCCAAAGTTTGTCTCCATTTAAAAATAGTGAGAAGAGATGGCCACTTCAGTTGGCTTGACTGTTGGGTTTTCCCTTTATGCCCATCCAAGGAACATCTTTTTTGGTAATGTGGGCACAAAACCTCATGAGATGCTGCTTTTACATTAGGTACACTTCCTCTGTGATTCATCAAGGCTGAGTCATTTACCACTAGATAGTTCATTCTAAATCCCAGCTTTCTGATAACTGTTTTCTCACATTAAAATAAAAAAAAAAAAATAAAAATAAAAAAAAAAAAAGTACTTATAATATATTCAGTAAGTTTCCCTTAAATATCTTTTTTAAAAGCCTCATGAAAGCGTTTTTGTCTTCTGCTTACAGTAGTACTCTGTACTGTAAATTATAAATTTTGCTGTATTTTATGGTACTTAATGCTATTAATTGTGCAATGTCAAACTGAGTTTACCTCATTTTTATGACACAAAACTGGTTATCATTTTTATCTGCCCTATCTCAGAGCCTCAGAGAGGATCCTAATCCATTATTAATAACTGTTCTATGAGGCTATGTGTTAGCTGCTCTCTCACTTGTCTGTTCTGAACTGGTCCTGTTCTATTGCACTGATGTTACTGCTTCCTATTTTAGAGTTGCCAAAAGCATATTCACAGCATCAGTGCATTCATAGAGCATGAAGAACAACTCCATTGACACATATTCAATGTAGCCAATAAAGATGTAGTAGCCTTATGAAAAGCGTGCGAAGAAAAAAATTAAAAATAAAACCCCCTCAATATAGTTAGCAGAGCTACATAATTAAATGCCAGAGGGTGGTCAGTGCTTCTGGATAAACTGAACTGGTTCTTTTTTTTGTGTGTGTGTGTGTTTTAATCAATCATGCAAGCTTGATCCCATGCAAGGACACACATATCTCTCCTTATCAAACCAATAATATGAAAATAATGCCTAAAGCAGAAGCTATAGCTACCAAAGTTGCAATTGCAAAAAATCTGTCTGACCTTTCCCTCCTGCTCTGCACTCCCAAAAATGCTGTGAATAGAAATTGCAGCCTCTGTCTTATTATTCTAGAAGCCAAGCTGAGATATTTGTCATTAATCTGGAGATGTTTTTTGTGGAGTCATAGAATGGTTTGGGTGGAACAGGCCTCAAGGTTCTCCGAGACCACCACCAGGAAAGTTGGGAAGAGACTTTTTACAGGGGTGTGGACTGATAGGACAAGAGGTAATGGTTTTACACTGGCAGAGGGCAGGTTTAATTTAGATAAAGGAGGAAATTCTTCAGTGTGAGAGTGGTGAGGCACTGGCATAGGCTGCCCACAAAAGCTGTAGTGCCTCATCCCTGGAAGTGTTCAAGGTCAGGTTAGAAGGGACTTGGACCAACCTGGTCTGGTGGAACATGTCCCTGCCTATATCCAGGGGCTTGGAACAAGATGATCCTGAAGGTCCCTTCCAACCCAAACCATTTTGTGATTCTGTGATTCCATTAAGTCTATCAGACATGAAACTCCGCCTTTCATTTTACTTATTTTCTACTATTAGAAGTAAAGGACCACAAAGGAAATGAACTCAGCAGTACCACTAGGAATTATTTCATGTGCAAAAAAGGAAATGTTTCTAAATTTTGTAGTGCAAAGTAGGTTTGGGTTTTGGCTTGGTGTTTCAGACAGACATGGGGTGGAGGGATGGGGAGGATATACACATGATGTGGAACTGTCAAGTCTGAGTGCCATTTGCTCTAGAGCAGCACCAATAACACTCTCCCATCAAATTATTAGAAATAAAACTGCAAGAAAGATAGAAATATTTTACTTATCACCTAAAGCAAAGCATCTTTTTCAGCTCGAAGCCCTCTCTTGCATCTAGACAGATAAAAAGAAATAAAGATTGTCAAGTAGCACAAACTGACTGTCATTATTATCTGAAGGAAAGTAAAACAGTCCAAAGGAAGACTAATTTTGTTGCTCAGGTAATTTTTGTCATGATTTGCACAGCACTAGGCTTGATTAAAGTGTTTTATTGACATCATTATTTTAAACACTTATGTAACTGATTTTTTAAAGCTCTCTAAAATAATTTTCTGCTGAGTTTCAGCACTAGATTCACATGGTAGTTGTTCAATATTGTATAATTGAGAAAATTCTATGATTTCTCCTGCTTTAGCATAAGAAATTATATTTTCATTGTGAAGCACAAAAGAAGATTGTGGATGACATCATCAGAGGATTATTTCTGTCAGAATCAGACTTGGAAGGTGTTGCCTCCTATTTCTTTATCCTTTCCCAATAATATCCCCAAGTGCAATGAAAACAAGTCTTCTGATGAACTTTTATTTACACAACATCCAGTGAGATACTTTTGGAGAGGGACAATATTAGAACCAAAAACGAAGGAAGGGAACGTATTTGCGAGTAGGAAATTGCAGCTTGAAATACTTCAGCTGCGAAGTGAATTTTCAGTTGAAAACTGGAAGAAAACTGTGAAGTGAGTAAGAGTCAGAGAGACAAGAGAAAGAAGAAGTCTTGAAAATGTAATTTATAGGGAGAGAATGCATTTATTTAGTCTAGTAAGGGAAAGAGTCACAGAGAGGCCTGCTAGTCTTTAAAGAAAAGGTTGTCTGCAATAAAAAGGAACTACAAATTTATTTATAGAGGTGAAACATTTAATTCCAATAGACATTTGGAAAGGAAACTTTCATAAATACAAGGTGTGCTGGAGTAGATTACTTAGATGGCCACAGAAAAATGTTGAATTTCCAGAATGTATTGGAAAGACATTTATCACCTAATTGCTGTCTAATTGCTGATCTTGTGTTGAATCAGGGGGAAGGTTAAAGTGACCCTTTTTTTGTTATTCCTATTATATTTCCTTTACATTCTACTTACTAGAAACTTATTTTCTTCACTAAAAAAGTGCAGTTATTTCAGGGCTATCAGGCATACCCTTTTGACTAAAATTTTGATCGAAACCCAGAAGTGCGCCTTATAATCCAGTGCCCCTTATATATGGACAAAGTTCAGAAATTTGCCAACCTGGAAGTGAGAGCCACAGAGCCAAGGAGCTGAGCCACAGCAGCCGCCGAGCCACGAGAGCCGCGCCAGCCAGCACCAGGGGTGGGCGGGAATGCCGGGGCCTGCAGCAAGGGGAGGATGCCTGGGCTACATTTAAAGGCTCTGCCGATCCGTGAAAAATGTTTGCAAATTGAGCACCTGCCAGTAAACCCCGGGATCACGCGATTCCATTACTAATTTGTTACTTTGCTAAGCGTGGATCCTTGCTGCAAAAAAAATGCACCTTATAGTCCGGTGCACCTTATAGTTGTGAAATTTCTGTAATCCATGCATGCACTTTCTTAAAAAGAACAAGTAAAGGAAGGTTTTTTTTCCCCACTCCTTTATGAGACATTTTGCAACACAGACTTTAGACAGTTCATAAAAGCAATGCAGACTAAAATCTCACTCATTTTCCAAAACAGGAGTCATTATTTTATTTCTTACTTAACTGGAAAGCCATAAAATACTGAAGTTCATCATGCTTAACTATATAGACAACAAGAATATGAAAAAAATCATTCTTAAGGAATGTTTTTTTAAAAAAAAGCTTGTAGTATTCTGTCTCTTCCCTTGCAACAGTTGAGGTAATATATACATGAATACACCTTAGAGACCACTAAAAAACAAAACAATCACACTTAAAACAGGTTTTCAGATAATCCCAGTTCTTAGGTAAAGCACAAGAGTATTTCCCAAAATCTAAGTTTTGGTGCATGACACTGCAAACACTGCACATGAAAGTGTTACAGCATGTTAAGAACATGAAACAAAAGACTGGAGTGGAATTCAGCTGGTTGTGTGTATGAGACTAGTAACATTTTAGATGCCCCAGGGTATTCTTCCAAGCTTGGAGCTGCCACTCCAGAAAAGGTCAGATTTCTAAAAGTCCTGTGTCTGTCATTTCTTGCAGATGTCTTTGAATCTCAGAGGTACCTGAAGTGCATGAGAGATGATGCCTAGACCCCCAAATTGTGCCAATTATGTTCTGAGACCCCGTTAAGCAGTTTATATCTGCTTTACAGCTGCATAGTCGTGTTAAACTCATTTTGCCCAGAAGCTTTTGCAATGAGGAAAAAAACCCCTGACATATTGGAGCTTCTGAGTCCCTTTTAAATCAGAATACATTGAAATACAGAAATCACATTTATGAGGGTTAATGTCACCAGAAATTTCAAATGTCTAGTGAAATTAAAACAAGAAAGGAAAAGAAAGGTAAAATAAAGGTGTGTGGGGGAAGGGACAGATAAAAGAAACTCCTCTGGAGTATAATGAGCAAAGTAATGACTTCACCTTTCAGCAGTAACTGGGAACCAATTTCTACCAGTTATTCAAGAAAGCCTGAAGATCAAAGAAATGCAAATAGAATCCAGCTAGGGTAAGTATGGTAATGTCTGCCTAATTTAGAAGAAGTGATCAATAAAAAGGATGTAGGGATAGGAAAAACAGAGAGAGGCACAAAATTGGAGAGCCATTGGAGAGCTGAACAAACAGAGATGAGCTCTGCATCATTCTGGGAAATATTAATAGACAGGTGGTAATATTTTAATCTGTAAAAAAAAAAAAGAGGGAAAAGTGAAATAAAATTAAATAAACAATGAATAAAATAATTGTTTTCAAACAAAGTAATTCTCTTAGCTGAAAAGTTGGAGGCTTGGCCAATACTATAATTTAAGTGTTCTTGGTTCTGGTATAATTCCCACCTGCTTTTGGGACACTAAAGTTCGACCCCATGGGCAGATACAGCATAACTGTTCTTTTAACTAATTCAAATATGGATAAAAATTCTGAGAATAACCCACTTTCACTTTCCCTACTTTGCCAAGAAAGAATGGACACAAGAAAAAATAAGGCAGAAGAGCCTAAGTAACATGGTTGGACATCACTACACTTTGAATTTGTCCCTCTCTCTCCTGTACTCAGAGCACAGGCAGAAATATCTGTCTTCACTTGTTAGACTCTTCTCCATCCAGAGAATTAAAGACAATATTTTTCAAAGTCAATAAGAATGTTGATTTTTTTTTTCTGGTGAGGTTTCAGACCTTCTGCATATTCCACACACAGACTTTCATCACAGTGTTACCCACCATTTCATCTGGTCAGCGATCACAGCCATTAGGAAAACTGAATTTTTCTTCCCCCTTTCTTTCCCCCACTTTGAAACCTGTCTTTATTTAATGCTGTTACATTTTAAATGCAATTTTTACGCACTCTATCTATACCTTTAAGAGAGAATATGATAATAACTTAATTATTCCTAAAATATATTCATGTCTTCCAACCACCTTCCCTTAAGATATAAATTTTTGATAAACTCTAGGAAAGATCATTACCTGAATATATGACTAGAGAAGTTACTAGGTTTAATTCATAATTATAGAGTCTCCATTATTCTCTGACAGAGATTTTTTTTTAATGGAAGGGGGAAAAAAAGCTCCAATAGAACAATTAATGTGCTGATTAAATGACTTTTTAATTTTTGGCAACTTTGCACATTAGCAGATTCCTCCTACATTTAAAATGTACAGGGTGAATAAGTCTTTAGTCTGATAATAATTTAACTCAAGAATTGTATCTACAGTTACAAATTGTGTCATGGCTTCTATGTTTTATAGGGATTATCCTATAGATGCCTTTTATAAAACCCAGCATTAAGTATTCAAAGAGTATAAAGAACCATATGAAATGAGTGGTCTTTCTCTCTGTTTAAGAACACTATATGAGCAGCCTAAAATTAAGACATTGCTTTTTATAATAGCTGTATTTTTCATACTTCGGGAAGAGAAAATAGTTCTGCTCTTTTTTTCCCCTCCTTCCCAAATGTATATGCTCTGTAAACTGCCTTCTGGCTGATATACTTACTAATTTTTATTTCACAAAAGAATTTATTTATTGCCATGGTAATAAAATGAAAATTCTTAGTAGATATGGCACTGTGAAGGCTACTCAAACCTTGACTCATCCTTATAATTCTTTAGAAAGCAAATGGAAATTATTCTTGTATTGTCAGTACCCAAATGGGGAGTGCATCTCACTCTGAATACATCACAAAAATCTACATTAATACCTCAGTATATAATGTAGGGTTTCAAATATACAGTTTTAACCTCTGTAACATGATTAGTGTCCTTGTCCCCACAAGATTTTAATTACAGCAATTTCACAACTATAAGTCACACTGCACTATAAGGCGCACTTTTTTTTTTGCAGAGAGGATCCGCACGCAACAAAGTAACGAATTAGTAACGGAATCACACGATCGCGGAGTTTACTGGCAGGTGCTCAATTTGCAAACGCTTTTTTCATGGATTGGCGTAGCCTTTAAACGCAGCCCCAGGCACCCTCCCCATGCTGTGGGCCCCAGCATTCCCGCCCCCCCCCGGCACCAGCTGCTGCAGCTCTCACGGGCTCTCGCGGCACGCACTTCCGAGTTGGCAAATTCCTGAACTTTGTCCATATATAAGGCGCATCGAATTATAAGGCGCGCTTCCGGGTTTTGGTCAAAATTTTAGTCAAAAGAGTGTGCCTTATAGTCATGAAATTACTGTACATTATTTTTTCAGGTGCATTATATATAGTTTCTAGAAATTTTTATAGTGCTCATGAATGTAAAATTTCAGCATAATTTATATTATGATATAACTTAAATAATCAATTCACAAATTATATACAATCCAAGTGCTTTTTTTAAATTTTATCTTTGAAAGCATTTTTGTTTGTCATGGCTTAAAATGTCTAAAAAGATACTGAAGAGGCCTGATTTAAACTTTGGAATACTTTCCCACAACTCTGTTCTTTATAATCTGGATAAGCAGCTGTGAAACATAATCAACACCATTCTGATAACTGACATTTTTGTGCTTTGTGAAATCAAAATATGAACACATTGCTCTTCGTGTCAAATTACTCTTCAAAAGTTCCTTTGATTTACTAAGTACAGCAGTCTCCTAAGAAAGCAATCTTACACAGAAATTCTAATTTGAACCAAAATGTCATCTCTAAGTATTCACATCCCCTGTCTTCTGCCTTACTTGTCTCATCTTTTACAAGAGATTGTGCTTAAAATGGCAACATTAGCTGCCTATGTGCAGATAATCATACACAAATGTTTCTGAGTATCTTCACAAGAATCACAGAATATCCTGCTTTAGAAGGGACACAAAATGATCAAGTCCAACAATTACAAATCCAGGTTGGAAAAGTAAGAATTGAAGAGGAATCCTCTATTTCCCATAGCTCCAAGAAAAAAATACAAAGTGCTAGAGGTCTGCAGTCGCTTTATTCAATGGATGGTAATTGTCACAATAGCATCTTCAAAACAAGATGCTTCAGGAGAAACTACAAATAATGATCAGAAACCAAGTTCTGTTTTCAAGTTGTCCTTATGCATGCAGAATGAATAGAAGAAAGAAATATCTGTAATCAAACATACTTACTCTAAAATATTTGTAATCCCACGATAGTAGATTATCTAATCATATTTAATTTTTAAAAGTTTATTTTAATTTGAAACAGGGTCTTTCCAAGAAAGAATAAATGAAAAAGTTTAAGGAAGTAATAATTTCTTTAAAATTATTTTCTTCTATTTCCATTAAAGAATATATATATAATATTGTAGTATGCTCCCTGTGGCCTCAAGATTTTGAGACAAAAATACTTGAAAACTAATTTCTACTTCCATAAAAATAGCCTTTAATTTACAGCTCAGGTTTTTTTTTGCTTTTCAGTAGCAACTCGCTCCTGTAAAGCTGCCTGGACAAATTTAGCTGCAGTTACAACACTGGAACATTTTGGGACACATCTTTCCTCTAGGATAAACATCTAAAATGCCTGTGTAAGGCAGGTACCAGAAGCTGTTACCCTACTGCCAAAAGGAAAAACAATCATTATAGTTCTCTGGTAAATAAAAAAGTAGAATGTATGAGAGAGGGTGTGAATTACTGAACAAGCTCCATGTAGCCATCTCACATGGAATGATTCAATAAATGATTTTTCCTTTACCTCTTTATGAGCACTACAGATTAAAATCTTATTAGCATGATAGTCAGAGCTGTAGAGACACTCATACAATGGAACAGCTGCATTTTTGTTCAGCACTTCATTTGCATCTTTCTGGATGAAAAGTAGCTTCAATTTTTATTTTCTTAGATTGAAAAATATGAGTGCATGTTTTGGGTTTTCTATTAGATTTTGCCCCAAAAGTTGCTTTTGTGTTTAACTGTACAAAAATTTCAAAGAATTTCTTCAAGTTTCTAATTTCTGCACCTCTCTTTTTTTTGCTTAACCATGCCAGAAGGAAAAGAGTTTGATTTAGAATTTGTTCTGGTAAGCTCCCCAAGTCTGAAGAGACACTTTTAACCTTGCACATAAGGCATTACTTAAGCAATTTAGAACAGTGTCAGTAAGTGTGACACCCCTACAGCTCTCCATATCAACTTCATTTCATTACCACATCAATAAAACAAAATCATCACCCTAGATGGAGCCATGAGCTAGATAGAAAGTTCACTAGAAATGCAGCGAAGCCTCTAATAAGAAGATGTGCAATGTTAAAAAAGCTATTTCAGCTTAAAAAAGAATAAAATCAGATTTCCAATGTCAGCTATTACAAAATGTTAAAGCTGAAACAGAGAAGTTACTTTACACCATTTATTTGAGAATTTATTTTTGAAAGATAGTTGAGATTTTTACCCAAACTGATGGGTTTCATACCTTTTTTTGTTTCGTAGTTTATCAATTAACCATTAAGATAAAATGCAAACAGCCCTACACACACCTGAATCTTCCCCTAAGTCCAAACCAAGCCTAGAGATACTGCAGATAGAACAAAAAGAGTCATGCCTTTGAGGGAGTGTACCGTAAAAATTTCCACACAAATATGAAAAAGTGAAGTAAGAGATGGGAGATAATTTGCAAAAGCAGGTCAGTGGTAGAATGTGGGAATAGAGTTTCAGTCTCTTGGCTTTCATGCAATTCTCTGTTAGGGACCAAGGTGACCTTGCAAAGACAGAATTAAGACTTTCAATTATAGCAATCTTGCATGAACTGATGAATATTCTCAATTATACTGCAGGAAGTACTTTCTGTCTACCAAGAGGCAAAAGTGGGTATTTTTTCCCTCATCTGGGAAACATTAACTTTTAGAACTGCATGATTTCTTGTCTTCTCAGGTTTTATTTGGGATGTTCTGAAGGTAAAGTTTGGCTTTCTCTGCCAGATATTCCAGTGGATTAGCCAGCCTAATGCATGTGCCCTTGTCTTTCTGGTGCCCAGAAAACTATATAGGAGAGAAAAATTCTCAGTATACAGAGGGATGTTTTGTGCATTTTTGAAAGATGGAAACAGTGTTCCTTCATTGTCCTTTACCCTGAAGTTTATAAGCATAGGAGCACATCTTCATTTCTGAACAAATCAGAAAAATACATTTACTCCCACTGTGAGGAGATCAGCAACAAGCAAGGCAACGAATACTTTCATAAGTACACTAATTTCACAACTATAAGCCACACCAGGTTGTAAGGTGCACTTCTGGGTTGTTGGCAAGTTTCTGAAATTTGTCTAAGGCGCACCGGACTATAAGGCACACTTTTTTTTTTTTTTTTTTTTGCAGCGAGGATCTGCGCACAACAAAGTAACGAATTAGTAACAGAATCGTGTGATTGTGGGGTTTACTGGCAGGTGCTCAATTTGCAAACATTTTTCACGGATCAGCAAAGCCTTTAAACACAGCCCCAGGTGCCCTCCCCATGCCGCGGGCCCCAGCACTCCTGCTTGGCTACGCAGCTGCCGCAGCTGCCATGGCTGCCGCAGCTCGGCTCCTTGGATCCGTGGCTGCCACGGCTCGCACTTCCTTGGCAAATTTTCGAACTTTGTCCATATGTAAGGCGCACCAGATTATAAGGTGCACTTCTGGGTTTTGATCAAAATTTTAGTCAAAAGGGTGTGCCTAATAGTCATGAAATTACTTTAATTCTGCATTTTCTGGTGCTTAGTATCAATGTGAGTCCACACTGTTCACCTTGGTTGGATTGGTACTGACAGACTATAATAGAAAATAGCAACATTTTCACTGTGATCTCTGATCTAAACACTGCACAGCTATTTAAAATTAAAAAGAGAATTTATTAGCCCATGAGATGGGGAAATCAAAGATGAAAGACTAATAAAGACCTAACTAGATCATATTCACAGAAATGACAGACTTTTCATGATGTTTTTATAATGAAATGCTCTCATGCCAGAATGGGTTGTTCTTACAGCTTTTGCTACAGACAGTGCATCTGGGCTGGGACCATTGGTGTTGCTCCTTGTAATAGATAGTTGAAGGATTAAATGACTAATATAAATTATTTTTTGATCCTGCTTCTATCTTTCTTTTTTAGTCTTTTTTTTGTTTGTTTGGTTGGTTGGTTTTTGTTTTTTGGTTGGGTTTTGTTGTTTGTTTGTTTTGTTTGGGGTTTTTTGTTTGTTTGTTTGGTTGGTTGGTTGGTTGGTTTGGTTTGGTTGTTTGTTTTTTTTTTTTTTCTCCTAAGAGTAACTTAAGATTAACCAAACTAAGAAAAACCTGGTAACACCAGAAAAAGAATTCTAAATAAAAACTCCATGTTTGTATATGTGAATTTTGCTCTTATGAAAGGCAGCCTTTTATGGAAGTGTGTTTAAGTGTGCAATGTAATGGAGAGGATTTTCAGAAATTGGTGCACCTTTACGTAGAGGTCATTTAAAATAAAACAGAATGGGAATGCTTATCCTGTTAAGCATTCTCTGTGATCTCAGCACTAAATTACCCTAAGGAATGCAAGCATCAGCAGTATTGCAATGTTGTACAAGTTTTTTTCCATCAGTGTTGCAAGTTTAACAAAGTAATATTAGTTTCTAAAGTTTTTCAAACATTTCATCCTAAAAGGTGGATAAAGAAAAAATGTAAACAACTAAATGCTGCCTCTTAGAAATGACAAAAATTTAAAAGGAAGATGGTTTTCACAAATCTGGGCTCAGTTCATACAGTGAAAAAAATCTCACCTTAACAAATGACATCAACTACAGAGAGAAACCAAGGAGAAACATAACTAACAAGGAACACTGAATAATTCAAGACATCTTTCATGCACCACCACAAGGTTCTCAAAACAATAAGGGGAATGCCTCAATTACTGACATGCTTTCCCCTTCAGGGAGCAGTGAAAGTTAACTTTCACCATTAGTGCAGGAGAATGTCCCTTTAATAAATTTGTTTTAGAAGCACTTGATACAAGTCCTTAGATACAAACAAGAATAGAGTAAAAATGTGAGGTGGGGAAATAGGCTCGTGGCTTGAAAAGACAAATAGAGCAAGGCAGCCCTCAGCCGCAGAGGAGCTTTTTTCGCAAGGTTATTAAGTAATTTCATCTCTTCCCAGTAATCAAGTGATGGTAAATACTGTTAAAACCTCAATCTCAAGTGATGATATTTCTCTCTCTGAACACAGGTTATTTAATGGAACATATAAGCCATTAAATATTTCTAAACATAAATAATTAGGGTGGTTCAGTAGAGTGGGAGGGAAAAAGACCCCAGAATTTTTGGCTCACCCATCTTCCCCATCTTTCAGGTCAAATACAAACAAGCTCTAAGCCATAAGTAAGACACTAAGTCTTCTCCATTCTGAGAAACAAGAGAGAAGCATGGCCAGGAAGGAAAACTTCAGCACCACAGAAATGTTATATTGTACCAACTTAAGGACCATTCTCCGTGGCTCTGCAGCATGGGCTGCACACCATGGTAAGTATTTCCTATCCCAACAGATGTAGCTATGCTCAGAGAATAACTCCAGTGATCTGGGGAGTTCTTATGAGACCAGGCACCAAGAAGAATCAAGGAAAATACACTTAGCAGACAGAAATTGTACTCAATCAGGTGATACATAATCAGAAAGTCATATGGTGGTAAACTGTAGGACATGTTTTTTTCTTCCTTAAGTTCTGTTCCAGTAGCTAAAACAAAATAAGCAATCCACTCACAACTACTTCCAGTTGGTGTTGCCTAGCTGTAGGACATTGATTCCTTCATTAAATTCTCTGGCCACCAATTTATCACCTGTGAGCAGGGTCACACTTAAAAGATGCATTAGAAACCAAGGACCGCACTGACAAATTTCGAACCACAACCTCTCTTCTGAATGACATTCTGACAGAAAAGTGAAAATAAGGAAAGGCTAAAATGCAGCTGTATTGCAATGAAACTTCTCGAGTAATGAGAAACTGCAGTGCTCCAAACTCATTTCACAAGGCAGTAGTTTGCAAATGTGGCAGTGATTTTCCTCTGTGCCAGCTCAGGAGGGAGGCACACAGTCCTGCATTATGTCATTATGACACGAAATTTCCAGTAATAGCCAAAGTTTTGCTTCAGGCTCCCTGGTTGGAACAAAAAGGTCTGGCAATGGGCCAGCAGAGGCTACAGAATATCACAGTAAACAGTGACATTTCATTACCTGGACAGCTTACTGCTTGTTCATTACCCTGAATGTAAGAATAGCCTGGAAAGTGCAGGTTGTTGTGAGTGACTCCACTGTGAACCACGCAAAATTAACCTGTTTGTCTGGAGGCCATAAAGCAAGTGCTTTATAAAAATGTTCTCAGTTCTTTTTTTCCTTTTCCCTCTAAGTGTGGGAAGAAAAAAAACCCAAAAAGTGTATACTAAAACAATCCAAAGAGCAACAAATATTGCAGAGTATTTATTATGCTGTGTTTTTAAATGGGTTTTTTCTTTCAGCTTTTATATCTTCCACATAACTATAGTATGGACAGATTTAGAGATATAATTCCATATGCTAAATCTCCTTATTATAGTCTGAATAATTTAGTATGTTTATACTTTAGGGGGAAAAAAAAGTAAAAATTATACTTCCCTTTATTCAGCATTCATCCTCCCTTTTCAATTTCCATATTTACTCCATTACCATGCATAAAAGGTTTGTTTTAACTATTAACAACCCCAGTCTTATGCTCAAAGTCTAATCTCCATTCTTTATGACCACATAATTCCCAGGAAAGCCTTTGTGATCTTAAAGTCTACAATGTTGTACTCTGAGCTCTCTTGTCAAGCTATTACCACTACAGAGATCTTGAAATAAGAACCTGGCTTGCAGTGGGACTAATTCACAACTGAAACAGAATTAAGGATTTTGCTTTACAATAGTACAGCTCTCTGTACAACTGAGCATTTAAGATTCAGGATCCAATATTGACTTAAACTTTGTATGCATTAAAGCATTACTTTCAATTAATGAACACAGGATATTAAAATTCATACATGTTTTAAAATAATTAATTTAAATTTCCATTTGAAGTGTTCTGCATCTGATACCTTATGGAAGTCATCTATATGAAAAGTACTCCGTGACCATGGAACATATACTACTTGGTCCTTTTAACAAAGATTAATGAGAAAAGCAGTATCTGTAGATATAGCAGGCAAGTCAGTAATTGCTACAAGAGCACCTAAAAAGGAGCAAGTTTCATTCAGCTCATCAGGGAACTGTTGGGAGAGTGGTCTGTACTGATGACAAAACTTTTCAACTCTAAAGTCAAAAGTTACTTTATTTACATAAAATAACTTAAATTCCTTACATACTTAATTTTTTTTTCTTCTAATTAATTGCTAAAAGAAACAGGAGTGTATCTGAAAAATTTCATTAGTGAAAATCTCCTGGAAAATCATATTTGCATACAGAATCATAGAATGGGTTTGTGCTGAAAGGTACTTTAAAAGATCATCTAATTCCAGGCCCCTTGCAACAGGCAGGAACAGCTTCCATTAGACCAGGCTGCCCAAAGCCTTTTCCAGCCTGGTCTTGAACACTTCCAGGGGTTGGTGTCTTGGGTTACAGTACAAGATGTGATAAAAGGTATCTATTCTATCACCATCTGTTGAGGATGGGGGCAGTGATCCTGATCTCCATGGGGGATATTCTGCTAATGGGCCATCCATTGAAACCGGGTGGGGCATTGTTCTTTATCTTTTCACAACCCACCCTTCCTCCAGGAAGCTATCTTCTGCTAATGGTCCATTGAGTCCCACTGTAGAACTGATAAAATTACTTCCTCCCATTAAAAGTTGCCCCAGCCAGGGGGAAGAGCCCAGCGTTTCTCATCAGGATAAAACCAGGGGTTTTAAGACACTAAGGCAGCCCTTGTTCCCCTGGACTCCTGAGGAAAACCGGACTTTTTTTCACATCATCACTGGATCTTCGGAGGGAAGCTGCACCCTTCTTCAGGACCACTGCTTCAACTGAACCACATCTAACACTGCATAAAGACTACAGCCACCATTTAACCAGACTGCTACCAGCACCCTGCCTGACGGGGTGTCAGGTTGTATTCTGACTCTGTCAGTGTTTGGGGTTTGTTTCTTTGTGGTACTGTATTTCTATTTTAATTTCCCTAGTAAAGAACTGTTATTCCTAATTTCCATATCTTTGCCTAAGAGCCCCTTAATTTCAGAATTATAATGACTTGGAGGGAGGGGGTTTACATTCTCCATTTCAGAGAGGCTCCCGCCTTTCTTAGCAGACAAATGTCCTCCAAACTAAAACAATTGGGCATCCACAACTTCAAGGACTAGGAAAAGTTCAAAGGGTAAAGTACTATTTGCATACATGCTAACACAAGCTAAACACAGTCATAAATGGTTTAAAACGAGATTAGTAGATATTTTATGATTTTATAAAAAGAAAGGGAATTCCAAACTACTAAACTTACTATTAAAAAAAACCACTAGCTGGTAACAGTCATGAATATTTAGGAATAAAGAGATCCATGATGGACAGAATCTAGCATTTCCTCCGTGACTTATTCTGACATTTATACTTAGCTGGCAAGCCATTGACAAGCTAAAAACAATGTGTTAGCGTTGCTGAGATTGGAGACCATAACTTGTCTTCTTTTCTTTTAAAAATCATAATGGAAATAAATCCTTATTTTGATACTGCATTTGTACTGCTCAGGAGGTCTTCCAGATGGTCATTAAGTATAACCTAACTTCTCACTGGAATATTTAAAGGTGTTATTTTTAGTAAAGGTCAGCTGCTTTGTTCTAATTAGCTCTTGAATGCTTCTACGGAACTAAAACTCCTTTATTGTCAAGTACCAAGTGTGCATCACCTTTTTTCACCTTAGTTATAAGCTAGTGACATTTCCAAATAAGGAAAAAGGAAACACAATACACTAAAGGAGATGGGGAATAAGAGGGTCTTGGGACGTGATGACTTCTATATAAAAACAAGATTAAGAACATATTTTGTGGACTACCAACTCCTTTTATTGTTAACAACTACTTTTGTTGTCACATATTGTTTAAAAACTACTCTAATAGCTATCACAACTTAACTGTAGTGACTATGTAATTCCTTTTTTTTTTTCTTAAGGAAAAACTGTTGAATAAAACAAGAGAGAAAGAAACCCTGTCAATAATACCATTTCTATTATGCAAGTTAAAAACTAGCAACCTCTCACAAAGGCAGAAGTTGTAGTCCTATTTTATCTTCTTCGAGGACAAAACAAAGGAAAAAAATTCCAAAAGCTATGACAAAAGTAGAATATAGGAATTAATATTAATAACTTGTTTTGTTGTTTGCAAGCTTGCTGTTGGTGCTGGCTTTTGTGATATGCATGTAATGTCTCCAGGAAACTGCAGTAAATTATCTACTCAGGAAATGAGTCTTAAACAGGCATGTGCCTGCCTACAAATGATTAAGGTATATCACACCTGTGAATGAGCAGCCAAATTCTGACTGATACAATTAAAATCAATAGTTTACTAATATAAAACTGTCTAAGATGTGGAATGAATTCTGCATTAAACCCAGATGGCTAGCTCACTACTAATTATTATTCCTATTTTTGAACTGCTGAAGAAGCTCTGAGTGTCATGGCTGAAGCTTATGACCTTATTCAATCTGAAATACATTATTCTGTGAATTCATCAACTCTGGGTAACAGAAGAAATGCAATATCATATTCAGGATGCCCATATACACTGAAGTGTTAACATGTTTTCTAGTGGCATTTTCACTTTCTGCTAACCAATTTCCAGGTTTTCCTTCTTCATTTTAGGAAACAAAACTGAGGCAACTGCAGACATAGGTTTTTCCCCCAGGAAATCCAGTTTGCAAGAACTATTCCCATTATTCACCACAAAGATCTACTACCACATGCACACTAGGACTAGGCATGCAAGTGTTTAGAAGTACCATGTGCTTTTATAGATGGCTTCAGAAAGGAAACCTTCAGGACAGGTGTAAGTTTGCTCAGCAAGGATTTTGCCAAATTCTACAGAGGAGCACAGTGGTCCAGACAGCAAACTCAGCTTGGTGAGGGAGGAAGAGGAAAGAGGTGAAAGAGGAGTAGATGTGTACAGGAGTAGGACAGATTTCAGCTCATTTAATTCCCTTTGTTAGGAGCCCTGTCAACTTTGCTTCCCCACATGGCGAATAAAGCATTTCCAGGGAGCAATTCCACTATGTAAGTGTGAATCAGACCTGAGAGTAACCTTCCTCACTGACTGGGACAGTGTGACTGGGCTCCTGCCTTATGCTGCTAAAAATAAAACTATGTAGATCTTACCAAAGCAGGGTGCAGGCAGGCAACAGATTTTTCCTGTGACCAAATAATTAAATCCAACTAGTTAAATAAAACATGTCTATTTATGAAATAAAGGTGTTTTAATGCTAATACATAATTCATCTGTAATTCCTCTGAGCTGCAGGTGCAGAGTCATCCACCAGATCATGAGGACCCACAGTACAAAAGGTTCACACAAAAAGACAGCTTCTAGCTGTGAAGAGCTGGCAGCCTAGATGGCATCTCAGGAGTGGAAGAGGACATGGAAAAGGAGAGCCTGGAGAGGAAGTCAGAAAAATCAAAAGATATCCTCTATCACCAATTGCCTCCCCAGTGCACGTCAACTTTGCAAATACAAATTTTGAGCTTTTTGAATTCTGTGCCAAAATCACACACAGGAAGAAAGAGGTATATTGCAAGGTTTTTATTATACATACGATATAGGGATGCCTAAGTGTACAGTAATTTAGTACAACTAATATTGCCAAATATCCTTAGTGTCTTTCTCTCACTCACTGCAAACAGGTTAAGTCTTTTAGCACGTGTATGGATTTGACATTTCACATCCATCAGCACATGTGCATTGCATATTGACAGCTATTTTCTAGACTAAATTCACTGAAGTCTGTTTGCTGAACTCAATAAGTATGGTAAGGCTCATACTGTTTCAGTGGTTGTTTTGATTTTTTATGAGAACTCCACAAGGAAATTGAATTATATATATATATATATATAAATTTCTTCTTTTTAAGCTTGAGATTTCTTGTTAGCAATATGCATTACAGTATTTTTCTATCAAATAGTAATACCCTACCAAGCAACTTTAGATTTGGATTTTTAATTAACATCTATGCTGAGTCCCATTTATTTCACTTCTTATTATCTAGGAGATGGGAAAATCCATATTAAAAAAAAAAAAAAAAGTCTTAAACCTTTATTTAAAATTTTGATTGTTCAGGACAGAAGCCATCCCAACTTACTAATTGCCTATTATCTGCTCTGCAGAGAGAAATTTTAAATACTGACAATGCAAATAAAATGATGAGTGATGAATGATCCATGTCATAGTTTTATTGTTATCTCCACACAGTAAAAGATGAAAAATATACTGCACAATAAACTTACCACCCAATGGTAACTAACATACTTGAAGTATTATAGCATTATACTATCAATTAAACAAACTTAGGATTTTCTCACAAATTAACTGTATAAGACCATTAATCTGTATTATCTAGTGCTCCTGTTATTAGCAATAATGGAAAACAACTTTAGGCCAAGTCTTCATTATTGAATCTTAATTAATCACAACAAGACAGCAGTACTCATCTAACCCTGTTCTAGTGTGTTTCGAGACTACATAAAGATCCTTCCATTATCTGCAAACCTCAAACTTCTACCATTTCTAATATGAAAGGTGGTTTTAGGAACAAATAACAAACAAAAAACCCCAAAAATGCAGAAATTATCCAGGCACACTGGCAAGACAAAACCACAGGAGGCTTGGGACAGCTCAGTAATCTTCAGTAGTTCAGTGAAAACTTCATTTGCACCATGGTGGAAGATACATGACAACTATAAGAAAGTTTTGTCACAGTATAAGCTGTGCCAAGTGTGGAAAAGCCACTGGTGGGACAGAGCCATCAGAGGAAATTTTGGGAAAATTCAGGGATCGGCCCGAGGGTCCCTGCCCGGGCTGTAGGAAGCCAAATAGGGTCAAAAAGGGGATGGACAAGGGGACTTTGGACCAATCACAGGAACTTAAAGAGATACATTTAAGAAGCTATAAAAGAACAGTTCTAAACAATAAAGAGGCTTTTATCGCATCTGAATCCTCACGGTGTGCCTGTGTCTTTCTCAGGGGGTGTGGGCACAAGATAAAAACCCTACAAGTTTGATGCATAAAGGTTCTTAGCTCCCCAAAGCATTACTAGAATAGGATTATCCAGTGTTTATATTGCTGATTTCATCATACCAGAATTCCAAAAAAAAAAAAGAGGAAAAAAAAAAAGTTGTAACCCCACGTTCCATTTTCTTTTCACATCAGAGTACAGCTCCTAAGTCTGACTTAACCTGATGTGCTCCAACGGGGATTAAATCTTTTGGCTTTCATTTTTTGTAATTCAAAGTATCTTAGACATCAAAGGATCTTTCCTCCTGAAAAGTCAATACTTCGGTACTTCAGAATAATACCCTAAAAAGCAGACACTCAAGATACTCAGTTTTGAAAATACCAGCTAAAGTTATTGAAATAACTTTACAATGTTATTGTCTCAGTCCCACGAGATCAGGATTGGATGACTGAGTGGGATGATCAAGTTATTATTGCAAATCTCTTCTCCGTACTATCCAGTGACATATGTGGGAATGGTACAAAGCTGCACCATGAAGGGTTCAGACTGGACAAAAGGAAGCAGTTCTTTACTGAAAGGGTGTTTAAACACTGAAAAAGGCTTTCTAGAGAGGTGGTCAATATCCCAAGCCTGTCAGTATTTAAGGGGAAATGACCTTAACAGTGTTTTAATTTTTGGCGCTGAATTTCTCAGAGAGTTGGACTTGATGATCTATGCAGGTCCCTTCCAACTGAAATAGTCTAGTCTATTCTTTTCTTAAATTGTGCTAAATCATTCTGTAAGAAAATATCAATAGGCAGTCAACATCCTATATATTCTGGATAACAATGCGGAAAAACGGTTTTTCAGTGCTGGAACACAACTAAAAAATTCTGCAGACTTTTCCTTTTAGGACATGGGCTACATGGTAATGTTAGCTAGCTGTCAAAAGATTTCCGTTAGAAATTCCTTCTTAGTTTTTATGTTGTGTGCAGAAGAGGAAGTCATGTCAGCAGACAGGTACTGCTTGGGTCTGAGAGGCTCAAGTTAGCTGCACACAGATCTAGTCCTACTCATTTGTGCTCCTCAACTGACTCCATGTGCCGACCTCAGCAGTGTGCACTGCTCATCTTCTTATTTGCATGGCATCCTGCTACCCAATACAGCTGGCTCCAGAGTAATCCCATCTGCCAAAAGACTTTTTTTTCAAAAATGTAGTTTTGTTTCAAGCCAAAATTAAACATGAGTTTTGTGATTCCCAAAACTTCTCACTTCAACTACAGCATGATACCCTTGATGATGCTTCCAGCAACAGACCAGTAGCCTGAACAAATTACTTGTGAAATATTACAGAAAAATCAATAAAACATAATCAAAACAATTACCAGGATATAGTTTAATGGAAACACGGTTTGCTGAAGATACTTTTTGATTGCAGATAAGAATATGGAATCAGTTGAAACACATGGCAATTTACAATTACTGTAACTTTGCTCACTGAGCACTTTACTAATCTGTTAAATGGTCAAGTCCAAAGCATAGCTGCTTTTTAAAAATCACAGTCTCTAGAGACAAATTAACTGTAAAATAACTGACCAACAAGGATCTTTCCCCAACTTAGAAACCTCTTATACTCAAGGAAGGCCAGAATTTATTGCCAGAAGTAGGCATGAGAATATATTAGCAACAGTCTGTTTTGTCCTTTAATAGCCTAGCCTAAGTGTAGAGTGAACCATCAGGGTTTCAGCAAACGGTGAATCTTTTGGCATAGGGTCAGCTCAAGGCTTATATTCTGGATTCATAACAAGATCATTGAGCCTCTCTAATACATTTGTTCCATTAAATGATAAGTAAAAGTAGTCCAAAGCACTTAAATCTACTCAGAAAATCAATGGGAAAGGGGAACAATCACAAAGTTATGTAACTATTGAAACTGAAAATTATCTTTCAGTAACTGGGGTTTCTGATTCTGTCATATATTATGAAGTACTATTTAATCATGCAATTTTGTTATCCATAACTCATGAAAATTACTTATTATTACTTATAATTTTACTGAAGTGCTTGTTTTTTCCTTAGGATTACAAGTTTTTCTTGTAATGTTTTTCTTGTCATATTTTAAACATCTGGGAAAAAATATGAATGATGAATTAAAAAGGTATAAGTGATGAAATATATATATATAACCTGAAAAAAATAAAATTAGGAAAGCAATTTAAGACAAGAATGGATAGGTCATTTATTTAAAATTGCACATGCCACCTCCAAATTCCACCATCCTGCTGTGCATTCTCAGCATCTCCCATTCCTCTCTGACACATCCACCATGGCTCTTTACAGGTTGGAAGCTTCAAAAGTTCCATTTTGCTGATCTGATCTTTGCTCAGGTTGCTAACAAGCTCCTACATTATCAATAGAAGGCCATTTGCACAGAATCTTTTTTCTCAGAAATGTTTTCATGCATTTCTGTCCTACCTTACAGATTTACAGTTTCCCTTAGCGACTGCCTGTCTTTGTCACGCCTGTGGTTTGTTCATGCTCCAACTTCTTTCTCTTTCTCTGTCTTTTCTGTATAATCTCTGCTGGTTATATTTTGCCCTTTACTGTTCTTTGAGCTGACATCTATAGTGAGTTCCTCATGTCTTTTTCTTAGTTCCTAATCTATTTAATTGCATTTAGCTGGCATGACTCCAAAGCTAAACTCTGTTTTCCTGTTCCTAAGTTCTGTCTTTCACTTTATCCCTTTTAATTCAGCTCTCACAGAAGCCAGAAATGTTATCTGTATACAGAGAAGTTCAGCATGCAGCCACTTTGCAGTGTCTAAAGATGCTTCCAAAGCAGGGGAAAACATCTGGCCAACTGGCAGCCATACATTATCCCCCTGAACATAATACTTGCTCACACTGAGGAAGCAAAGGGTAAAAACCAAACTCCACATCTAAAGAAGCAATCGAGTTGGATTCTGCTCTCTCATCTTTCCTATCCTGTCAGTCTCTCAATTAATTCCAGTTCTTTATCATCTTTGACATGTGAGATTTTAAGGAAAAAAACGTTTTGTCAGTGAATGAATTTTCTCACCCTGATTACTGGAGGCATCTCTTCTTTCATATGACCAATTTCAACTCCTCAGACCCAGCCTGCTGGAAACTGTTGCCCTCATTACAAAGCCAGAAGCCATTCAATTCAGCCTTTTACATTAAATAGTGTCTTCCAGTTGGAGACAACTAAATAAGCTGTAACAGGTGGTCTCAAATATTGCTGTAAAAGTCATAATCTGACCTCAGAAACTGGGATAATTGTTTGGAAAAATATTATAAAATCTGTGGTAGAGCTTTTTGGGGATTTTTTGTGGGGGGGAATGGCAGCGCAGTGTTTTAATTAGGGCCAATGAGTTTCATTAGCAGGAAAAGAAGGAGGGATAAACTGGGTGAACAAACTTCAGCCATGCATCTCCATGGTCTGTATTCTAAGACACAGAATTTCATAAAAAGTGCTTGGACCTTCAATATAATTACTAAAGCAGAAAAGATAAATAACTAGGGAACTACTGGCCTCATTAATTCATTGCAACCCAGAACCAACAGTATAATTGCTTTTCAACAATACTGCATTGTCTTGCTTTTAACCTGCATTAAAAAAATAGCTAATTCATTAATTTTGCCATAATCAAAATAGCATTTTTTCTCATTAACTCTTCAAGGGAGAAGAAAGCTCCTTCCTTCAGTTGTCAATATCAGAATCTGCATTCAAAAAGAAACATAGGAAACTCTTAGCATGTGGTCTTACCAGGCAAATCTACGTGAGGATAATGAAAGGAAGGAAGGTGTCAGGGGACTAAAAGAAACTTTTAAAAGATGCATAGGAATGTCACTAGCAAGCATAAGATAATGGAGAACTTGCTGAAAGCTGGAATGGAAAATATTAAGCAGCCTTCCACCTGGGAAAAGGAAAGGAATGAATGTTCTGTTGCCAAATTTTGCAAATAAGTATGAAGGCAAGCTCTTTGTGAGGGATCTTGGCAAAGAGACAGTCCTGAGGAAAGGCAGATAGGACAGTTAAAACTCAGTTACTGCTAAGCCATGGATTCCAGATCTTATATTTCCCCCTTCCTTGATGTCTTATAACTTCTCTTGTGAGAACATAAGAGAATATTGCACAACAATGTGAGGTCTTTTCCTTGAATTCTTTGCCTCCTGCTTCCAGAAGATTTTTCTGTGAATGAGGTATAATCATTCTATACAGTAATGAAAAGAATGGGAAAAAAAATGTACATCTGAGAAGACACCAGGTAGAGCTGTGATTAAAGATTGACAGTTTTACCTAGTATGAAAGATTAAATTTTCCATTTTTATACATTCTCTCAAGAACAACTTGTTCAGATATAGATGAGTTGGCATCATTCTGTCAGAGTGGCAAAAGATTCTGGAGACTGGACCTGAAAATGAGCACCACACATAAGCCAAATCTATTTATTTTCTTGAGATCTGCTTGGAAGAATACCATGGAATAAAGCCCTGGACAGAACAAGGGTCCAGGAGAGCTGGTTATTTTTCAAAGGTCATGTCTCCCAAGCTCAAGAATTAACTGTCTGTCCCCAACACAAGGAGGTTAAGTGAGATAGCAGGGGGCTGAAAAAGTAGCTCCCAACAAAACTCAGCTATAAAAAAAGAAGCCTGCAAGAGGTGAAAGCAGGGATAAAGGAGCCAGGGGAATATGGAGCCACTGACTATGCAGGGATGTGGTTAGGAAAGCCGAAGTCCATTTGGAGCTTAATCTGACAAGGGACATGAAAGGCAATAAGAAAGGTTTCTATGTGCAGTTCAGCAACAAGAAGGGAAAATTTAAGGTCACTTCTGAATAGGGCAGGGGATCTGGTGATAGAGGACATGGTAAGGGCAGAGGCAGTACTGCCTTTTTCACCTCACTCTTTACAGTTCTGATTGGCCATGTCAACTCTCTTTATGAAAATTAGCAGAAACAGTATTTTTTTAGAAGTACAGCATGATAGAAGAAATATATATCCTTATATATCCATATATATCCTTCATATAAAGAAATATCTTATTGCCAATGCCCATAGTATTTGATAGGCATTTCATAGGCATCAACATAGCAGAACTCCTCAAAGTAACTGGGAGGGTTTGCAACATTTGTTGAAGGAACAATTCCTTTCAGTACAGGCTCTGGCTAACTTTAAGACTTGTTCTGAAGAGAAATTCTTGAAAATGATAATGGAAAGAAAGTAAAGAACATCCAGAGGGACCACAATATTTTATCCCAAGCACCCACATAGCAGCCACACTTAAAATGCTCTAAATGGTATGAAAATACTTTCTACTATTATGCAGATTATCACAGATGCATATTTAAGGACAAGGAGGACTCCTTGGAGAATTCTCTGTGGCGGCATGCAAAATTTGGGTCATAGTCACCCATCCCATAATTCCTAAAGCATCACATTCAGTTTCATCACATCAGTTTCAGCAAGAAAATACTCTTTTATAAAAAAATCAAGCTTTTATTTCTACTAAATGTAACCATGAAAAACAGTAGACTCATTATAAGCTTTCATAAAAAGATAAATGTTTAAGCATATTTGACTATGACTTTTCTTTGATTTGACCTTGGCTAAATTGAAAGCACATAGAAAAATTTACAGTCAATGCTAGATGTGAGCAATACTAATATCTGGCTAACTGCCTCTGCTGTGAAAGCTCTTTCTATTTCAGTAAAATTTTATGCGCAAAAGCATTTTCTAGAAACTGATGTAGTGTGTTCAATACATTTTTAGACTCAAGCTTAATTACAAAAGCTTTTTCATAATAACAAATATTGTCCCAAGCAGAGACTATATTTAATAAATATGCTTATTATTTTCCTTAATGAAAGCAATGTTTAAAATTTCTAGGTAATCCCATTACACTGTACTTCAATTATATAGCCCAGCTCTTCTACCCTCCTGCTGATAGAAGACTTCCTCATCTTAGTTTCCAATTATAAACATTAGGTCCTTCCAAAAGTACCTTCATTATTACACACAGCATGTATAGCTCTATCAGAGAAAAAGCTGTAATTGGGAAAGAGCAAAATGCATTTTCCAGCCTAAGATAATCACAAGAAAAGTTAATTATGTCAATTAAAATAATCTTCTCTCCACTCAACAAATATGACCTGTTTGTACAAAGAAACACAGCAGGACAGGTACTGATCCCTGATAAACCATGGTGTTTCTACTCAAGTAATTCTAATCAGAAAATCTGTGAGAGGACCAAATTTTGACTTTAAATTACTTTATAATAGAAGAATGGCCAAAAGAATAATTGGATGAACCCAGAGGAATTCTGCAAAACAAAAACCATAGCATTTTCTGTATACATTCAAAATTAAACCTCAGTGTTTCTGTTCTTGGACTAAACTTCAACTTTCTAAAAGCAGAAAACTGACAACTAACACAAGCAGACTACTGACAGGAAAGGTCCTGGAAATATATAAATTAAAAATGTTAGGCATAAGAACTAAAATCTGCACCCTTACTGTTAACTGTACTTGGCAAAGCACTTCATCTCAACATCAGGTAGCAACCAGTTGAATCTATGAAGTGTTGACTCTAATTGCAGGGTCTCAAGTCAGAGCTTTAAGTGTTGAAGGTATGGCTGCATATGGCAAAACTAGAGCTGCTCATCCCAAAGCACATCAGTACACAAGGAGGCTCCTGGATCCTGCAACTGAACACGTCTGACTTTTATTCCCTCAGCTGGTAGAAGGAAGGGTGAGATGTGAGGCATCTCTCACTTTTAGCTGATGGTTACTTTTCCTTGCTCTACCCACCTTGCTTTACTTTGACATTACATTTGATCAGCCTCAGTCACTTGAACCATTTTTTAGAATGGGCAGTTTTCACCGTCCTGCTCATTAACATATTTTCACATCTAATTGTGATAGCGTAGCTATTCATGACCCTAATTTTGCTGTGAAGAACTTTTCCTATCCCATCTCACAATGCCTTATCTGGATCATTCAACTTTTGAACACTTCCTAACATGTCTATTGTTGTTATTCTATAGGCATCAGAAAGAGAAGCAATATTTCAGAGTGTACTACAATACTTCTATTAAACTTCTTTAATCTGAGTACTTTTGTTTTTTCTTTATTTCTGCCAAACTCTTATTTCTTTATCTTACAAATCCCTGGCAATTTGCTGTATAGAATCTGTACTGATGATTTGATATGACAAGAAAAGTCAAGTCCAAGTACATTGCAGTTTAGAGAACACTTTCAGATTTCCCAGAACAGGGAAATGCTACTTGTTCTGGAAGTTCCAATTTCCTAATTTCTTTTACCCTGATTCGTTTTTTTATCACTTGGTGATTTTGTCAGGGAATTGGGATCCCTGCCAAAGATGTTTACCTCAATTTTGTTTCAAGTCCTAAATTAGATTTCTCCTAAATAGTGAATTAGATTATTAATCAGTAAAAATCTAAATCTTCATTATTAATTTACTCGAAACAATACAGCACCTTGTAAAACATTTATGCAGCAGTAAACAGAGAACCACTTTGCAGAGATCATGACATGCTTAATTTACTACACAACTAAATATTTAATTACAAATGGTAGAAAAGCTGAAGGTGTTCTGCTGAAATTAAACAATCTTTTAAACAGTAATAGTCTTAACTTTATTGTGGGCAGTAATGGTAAAATTTTAGAGCAATTGGTAGGAAAGCTGCTCCTTTTTGTGGGGTTTGCCTTTACCAGTTAAGTGAAGAATCATGTATTTGGCCAGCCAGTCTGCTATTTACTGATAGGTCTGGTCCCTCCTGTAGTTTCAACATAAATATTTTTTAAATGGCATATTAAATTAACTGAAAATGCAATGCACTTTGAGGCACTACATTTGCAATGTAATAGTATCGCTCCAATGATTTTCCTGCTAATATCTCTAATTAGAGTGATAACATTTCAACTTCCTTGCGAATATCTAGCAATTCTTTGTTTCATATTCAATTTTCAAAACATCACAGGTACAATATTTTAAATGCATTTACATTTATACATCCAGACTCATATTAAAAACCCAACAACTTTTATATTTCCAGTTTAGGAAATTGCACACAGAGCTTTTGCTTTTGCATTTCAAGATTAAGATATCCTTTCTAGTGTTTAACCTGAACAGCAAATATTGATGTGCATCAAATCTAATTAAGGTGAGCTTTCAAAACAGATATTCACTAGATGCAGCTGACTGTTTCAGAATTTGCTAAATGTCTAACAATATGGAGAATGGGTGCTGGGGGTTTTTTCCCTTCTTTTTTAAACTCTTCCTTCCTATTTTCTATCTAACCCATATAACTCAGCTTTCAGAAGAGAAAGGTAAGGGATGTTTTTCACCTTTCTCTACAGAGATGGATGTAAAGAATGGAGAAATAAAGCAAGATAGGCTGGAGAAATTTAAGAAAATTATCATTACGTCCCATTTCAGGAGGGAGGTCTACTGAATAGACTACTACACTAAACAAAGAAAATATCAGGCTAGAAGTATAATCTGGAAAACAAAGGGTAGCAACAGGATTGCTTTCACCTCTCTTGAACATCTCTTTCAAAGCAGCAAATTGATATTTCTTAACCATCAAGTTGTTGTTATTAACAATACAGAATATCCTGACCTTTTTCTATCTTATAAGAGTACATGACAGTCTTGTCAAAAATAATTCACCTAAAATCTTTAAAAAGTTGTTAGCTACAAGAAACATAGCTATCTATACATAATTCATCAGCTAAGAGGAAAATAATATTATATTTAGAGTAGGAATAAAACACATTTTTCTATATCTTCCTTATGTCTCAAGGCTAAAGAATATTTCATAGAATTACAAAACTGTATGCTGTAGCTCTTCTAGCCTCTAAATGGAAAAAAGAAGTATACACTTGGTAGTGTGCCTCTCATTATGCTGCAGAATCCTACTGATGCGACCTTGCTTCCCAAAGTAACTTGTAAGGTAAAGTTTTTAGAAGTGACATGAGTGACATCAATCCATGTTCAGTTTAAACACTGGTGTACAAAACATGGAAGCGTTTAATGGAAGACAGACTGAAGTAAATTGAAAAAGTATTAGTCTAGGATTGAAATACAAAGTTTGTTCTTCGAATCCAATCCCAGTTTAGCAATGACAAAGCTTTTGCAATGCTGATCTTCACAAAAGGCTTGTGATAGCCTTGCAGTAGTCAATACAGAGCAGAGTGAGGCACTCAGCATGCGTTGGTATCATGTGGGTCGTCTCAGAAGAGCTAAGAGTGGTGCCAGCTGTGTACCTGAACACACGGGGAATGAGGGAGGATGGGTGGTGGGAGAACTGGAGATGTGAAGAGCCTTGTTCTGCTGTGAAAAAGAGAGCTTCACACTTCAGAAATGTGAGTACTTCACGTGGTACTGGGGCCTCCTTCCTGGTGACAGAACCTCTCAGACTGCACTATCTAGTCCTTTAATTCTTTCCAATTGCTCATCTGAGGCTGTTAACATATATTAGAGCTATAACCAAGCTTTCCCTGATATACACCATCATTTTGTGTATGGCAGAGAATTTTTTTCCACCATTAAAAAATGTGCCTCATTTAAAATAAACTGTCTTGAGAATCACATGACATGACAATAATTCTAAATTTTACTAAAGCTTCTTACACACACATGACTTTGGCAGGCTGCCTTCCAGTGAGAGCAAGTTACATATGTACCAGCTCTAATGGCCCATATAGGATATTAAAAACACATAAAGAATAATTTGATAATTTACCTTAGGAACAGTATGAGAATTTTCATCTCAGTTTCCTTCAGAGACTCTAATGCCAAAGGACAGATTGTTTCTTGTCAGTGTTTCAAACTGATCTCTATTTGCAAACACAGCAAGCGATGCCAAGTGCAGTTCAGAATGCAAATCAAACATCGATTTATTATGCACTGTTTTGAATTGCATATGCAGGACAGAGAGGCAGGTAATGACCAAAAAAAAAAATCACACTTGCATGTCACACAAGCCATTTCCATAGTATACTAGAATACTGTATATAAATGCAAAGAAATAAAACTACTCCAATAAAATAATGAGTGCCTTATGAGTTAAATATATTCAGAATGCTACACACTGGGGTTTTACAGAACTCATATACAAGGTAGACCAAAATATAAATGCAGTAGTTATACAAAGAAAAGAGAAAGAGGGGCAAATGATAAATTATTTATTAAATGAAAGCAGAAAATAGAAAATGAGAAGAACTTTTCTTTGAAAAAACAGGTTAGCTTGTAACCAATGATAATGAGCCCACTTATTCATTAGATCTGATTCTATTTAAGTCCCAGCTGAGCACTCAGAGCAGCAATTAATGCAGCCATCAGTGTGGCTGTCCTTTTCTAAATGTTCCTGTCCATCTTGGTTTTGTCTTGAAGCAAACCAGATGAAAAATAACTGGAAAAATTACTTAAACTGTTTCTAAGTTGATCACAACACTGGCTGAAATGGCAAAGGGAAAAGAGCTCTTTTCAGTGCCGTGCTACAGACATCTATGGGTGGTACCTGACAGAGCAGCACAGAGCAGTGCATGTCAGAGTAATGCATGGGGGAAAGGGAGAGGCATCACCAAAATATGGCAGCCAGCCAAGGTTAGAGCTCTCTTAGATTAGACTGAGGAGAAGGATTAAAAATATTCTGTTCTTTCAAAAACCTCACCCATAGCTGGTTAGCAGGTATTTCTTTTTTAAAAAAATGAAATTAAATTAAATTAAAACCACCAACTAATTCAATCAGGACTGCCCCTTACTGCTCATTAATTGCTACAGATAGGTGCTGGGCCTGGCCAGGTTCAAGAAAAAAAATCCCTCACATAAGAAAAAAAACTAAAACACATTAAAAAAAGAGACTAGTTTGAAATTAAGTATTCCAAGGGATTAATTTCAGTAGTTTACTGTTGATCAGTATCTTATTTTAAAACATAATTCTTGCATTTTTTCAAGGTTAGTTAAATTTATTCATTATCACTATATAGTGATTGTGAGGTGTCAGTGAGTTAAAATAAATCCCTACTTAGGAAGTTTATCCCTCCTATTATATATCAATCTTAGTGCATATGGGATTAAAACAAAATACAAAGAAAAAAAGGAAAAAATCCAGCTTAAGTAGCTATATGTTTCACAATATCAGAAAATGCCCTAGAATTCCAACTGAGCTGTGCTAAAGCAAAAGACAGCAAGCTCTGGATAGAGGAATGCTTGCATATTTTTCTTCACACAGTTATGTGTGAAAAGATAAGATTTCTCCATAAAACTATGAAATAGAGCACTTAGAAAGTCCATTTGAAAAGATTCCTCCAGGGGGCTAAGATAACTCCGGCATCTGTTCTAACAGATAATTCTGCAAATAAGTGACACACTTTTGTCATCCCATTGAACCTGGACAAGGAGGGCCCTTGACAGCCCAAACACAAATAAAATTGTCCACTGCCCTTACAGCATGTGGCAGCTGCATGAGATGTCCCTTAGAGATACAGCCATTTCACCTTTTGACAAGGCAATAACTAGACCTGCAAGTTTTATCACTTCATCGCAACCCCAGTGGACTCTAAATGATTTGGTAAGCTCTGGTTTGAAAGAGGGGACTCCTGAAGAAATTTAAGGTATACACTGAAGGAAAGAGAGAGCTTCTCTTCTTTTGAATTTTATATATATGTAAAAATAATGTAAGAAAAAATATATTTAACTGCTGATATGTTTTATGATTTCTTAATGACAGTTTCAATTCTTTATTGTGAATAATCACTGTTTTAAGATAATTTCTTATCTCTTTTAAATTAAATTGCTGGGTAGCTACTTGTAAACAAAGCAAAAATGAAACAAGAATACATGTCATACATATCCTAGAACTGCCCACCCTGCAATTCGCTGTGCTAAAATACAGATATGAGAACAATCTAAATTCAAGTGTCATTTTGATATGAAGACTTGATTGCTGTTACTGCCAGAATACTTTTGAAAAAATTACAAAATATGTTGGCATCTGTCGACTTTGTTGTTGTTGTTGTTACATATCCCATTTTTAACTTTTTAAAACCCTTCTTTTGGGGGTCTTTTGCAAATATTTCATTGTGGGTGGACAGTCAAGGGTACTTGATTAACCCAAATCAACTCTAAAGCCAAGCACAAAGAAAGAAAAACTGTTTGTTGGTCTATGTTCTACTTATCTAGTCTGCATTACAATACTTTCAAAACTATTCATTCAAAATTATAATGCTCAGTTGTGAATGTGACTTTAGGGTCATCTTTATTTTTATTTACAATTGACAGTCGAAAAACAGCATTTTATTTTATCATTACATGCACACTTATTATTTAAAAGTTGAGTTGCTTCTATCTTGAATTATAAATTAATAAATGAGTTAAACTGGAACAATTAGCTAAACCCTATGGTGTAAAATTTAAATATTTTCAAATACAAGACATAGTTCTTGGAACTGATAATACTTCAGGAATAATTTGATTTCTACAAACTAGAAAAAGAATTCTAACATGTTCTTCTGTTAAAGAATAGTGAAAATCAACTCGTTTAAACACATTTCATGGGCCCTGTTGTTTTACTCCCTAAATAGTCTACAAGGAGAAACCTCATTCGAAAGTTACTATTATCTTTAGATTTAAAACTTCACCCACATAACTAATTCTACAGGGTTGAAAATTTGGGTCTCATGGTTGCAATATGTTCCATGTCTGAACTAGTATGAAAACTAGTCCTGAACTTCTCCTTTTTAAATTAAATGGTAACTTTTTTAATTAAGTGGTAACTTTGGTCTTTTCTCACTTTTGATACTGAACCTTGAAACCCAAATTCTACTAATACAGTGAAGCATTATCAGAAGCTTTTTTCACACTTTAGCTCATTCTCTCAGATCAACATGATTAATTGTTTGGTTACTTTTCTGTACCTCTTCCAACCATTTAGAATACTTATTTCTATAGCATAACCACATGCACTTAACATCTCTTGATTTCTGCTTGATTGTGGTTTAATGATAAAAATTCAATACATCAATCTTTGCCTTAAGTTATTTTGCTTCCAAGGTTCAAGTGATCACGTTTACACTCGTAACAATAATCCTTTCTTGTGACAAACTCAAAGCAGTTTAATAATTTTAATAAAAAAGGTAAGACCAGCGGTGACTTGAAATGAGTTCAACTGTTTTCAGGCAACATTAGTGGCAGCCCTTAACATTAATGTCTCGCTACTTGAAGGGAAGAGTAACACTAGCAATCAAGCCAAGACAACCACATTGAGATAGAATTTGCAGATAAAAAGTGCAGTACTGGAAAGAGTTTATGATTTAGTCTGATAAAAACAATAAAAAAAACATGCCTAAGATTTGGCAAAATAGCAAAATGAGAACATGAAGAACAATTCATAGGCATTATCCCATTTTACTTTACAAGAAGTTTTAGCCAGGACTGATTAGAACAAAAACCCAAAACACCAAAACAACAAACAGAAAAAAAAAAAGAAAAGAAAAAAAAAAAAGGAAGCAAGAGTTCAACTTTCCAAATTTGAAGGTTTTTCAAAATATTTTTGGTTCAGTTCTGAATCAAAATAAGGTTTTAAAATATATCATAAAAGTATGACTCAAATTGAAATACTGGTGCAACACCAGTCAACTCGGAAGAACCATTTAAGACACCTACGGCTGCCATTCTTCCCATTATTCCTAGATGTCTTCTTTGCTCTCCAGATGAAATTTTAACAATGGGAATTCATGTTTGGTTTATAGAAGCCTAATATTTACTAGGAAGTCATAGAATCCCAGAGTGGCTTGAGTTGGAAAGGACCTTAAAGGTGATTTCACTCCGAGGGACACCTTCCACTAGCCCAGGCTGCTCAGAGCCCCATCCAGCCTGGCCTTGAGCACTGAAGCTCTTAAGTTGTGTGTGGGTGTTAATGAGATAGTGCCTTTCCACAGGGTCCAACTCATCTAAGCACAAATTCCAAGGAAACGCTGGGCTGGAGGGGAAGCAAAGACTGAAAAGGCAAGGCAGGAGCAGTAGTGCAGCACTCAACAGCAGGGACTGGTTAGAGAGATAAGAAAGCAAGCCCAGGAACGACCACAGAGCTCTCTCTTAGTAAGAATAACCCCACCTCTTTTCTTTGGTCTCCCAACTCTGGTTCTTGCTGATACCCCTTCCCCTTTTCCTTTCCCCAAGGCTCAAGATGAGTTCCCCAGCTCCTGCAAGCCCCCAGTCCTTGGCTGCAATGCTGCAGATGCAAAGTACCAAAAACGTGCAGGTCCCACTCATTTAGAGGCAATTTGCATGCCAGCTCCCCTGGAGCAGGAATTGCCATGTCCAGGTGTGGGGAGATGAGTGGGAAGGTGTGGTGAGATGGGAGGGACGGGGACAGAAGCTGCAGCTCTGGACAAGATGGAGAGCTCTGGAGCCACTGTGGGCCAAGCTCACCCCCATGGCCACAACCAGAGCCCTCAGGAGCACCAAAGCTGTCACATCAATGCCTCCCTAGCTCTGCCCACCAAGGACTGCCCTAGTCACCAGAGAACCACAGAACGGTTTGGGTTTTAAGGGGCACCCCTGACCTGGGGAGGAGCGCGTTCCTTCCCTTGCCTCGTTGTGCGTGCCCTGGCACAGCACACCTCACACCTTGGAAACTCTGCTCCCCTAAACAGACACCTGGGAGGAGATCCAGGTGGGATCCAAGGGAGATCAAAGTTCGTGTCCTCTCTCTGCACAATTCAGGCCCAAAGTTTTGGCGTTTTAAGGAGCTACACTGCCAGGCTGTGCATATGTGTGTGCACACAGCAACCTGTGTTGTAACCACCTGTTTTCTTCCTCATCCTAGGAAAACAAATAGGCTCATACAAAATTCCTGTTCCTTAGAAATAGCCCTTAAAAAATCCTTGACTTGTATTCATCCAAAGAAGTAAAGCATAACAGAAAAATCTGTCATGGAGCCCCAGTCTTCTGATTCTTGCTATCCAGATCTTTACTGCAAGCAAATCTTTTTGCACACATGTGGTATTAGAAAATACTGCTGTATGTTACTACCTCCAAAAGTACACTAAGAAAACATTGTATCATTCAAATCATGCACATGGATAAAAACAGCTAATTATTCTTCCAGAGAAGGGAAAAAAAAAAAAAAGGTGAAACTGCTTAATAATTTGATTATTCAACCATGATTTAAAAAAAGGTCAAAACCAAAACAAGGCATGCAGCTAAATGTTATTTTGGATTTACTTTTTGATCTATATTCTATCTGTGTTCTCCTGGTACCGAGGTATTACTCGGAAGATGTCAGTGCTGATCGGCTTCCAATCATTAATAGCACTTATTGAAACAGCATACTGCTAGGAATGGGATTTTCTGCATTTGCTAGAGTTTGATTTGTAGGGAAAAAAAAAGTAAAAATAGAAATGAGCCCTGACCGTGGAATAAACATCCAAGAAAGAAATTTATTTTTTTTTATAAGTCAACAAGTAAACATTTACAGGGTGTTTATTGCATACTTACTGTCTTCTGGCAAAAATAAAATTACCATGCAAATATGGTAATAGCATGCTCAAGAAATAGCAAAAAAGCTTTTCCCTAAAAACTGTTAGGCATAGCTTGAAAGCTTAAATAGCATGGACCTAAGTTGTTGCTTATTTTGAAAGTCCTATAGGGATGAACAAGTAGCAATAAAATAAATCTATACAGAAATATTCAAAGTACTTAAAATAAAGAGAAAAATAGACAATTTTTTAAAGCATTCTTTTAGTTGGTGTTACAAGACTCTACAGAGAATAAAATATTTTCTCAGTGAATACTCTGGCACTGCTTTATGAAATTTTTCAAGGTTATTGAAATAATCTGTGACCATATATGCTTTAAGCAATCCACACCAAATCTGTTTTTAAAGCTGCTGAGTGAGCCCCACTGTGTCAGGAGTGGAATGTGTCCACTCATCCTGCCTCTGTCATCTTGGAGGAAGCCTGAGAGCAAATATTCCTCTGGAGGGAGCCCCTCAGGACTAAGGAAGATCCAGGCTGCAACTTTTTTTCTTCCCATAGCAATATGCAAACAGCAGGAGTGTTTATATGTGTCTCTCTTTATGGAAATGTGACTGATGACAGAGAAAGTTTGACAGTCCCATGTATAGCTCTCTGCATTTCTGTTTCCCCCTCATGTACATGATGTGAAATACATAAATCTACTATTTAAGTAACTTGCCAATGACTTGCATATTTAAATTTCAAAATTTCCACACAGCACCTTTTTAACCATTAGGAATATTTTGCAGAAAAAGCAAACCTCTCCCCATCCTCCTCTTAACCACAAATATAATATATTTTTGCTAATAATTCCCTTGAGGTAAAGGGCTTTTCCAGTTACAAAGGAATTCAGGCAATGATAGTTGCTTGGTGGATTGGGGGCTGTGTTACACAGCATAAGACATATTAAAGACATAATAAAGCAGCCCATTTAGAAAGTCTTTGACCACATCCAAGACAACAAGGAGGAGAGGAAGCCATCATTATCAGACTAATGAAGTAACTTTATAACATTACATTGAAGTTCTTTCCCCCCAATCTAAAGCTGAGTTTATGAAAGAGGAATTGGTCCCATTTTGAAAATAGTTTGTTTGGAAATGTAGACAAAATTGGATTGCAGGTCCACTAACTAAATGTTTTCTGTGCTTAAAACAAAAGACAATTGCCTTGATATCCCCTAATTATCATTACTGCAAATTCTAAAACTATTTAAGTTTTGCTCAGGGAGAAAGAGAAGACTCTAATCTAGAAGGGCTTCCAGAAAACAGCCAGTCAAATACAGTTCTATTTTATGAGAGAAAAATAATGAAAGATAGTACTGACCATTTTTACATACCTATATCTTTTTAAAATAAAAGGGATCCACGCTGCAGCACAGTTTCAACAAGTACCATGAAACAAAATTCCCAAACATTATAAATGCTTAACAGTTATTCCATCCTCATTAGTACCACACAAGGAAAAAAAAAGATATACAACCAGCAAACAATCAGCGGTTGTTTAAGATCCTAACATAAAAAAAATAATGCAGCACAGCAACAAGTTCACTGGAGTGCTGCCTTAACACAGACATAGAAGAAGTACAGCTGTTTATCTTGGGAAGAAAAACAAGCAGAAGAGGACATAAAGACTTTTGAAAGGATCTTCTCCCCGATATTTAATAATATGCAAAATATTGAAGGATTCCCGCATGAAATCAGGACTAGCAATAGGTCGTTTTTCATGGTATTTTAAAAAGCTAAGCAGACACACAACAGGATGCCAGCAGGCAGCTTGCACGAGACATAAGGCTTTATATTCCCACTAGGAACGTACCTTCTCTGCTTTTGCTTTCCTGGCGTTATGCACAAACCTGCGTCCCAGCTTCTTGGCATACCAGATAGAGGCAAACATTGTAGTGATGAAGATTTCAGTCTGAATATGCAGCACACACACACACACCAAAAAAACCAGCAACTTCCCCTACAACTGAGATACAGATCAAATGCTGGTTAAGGTCTTAACTATGCTGTTGCTTTGTCAAGTCCTCTCATGCTGCCTTCTGAAAAAAAAAACAAACCACCCAGTGTGGCCAGTCTGCAGGTGTATTTACATACTGCCAGCAGGAAGTCCAGGGTGAGGCATCTTTGTATCCAGCTCACATCCAGTCTGCTAAGTGCCTGTCTGCAGTTCTTTAGCACTGTCACCACAAACTACATATGTGTCAGTATGAAAGGAAGCTGCAGTAAACTACTGTAGCAGACAGCTCACCTCCTCTTCTCCTGTTCTGAAATTTAACTCCTTGGTTCTCTTCGATTTGCCAGCATGCAACAGAAGCAGCAGCAGTTCAAAAATGAGATACACAGCACTGCAGGAAAGCAAAGGGGTACAAAAGTGCCAAAAATAGAAATGTGGATTAACTGTTAAGGTGAAAGAACAGGTGTTTCATGTGTTTCAGGGCAATTAAGATATGAAAGAAAAATTGATTTTACTTTCTTCTTGCGGTCTGGGGTCTATTCAGAGATATTTTTGCTACCTAGTTTCAGTTCACAACAGACAGGCTTCAGAGCTGCTCAGTTCCCTTGCTGATGTCACACATGCTCTGCTGAAGGATTTAAGACTCAAACAAGGGCTTCTGTTTTTTTCCTTAGATAATGCCTTCACGGAACAGAAACCTGATAGATTTTTTCCCAAATTCCAAACTTCTGCTCTACCTAAGCATGCTTTTCCCTCTTCCTTTAATTGCACGCTATTCTGCATTAGGAGTTGGTAAGTGCCTTTGAACACTAGTTTTGCAGCAAAACAGCAATGCACTATTTTCCTTTTGTCACACACTTCAGCTTTAACCCCTGCACCTCTCTTCAGCTATAATGGCTAAACAATAAGCAGAAACACACTGCTCTGGCTCCTGACAGATGACAACCCAGATGTTCCTCCCAGGCAGATGCCGTATCAAGGCTGTAAATTACACAGTTAATGTGGTATTTGATAGCAGTTATAAGACAAGTCCTGCCCAATGCCCTCCCACCCACAAGTGAGGAGACACCAACATGCAGGAGGACCACTGCTGTCCTGTGTGCAGCACCAGATTTGGGATGCACACATGCAGGAATAATTTCTGCCCTGCTGTTCCATGGTAAAGAGCAACACAAAATGAATCAATGCATGGCAAGGAGGTACAGGCAGGGTGATTTAGTGTAGGGCTTTTGGGGCCAAGGAAACACCTTTTCTGCCCCCAGATTTTCAGAGAATGGCTGAAACTATTTTCTCCAGGGTTCATAAATCAAAAGGGAAAACACTCCCATTTAGACAGAAGATCCAAGTTACTGTAGCTGTATGGCACTGCCCAAGCTTTGAGTCTGAAGGTATGTACTGCTCAATTCCATTAAGATTATAAGGAGTTCAAAGAATTCTTTAACATGTTTTAAAATGGTAAGTTGGTTAAGTACATTGAAATTCTTAGATAGCAAAGGCTTTTTAAAAGGTAACTCCAAGGGGTATGGTTGATTTTTGTGTGACATCTAAAATCTGACAATGTATTTGGTAACTGGTGATATCGTGGGGAAGGGAATATTTACTAACTACTTCCAATTCAAATATTAAGTTAATCCTGGGAGCCAGAAAGTTTTAAGACCACAAGATAGAGCAAATTTATGTCTCATCTGAAATATGATTGCTATAGAAGAGCTGTCTTTCCATGACACCACACCAGCTCTCTGAACTCTAGGCTGCTACTAAGATAAACTGTCCAAGGTAAGAAGTCTAATTAAGGAAAACCTGTATTATGCCTTGTAGCAGTCTCTCACCATTCTCCCTATTTGTGGGATTACATTGTCCTAAAGTAGAGGAAGGTTGGACAAAAGAAGGAAGAAAGATGGCCTGAAAAATTTAGGAAGAAATCAGAGACTTTGTTTCTGATTGGATACCATTGTAAGGAAACATGGATAGAAAAAAAAAAAAAAGTGCAGGAAAGGAGAAGAAACACCATTATACAATTTAACCAACACTGTAAATGTTAAAGGAACAGGAAGAAAAAAATCTTACATAGTATATGCATAAACAGTAGAACACTTCTCCCACTCTGCTCCCATGCTTTTATGAAGAGAATAAGCATAATTTGAAATCATTGCACTACAACCAATGAAGGATACATTTTCCCAAACAACTATTTATATAGTCTTATGTATATTCAGAAGCTGAGAAAACTGAAGGAAATAATCATTAAACAATAAAATTCCTTTTTATGACTTTTATCATCAAAATTAGCAGCTTTACTAAACGATATATTCAGGAAAAATAGGGAGTAATAAAAAGCCACAATTCATCCCACTTAAAGGAAAAAAAAATAGAAGACATTGTTCATTTAAGAAATAATGACAAAGCAATAGGGAGGTAATTTTCTCCACCCACTGAAAATGTTAGGTCAGAAAGAATAAATCTTGCCAAATACCTAATCCTGATTCTAATCAGAAATCCAGTTTAACTGTTTGCATGCATTTGCAGATCCGTCCAAACCTCAAGTGCAGCAATGGCCAGACTGCGAGCCATTTCCTCACAGCTCCATCAGGCAGCACTCTGCCATACATTGCCAATAGCAGGTTTATTAGGGCTCTACTGGTACCGAGGGAGTTTATGATTATGAATATTTTACTGTAACCATAACGAAGGCTGCATTTTACAGTGCTACAAGCTGAGCTGCCTTAGAAGAATTGGAAATCCCAGCTGCTGTCTCCTCAAAGGAGTAATACATACTTTAGCTTGCTCACTGAAGTGCTACATTACAAGGACAGAGAGATGCATGCCATTGAGCAGCAATATTATCACAGGCAGGAGATAATCAGTTAAGAGCAGATTTTACAAGGAGCTTCTTGCTGCAAACGAGTGGGTGGTTTTTGGTAAGCCAACACACATCCAAACCATACATTAAATGTCATTTTTCTGCCTCTATGAGAGGAATTGATCCTACCACAAGTGGGCACATGGGTACAGGCACAGAGCAGTGGTGCTGTTGAATCGTATTATTTTTATGACATGGCTCCCCAACACCGCAAGCAACAGCAGTCGGTGCTCGGTACCGAAACAGATGGTTGTTTCAAACACCTTGCCAACTGTTTGTATGCACTGAGTATCACCAGTACTTCTGACAGTTTGCCTCCTTTTTCCATTTTAACAGTGCTTCTTTACCTAAGCAGCACTCAGGAAGAAGCCTGGCTTTGCTTTAGACAGAGCATTAATTTTCCCTTGTTAAGGGATAACTTTCTCACAGCACACACATGGGGTGTCAACCTCCCCCTCACACACCTGTGGTGAAGATAGATGTTAGCTGTGGATTCTGCTTCTCTCCAGCCTCTATCTGAGTACATACACACAGTAGTCATAAAATGTGATGACAGGGCCATTTAAAATACAAATACAGTTCAGTCATAAATAATGCCTTCCCTGTAAGAATGGGAAGACAGATGGAAAGATTAGTATTCAGGGTTTGCAGAACTGTTTCCAGTGAAATGGGCAGGAGATGGGACAAGTTAAAAATGAAATACTTAAGATATAAAACAACCACTTTACTACTAGTTTTATTTGTTAACATTCCACAGCTGTGGGCACAGGAACAGAGCTGCAGCTGAGAATCTAAGGTAGCTAGCTTTGTTTTTATTAGCACAAGGCAACAACAGATATTGATTTGGCTGACTGTACAAGCAACCATTTCCCATCCTCAGCACAACTAATTATCTTACACGGCTACATGATGCCAAGACATATTATTTAATGACCAGAATACGAGGAAAGACAGGAATCTAAATGTCTGCTATTCAGTCCAGAAGATATAAATTGTAGGCATTCAGGCCTCACTATTCTTTAAGTAGATGGAAGACCCAAGGTTTTTTAAGGACCTAATATTTCATTCTTCCTGCTAAACAATGGCAAATGGACTAATGTTCTTTCTCCTAATGCAACAAACAATATTTTTATAGGAAACCCGTGGGCACTCTCACAAAAGAAAGAGTCAGCACCACCAAAACACATTAAGACTTCTCTTTTGGCCAGGGCAGAACACTGTAACAGATACAATACAGGTGAAGGATTATCATAGAATAGAGTCATGTAATTGCTGAGGTTGGAAAGATTATCGAGTCCAACCATGTCTATAAGCACCTCATCTACACATGTTGTAAATGGCTCAGGAGGAGTGACTCAACCACTTCCCTGGACAGCTTGTTCTGATGCTTGGCAAGGCTTTCCACAAGAAATTTTCTCCTAATGTTTGACTAAACCTTCCCCTGATGAAACTTGAGGCCATTTTATCTTGTCCTACTGCTTGTTACCTGGGAGAAGAGACCAGTCTCCCCCTCAATACAGCTTCTTTTCAGGTACTTACACAGAGGATTAGAGCTAAACATCCCCAGCTCCCTCAGCCTCTCCTCATCAGACTTGTGCTCTAAACCCTTCCCCAATTTTGTTTCCCTTCTGGACTGCAGCCCCTCAATGTCTTTCTTGCAGTGAGGGGCCCAGAGCTGAACACAGGACTCAAGGTGCAGTCCCACCCTAGCAGAGTACAGTAGTTTCACGATTATAAACCGCACCTGAATATAAGCCGCACTTCCGGGTAGCTGGGAAGACCACGGGATTTGTCCACATATAAGCCGCACCCGAATATAAGCCGCGTTTTTTTTTTTTGTTTTTTTTTTTTTTAACTCCGCACGGCAGAGGGGCGGGGCGCTCCGGCCCGGCCCCACACAGCC
>VRYO01002772.1:8648332-8663628 GCA_009812075.1 Sialia sialis | reverse complement strand
GGGGGGGCAGGGAGAAGCAGAAGATGGAGGAAGAGATGGGATAAAAATGGAAAAAAAAAAAAGCTAAAATGAAGTGCTGCATATTAAGGATGACAGAGGTTCATACTCTTCTCTTCCAATTTAAATTTTTCTACTCCCTTAATATTTCTTGTGCCAAGTCATTTCTCTTAAGAAACTATGCTTTCAGAAACCCAGATGTGACATTACAAGTTTGCCCCAGGTCTAATTTCCCCTTAAAACAGAAGATACTACATGCAGACATCTCCTCTGTCACCTTTCCTGATGCACAGCAGAGCTATCTCCTAGCAGAGGATATGAAGAATTTCATACACAATGTCACAAGACTTCAGAGCAGTAAAAAAATAAAATTCAAGTATTTTTTTTTTCTCTGGACCTTCTTTAAGTGTGAGGCACCAAATATTTTGTGCCTGCTCTCTGCTGTGCAATTATCACTGCTATTATTCTGTTCTTGTATTATTTGATGGGGTAGATGGCACTCAACCTGCTATCTGTGGTGCAACAGGTCAAGAGAAGAGAGGATGAGGAGGTGTGCTGCAAAAGTGCTTGAAATAGACCCTTAGCTGTGGAAGGAAGGGAAATGGAAATAGAGTAAGTGCTATGCTAGACACTGAGACTCAGCACATCCTTGCACACAGGAATGTGTTCTAGCACTTTACTGCATAATGGCATAACAGACTATGTTTTAAAACTAGGCAGTTCTTTTTCCTCTTTTATTTGTTAAGTCTTGGAATGGAGAAAAACCTAATTACAGCACTTAATTTTGATTTTAAAAATTGATTTTCAACTCTAGTTTCTGCTAGGTGCATAGGAAACTCCAGTGAGTCACAGAAGTAATATAGCAACCATTAGCAGTCTTAAAAAAAAGAAATAAAATTTGAAAAATGCTAGTTTATTCCCTATTTGTCCCAAATTGCTTTCTGCCTCACCTTCCTAATAGAAATTTTTAAATTTCTTCCTGCTGTGTTAAGAAATCACAATCAAAATGGTGTATAAAATCCTCTGATGTGCCATTACACTGCTCAGACTTGTATCAAATCAAAGCACTGTGTATGTAGCACAGTTATACATTTGCATGGCAAGTACTCCCACGGGAAATAATATAAACTACAAAATTTATCCTTGGGGAGAGAAAAAAAGGAGGAACCACAGACTGCGAGCAGTGCTTATGTGTGTCACCAGTGCATCTTGCAAGGCACTTGCCAAATATAATCCTGAGCAAAACTGAATTCAGTGTGGAAACACTTATATTGCAGCTCTGTGTGTGCCTCTCATACTGCAGCATTTAAGTACATTTGTTTTCTTGTTATTTATACATAACCCTGTGTCATGCTGGACTCATGTCTGTTGTGGGTGGGGATGGATAAAGGCACAAAGTGACTTGGTAACCAAAATACAGGAAACTGGAGAATCTGCACACTGACTGGAGCCCAAAATCTCTGACCCAGGGTGTGGCCACATGGCTTGCCATGGCCAAAGCCAGGCAGATGTGGCACACACTCTCACTCAGTCCTGTGCCAGTCACAGCTCTCCTGTCCAGATCCAGTGAGAAGCAGGAGAGCTAGAAATGTCCATACACCCACCTGCAAGGGGCACTGACATGCATAATTTCCATATGACCTCTTTATTAGGAGCAGCAAGCCAGGCAGCCTATAAAGAGCTGTTCATCTCACTACTAGTCACCAAAGAACGTCAGAAAAAAACAGTTACAGGAACAAACATGTGGATATATATCATCCCATCTTAAACGTTATTTTATTCCTTGCTGATGACAAGCTGTCTTTCCTTTCAAAGGCATCCTTAAATCTCACTTTTGCTTTATCAGCCCCAAGAGCAAAATTTAAAAGTCAGTTTAAGCAGAAACACTGCAAGTTATAGGCACTGAACCAGCAAATCACACTGACTGCTTTGACCCAGCATTTATTTAAAGGTTCAAGGTGAATGTACCTAGCCCTTGCCATTGTCCAAGCTCCTCAGAAAATCCTCATGCACAAGAAGCCAGGTTGCACTGAATTATGAAGCATTAAGGAATCATAAGCGATGAGATCTAACAGGATAGCTGTGTGCTCATGCCAGCATCTCCCTGCAGGCAGATACACGTGTACCTGTGTGGGTTGAGCCCACTTAGCAGCACATTCCTGAGCAGCAGCAGAGTCCATGCAGCCCATGCACACCATTCTATCATCTCACAGGCTGGGCTGCCTTCAGTCCCTCTCCCAGCCTCTGCCAAAGTAGCAGCTCCCCACTCCCAGCTGGGACCTCTCCAGCCAAACTCTGCTCTTCGCTGGATGATGCTCCACTGAGCGGCCCCTCCCCTCCAGGACCTCCTGACTGCCTTTTCCATGCTTCTCAGAGAAGAACCCACACGTGGACAACAAATGCAACAGATAATGGCTTCTGCCAGTTTTCATTTCAGTTCTTGCTCTTTATCCCTGTCCTCAGCTTTTCTAGGCTGCCAGCCTCACAGCTCCTGGGAAAAGGTCCTACAGTTCAACAGTCCAGGACCACTTGGGAAGTTAAATCTCTTCAGAGCCAAGTTTTTAATAACTATGCTGAATATTTTAGATGCTCAACACAGGTGTAGCAAAACAATGTTTTCCTGCTAAAATGCAGAAAGAGAAGAAATATGAAGGAAAAGGATGTAGTTAATTCCCCCAAATATAAGATGTTCTACTACTAATTATGAGGGATAGACAACAAATGTTTCTTTATCCAGGACTGCCTGTAATTCATGCTTCCTAGAGTCAGAGACAAAGAAGAGATCTTCTTGCTTTTGGAACTGTCTCATCACATTTCTGTTGCCCAAGCAAAACAAAGAGATGAAGAACCAGGTTTTCTCCTTTAGTTCTGCTAAAATTCTTCTGCACTAGATTATTTACTCAATGCAAGCCAGCTGCTCACTCTTAAAATGAAAAGAATAATGTTCTACCACAGTGGGAAAGTATAAAGATAGAAGTATTAACAAATGTGAATTATTGTGAAAGAAGTCATTGTAGAAGGAGAGCATCTACCCCCTCACTGGTTGACACAGAATCATACAGAATTCTGCTGAAAGGTCTCTGAGAGTCCACATCAAACCTGATTACACAGATGTTTCATTGCAATGTGACACGTGAAAAGGTTCATTTCAGCAATGTCATAAAGCTGTTATATCCATTTTGACCAAAAGACAAAGGAACTATAAGGAAACATGAAGTTACGGAGAAGCAGTTATTGTTCTTAAACCTATGAGACCTTCAGAAGCAGAAAAAAAATATAGCAAACACTAAAATCTAGAATAAAGAATTACCAGTCTAATCTATTCAGTTAATTAATTAATTCTATGTGGAAAAAAGGATAAGAAAAAATTAGTCACATGAGATTTTCTTAATCAATTCCATTTGAGTTCACAGCCCAGCTGATAGGACAAAGATGGTAGTGGAAGGAAATTTTTCATTGCAGTGGATTTTGGCACTCAAAAATCCAGGGGAATAATTGAGGCAGCATATAGCTAGTGAGATATTTCAACAAGAGACGGACTAGAACTGATTAAAAAAAACCCAAAACATTGATAGTTTTTTTAGTGCAAGAATGAAAAATACCATCTTTCCAAACATTTTAAAGTTTTTAAATTTGAGTGTTTCAATAAAACAGAAACTTTTTGAGATCTCTAGCCAGTAGAAATTTGAGAAAGTGTTCCTTGAAATTGTCAAAACATTTATCTTTCATTTTCATCAAAAAATCAGAACATTTCAGCCTTCTCCAGGGCTGTCAGTACTGCTGTTTAAATTACATTTAACTTTTCTTGGGATCCCAGTCAACAGATATTTTTAAAATTTCTGTTCTGCACAACTCACTGAAAATACTTTTCTTTGATTCATACATCTAGCAGCCTCAAAGATCTGCCAAATCAAAGATCAAAGATTCTTCCACACCTTTCTGCAAATTGAATTTTGCCAAGCCAGGAACACTGGTTGTCTTCTCACATGTCAGAAGGCACCACAAAGAAGCTAGAATGAACTCATGTGAACTTATAGGAAAGATCATCAAGGACATTCCTGCTTCTCATTGTTCAAGCATCCTGGAAAGTGCCATATTTCATGCTTAGACCTTCCAGAAGTAAAACCAAAGCTGAATGAAAGTCTGTTTCTCCACCACTCCCCACAGCTAAATGCAGAAAAGATTTAATATACACAGACTCACACAACACATCTCTGCCCTGCACACAGTGGTGCAGCAGAACAAATATCTCCAAGGACTCCAGTTGAACTGAACCAAAAGCTCAAAAATGCTTTCTACTTCCAGACAAGAGAGCTAAATAATGAGCAATGTGCCAAAATCCCATTGCCAGCACTGGAGAGGAGCTCTCATCTTAAGACAAACAATCTTGTCTCTCCACTTTGTTCCTCTTTGCCAAAATCTTGAAAGGCACAGTGAAGGTAAAAGTCAGAAGGGCACAGACTTCTGAGCAGTGCCTTATCCTAACATGCTCAGGCTCCCAGATCGTGCTGGTTGTCCCGACCTACCAGTCTTGTGCTGAGAGACAGCAATCAGTCTGTGCGACTGCGAGCACCAGTTGTGATGCAGAGCACATCCTGGTCACACCACGCCCCAGTGCAATGCATGCTGCACCTGGCACCTACCTACCTAACACTCCCACTCTCATTTCACTCGGTTAAGGCACATACCACTGCCAAAGCTATTATTTTATTAAAGTGCCCTCTGACATCTAGGCCTACTAGGTCAGTAGGTCTACTTCCTATTTTCAAGCCTACCCTTTCAAATACATAATAAGCATTTATGCTTCTGTATTTCCTTTAAAATAACAGATTAAGTACTAAGCACTTACTGAGAAGGTTCTCTGCCCACAGCAATACTGTAAGAAGAGAACAAAAAGATGGCAGATTGCAAATGCATTACACAAACGTCTGGGTAATTTGATGTGATTTAAGAATAAGATAAGCAGGCAGCACAGTCTTTCAGTCTCAGTTGGTTTCAGTTTGAAGAGGCTAAAGGAATGCACCTTTTGATTATCTCCTCTATTATTAACAGTAAATCCTCATTAAAGCTCAGGACAGAGCGTGACAACACAAATGTGCTACATGAATGCATTACCTCAGTGTACTTCAGGACAACATCTCCACAGCAAATGCACAGCTATTTCTACCTGTGGGATTTTCATCAGGCCATGTGTGTGGAAAAGCATGCTCATCCTCTGACTGCGTGCTTAATGCACATCCCAAGCAATATATCATCAATAAATGTTAATGGTTATATTGCAAGTTAAATCTCACACTTCTTTGCCCATGCAAAGAGATACAGAGTACCAGGCAGTCCTTTGGAAGTCACCATTTCAGCTGTTTCTAGGACTGGGCACACAGAGCCTAGGATTCAGCCTCTGCAGCTGTACATTTAGGAATGTGCAGTGTGCTTTGCTGAGAGAGATCTGCATTTTTAGTTACACAAGCACCGAACATGGCACGGTGGTAAGGCAAGCTACATTACAAATGCAAATTCAGAGATTGGAAAAGAACAAAAAAAAAAAAAAGAAAGAAACCAGTTTCAAGCAATGCTTGAAATATATGTAAACAAAGTCACTTAAGTGAAACTGGCCCAAAATTACAAGAAGGTATTTACCTTTTGGAAGTTCAAGATAAAAATACTGTTTACAAACTACTTACAGAGTTCTGGCCTTCAGAAAGCAAGGTAATTTCCAACAATGATTTTCTATGCATAGTGTGAGGGAGGCAGTTAAAGCTGATATAATATAATCTGAGCTACATTTAAACATCTGGTCCATCTGCTCTCTATGCATTGATAGACTCTAGACTAGAACAGTCAATAAGTGTTAAAATGTTATTGAATATAATTTTTAATAGCTGTTTTACTTATGTGTCCTTCTTGGGCAGGCTTTAAAATCAGGATTAGAAGTAAAATATGACTCTAAAACACTGTCATATTATATAAAATTATTTTAAATTAAGTATATTCCTAATGTAGATTCAGATTCTTTACAATTTGTAGTTGATTGATACTATGCCCCATAATTTTCCTAGCAATAATTTAGAAAAATAGATAGATATATACATAGGATAATTTTATACTTGGGATAGTCAGAAGGATGTTTCACTTCAAACACACCAACAGCTATAATTCCTGAGTTAAATTCTCTTCTCCCACTGATTTAAATTGGAGTTTTGCCAGATGAACAACACTTTTTCATTTGGCTGTGGTACAGCCTCTTCTGCACTGTGGTAGAGTTCTCTGCTTAAGAGGTTTTCAGAGTTTTTGAAACTATACAGGAAATTTCAAAACATTGAGTATTCACTTCAGACAGGCGGCCTGACTAGGTTTCCATGCTCCAGATAGAGCTGAATGCAAAATCTAGCCATTTGAAATATATCTAGCTATTGTCATCATCAGGAAATAACCTACAAATAATTCCACAGTGGGAAAGAAAGGTCAAACTATAGACTGCAAAAGTCATACAGATTTGATTCATCCATCCTCATTTCTTTAAAAATCATGAAGACTAAGATATTTCAGAAAACTACAAAAAGTAATACCTTTCAGCTAATTAGGCTTCTTAACACGTGTGATAGTACTTTAGAAGTGTACCACGGGACAACAGAGGTAAATATCAAAAACAATAAAAGCCCCCAAATTATTATATGAATAAATACTGATTCTGTAACTTGACTCTGATGTAATTTATCCTACACATAGGGAAGAAGCTATGAAAGAACCAGCAATTTGTCCTTTGATGAGCTGTGGGCATAGGCCACGGTACTAAATAGTCTGAATGACATCCTCTTTCCTATGACCACTCACATGCTGTTTATGAAGAAATAATTTTCCACTTCTGTGTTGGGACATACTATTTTTAAAATCCAAATTTTAATGCTCACATGTGACAGGACATTTATGGAGAGACAACAGAGATTCTAGATCACATTTTTAATGTGAACTGAAGCACTATACCTATAAGATTTAAATAGCAAAAATGCATTTTTGTGCACAACTCTAATTAGACTGGAACACAGCAGAGCTGCTCAGCTGGCTTGCCTAACAGCTGGTCCAAATCTCTTAGGGAGGAGCATATTTTTTACAAAACATTTTATGAGGCCACACAGTGAGAACTATAGGAGTTTATTATTGAGGCAGAGAAGTTGACTAAAATTTTTGCTTTGGGAATCAAAAATATAAGTGGCTTGCCCATCCAAGAAGTTTAGGCAATTTATGGATTCATGATTATTTATGTGTGTGATTTAGTAATTAAAATTTTGTATAAAATAAATAGCCTCATGTATATCTAGGCCAGAACTTTTATCAACTTCTCAAATGCTTGTATTTGGCAACATTCAGAAGTGAATAAACCCATCCTCAGACAAAAAGATTTGAAGAAAATGAGGGTAAAATAGCTAGGCCAATATGTAACAGCAATCTGTCTCCAAGAAACATTTACAGACAGTTTGGCAAGATAACTAGGGCAATAGGAATGGAAAGAGAGAGGCCAAAGCCTGGGGTGTGTCAGATGTGCAGTTGTGAGTCACTTTATTTTCTAAGTTACTGCACAAGATGGATGTCATGACCTCTCATACAGCATTGCTGAATAAAGTGTTAGCAGTACAAGGTGTCAGTCTGCACAATAACTTGAATCATTTTGGAGAAGCTCAAAATATTTGAATTTTCCAAGAGGCACATCTTTCTGGAGGCTGTTGGTTCTGTATTCTAGACACAAGAGTAATGCTTTGTAGTCTTGGAGAATGATGCATAACCTAGATTTTCCAATTTTAATATGTTTTTAAGGAAATTTATGGTTGGCATTCACTCAAAAAAGGCTTAACACTGAAAACCAAAACATTTTCTATGTATCCACAATATGAAAAAAATCCCTGAAATCATAGAATGGCTTGGTTTGGAGGGGACCTTAAAGATCATCTTGTTCCAACTCCCTGCAATGGGCCGGGACACCTTCCACTAGACCAGGATCCTTGTCCAGCCTGGCCCTGAGCACAGTCTCAAGCTACAGTGACTTTGTTTTCCTCTCCATCTCTTAAATTATTATTATAGATTGTTACTATTTTATACTGTTTTTAAAGCCCAAGATTAAACTGCTGATCAGTCTGAGCTGACTGCTCCTGACACAGCTAAAAGAGGGACAGTTGTCTACAGTCACCCACCTTCAATTGCTGTGTTTTCCCTCTTCCTTAGTCCTTTGTCTTTAGGATCATGGGTAGTATACAATATGGAGCTTTCTACACAGATAAGTTGAGGTGTATTAATTCTCTGTCAAATTCCATGTTTAAAAAAACCTTACTGCAGGTGTACACAGACCAGGCTCTCTTGTCTTTGATTGCCTATCTAAATTTGTCAGTGTCCCGCTTTACTTTCTCTTCCTATGTATTTGTTCATTTTTCATTTATAATGTCTTTCTGCTTGATAAAAACTGGACACAGTGTCACTCCTTTCAAACTGCTCCCATAAATCATAGAAACACAGGATGGCTGGGGTTGGAAGGGACCTCTAGTTTTAATGCACCAGCTAAACAGGCTCGCCTGGAGCAGGCTGAACAGGATCGTGTCCAGGACGATTTTGAGTATCTCCAGGAAAGGAACCTCCACATCTTTTCTGTACGGCCTCTTCCAGTGCTTTGCAACCATCAAAGTAAAATGTTTTTGTTTGTATTCAGACAGAACTTCTTGCATTTCAGTTTGTGTCTGTTGCTGGGCACCACTGAAAACAGCCTGGCCCCATCCTCTTGACACCTGCCTTCAAGATATTTATGTGCATTGATGAGATCAATTCTTACTCATCTCTTCTCCAAGCTGAACAAGCCCAACTCCCTCAGCTTCTCCTAACAGGAGAGATTCTCCAGTCCCCTCATCATCTCCTCTGCTGCATCCTGTCCAGCAGTGCCTTGTGTCCTGTCCTGAGGAGGTCAGAGTTGGACACAGCACCCCAGGTGTGGCCTCACCAGGACTATCAGTGCTCTTCCCAATGCACCCCAGGACACCACTGTCCTGCTTGCCCCCTAGGGCACACCGCTAGATCCTGGGCAGATTGTTTTCCCCCAGGTCTTCTCTACAGCTAGCCCCAGCCAGTAATGTTGCATGATGATATTCTTCCCCAAGAGCAGCTCTGCACTTGCCTTTGTTGAACTTCATTAGATTCCTCTCCTCCCAACATCTCATGACCTTTATTCTTTGACTCACTCAATCAAAGATCCCTCACAAGAGCTGAAGAAGGTTATCTGCCTTTTTTTTTCTAAATTCTTTTGCCTGTACTTTCACCCTGTAAGATTTACAATAATATTTTGTGAAGTAAAAATTAGGCAACTTTTTGAAGTGCAACAAAACACCTACCAACTAAGTTGTTAAAGAAAAAAAAAGGTCAACACCATATTCATAATTCATTAAAGATCTGTCACTCTTCAAGCACTTTTTAAGTATCTCATTCTACCTCAGAGGCTTTGAGTTCATGAGAGAATGTTTTATGTCTGTGACGTAGGAATCACAGAGAGTCTATCTTCAAAATTTCTTCACCATGACACAAAGAGATAATCCAAAAAGAATAGATGAAGGGACATTGCTTTGATAGTACATTTTATTTATTGACTACTCAGAGTATTTTCCTTCTCTCCCTTCAAAAGGAAATGTGTGTAATATGGCAGAAATTGTGGGAAGAAACCCTAAACTGGCCAGAAATAAATGTAAAAATTAAATAAATTTACACACTTGCAAAAGAAATATTAACTTCTTAAAATGTTCTGATTATAGAGTTTTTTCCAGTAATATGCCTGGTCAGTTGCTGAATCCCACAGATACGCTGCAGCACAGTGTAGGAAAAGAAGCTACAACTGTTACCAACAGTTTGGCACCACTTCCAAATTAAGCAGTGCCAGTTTAGTGTGTTATACATGCTACAGGCCTTGCCACAGGCACAATTCTGGATCACTCCCTTCTGTAAAAAATCATAATTATGTGGGAAGGTCAATACCTCCTGCAGTGCTGTTCAAGCACTATGGCAGAGCTGACACTCATGGATGGTACTGGGAAAATTGCCATGATGAGAGCTGCTACATTTTTCTGTCATGTGTTTTGTTTTCAAAAGGAGAAGCCAGAATAGCTCCTATTTGGCTCAAATTAGTCTGTGCCTGGGTATCTTTACAGCTATTCAAGACATCTCAGCCTTATATAGTACAGACGGAGATCTTAAGCTATAGCTGCAAAATAATTTTCAGCAATGTTTGCAAAGCCATTAGCTGTGATAAATTGCACAATTTACAACTAGACCAGGATTCTTTCAGGTGCTGTTTCTCCCTTGATAATCAAATTGTGTTTTGCTTCAAAGCAGTTCAACTCCTTCCAGATGCTGCACCCTGCAGAACTTCCCTCCAAATTGCCAGACTGGGACCTGATGTGGACTGCCTCATCCTTAAAATCCATCAGCACCTACAAGCATCACTTCAAGTCCTGTCTCCTGACAGTGTAGAGCTCCTGGGATTTCTGAAAGTGTTTTGTCACTGCTCAAATGATCTTGGACTAACCATCACAAAATCAGCAACATATCATGCTTACTTTTTTGTGCTATCATTGGACTTGTGATATAAAGCTTGGACTGAGAAAGCTCACTTTTAGTCCAAAAACCAAGTAAATCGCACTTTGAAATAGCATTTGTAAGCATCCTACACTACTGAGCAGAAAATGCTCCCTTGTGGTTTTTTCATGAGTTAACGGTCAAGAATATGTGAATATGTCCCTTCTGTACAATTAATGATGACAGTTAAAAGTAATGCTCAGAACATTTTATTTAATATTGGTGACATTTAAAGACATCTTAGTATATTTGCTTGGCTCTTACTTCCAAAAGTTCTTCCGTCTAAAAGAATGAGTTGAAAACATCTGGGATTTTGTTCCATAGACACAGATGATCAGCTGACTTAAGAGATACATAGGGTCATCCCAGTGTACTTAAAATATATGCAAATATGTTTTTAAAAATCAAACTATACGTTCATGCTCTGTAACCATGCACTCCTTGGAATTCTGCTGGATGTTTCAGTAACTATTGCAGAAAAAAATCCTTCTCTTACCTAGGACCATCAGCATAAACCTCCCTTATTGCTGAAGCAAGTCTTGCCCTAGTTTTCTTTCAGATAGTATATTTAATTTTTTCACCAGAAGCTCTGGCTGCAAGTGTAATCACATATTTGAAGAAGATAATTGACAATACCCAGGGTAGCCTTATTTAAAGTTTGTCCTTTGTCACAATATTTAGGAATGGAAGTTGTAGAAGAACCTGGTGGTTTACATATTCACCATCCTTCTTGTCTGTACAGTTTGAGGAGATTTAAAAGAGTGGCACCTTACTATGTGTTTTCCACCAGGGAGAGATAACCCTTGTAAAGATTAATGTGCTGCCAGACTACCATCACCAAATGTGTCACTTTAAAATTTCATAAGACGATTTTTTTTGCCCTGCTAAGCTGAATAATGCCCACAGAGCTTTCTCTTGCAAGCTGCAAGAAAGGTATTGTAAAACATGCCAATACAAAACATATTTCCAATATTAGCATTCACTTCACACATGCACTCTGAATAAGTACAGTTAGTGCAAAATCAATGTTCCAGACTAAATTTTTCTGCTGTGTTAAAACTTCATGATATTATGTATTACTTCATAGGATACATTCAGGATACCTTAGTGAAGGCTATTAGCATTGATTTATGTTATTTTAATGCCTCACATTTTTCAATAGAAGTACCTGGAAAAGGCAATTGAATAGTTAAGTTGGATGCTACTGTGCTTTATTAAATCACACCCTGATCTTAGGTACTTAGATGAAAACTTGATCTGAAATATGCAAAAGACAGGAATTTATTATGTATTAACGCATAATAAAATTATATGTTAATTGCAGAAATCAGAGAGAAATTTGACAGGAAAAAAGTGTCAATCTGATCCCAATTCTGTGAAGGGAACTGAAAGCAAGCCTCCAAATCCAAAGATTTTTCTCTGATACAGCAATCTCAATGAAAGAGTTCCTGAGTCTTTAATTTATATCTTAAAAACCGGTTGCTAGACAGGATATAGAAAATGTAGAAAATTTACTGACTCAATCTTTAAGGTCAGCCTAGATAAAAACTAAAATAATTTCCTCATTTACCTCCCCACTTTGGAGATCAAAATCATGCTTCTGGCTTGCTGGTACAATTATTTGCTTGTCTGCCTGCCAGGCAGCGTGGTACATATCCATCTTCAGTACATGCTACATGCCAGCAAGTGCTCTGCTTGGGGTAGGCAGTTGGAAAGCAATCTGTTAAAGTCCACAGCATGACTCAAACCTATTCTCCTCTCCTCCTAACACTTTCTCATTGAGAGCTGTCTTAAAGAGCAATCTCTCTCCATCAGCACATCTCCTTACGAGGGCCTGGCCAATGGATCTTATGGTGCAAGTTTTTGAATTATGGTTTCTTGGCTTAGAGGGTTTTTTTAATGAGATCGCAGAATAGCACATAAATGAAAAACTACTTGGTTCTACCTCAGCTAACTATGTATTTTGTTATAATTTGGATGACCATCACCCAGCTACTTCTCTAGGGAAACTGAAGAGCTGGACATTTAATCAATCTGCTAAGATAACCTTCATTTAAATCATCATGCACAGCAGAAAAAATTTAATATTGCAATGCATCACATGCCTCCCTTGCTGGTGTTAGTACACACGGAATCATTTGATACTTTTTTTTCTTTTCAAGATCTACATTTGTTGTCCAGAGAAGATGCAGCTACCCCATCTCTGCAAGGTCAAGACCAGCTTGGATGGGGCTCTGGCCAACATGTGGAAGGTGTCCCCACCCATAGCAGGGGCTTGGAACTAAAAAATACTTAAGTTCCCTTCCTTTTGTAGATGTGTTTCAAAAATATCTGCCTTTAAAGCTACCCAAAGTTCTGAACCAGGCCCACTGACAATTTGTGATCCCTACTGCTAGGACAGGTGAGCTCCCACCAACATCTGGTACCACAGCTCCTTCAGCACTCATCCATCCTGTCTGAAATCCTGCTGCCCTATTAAAGCATCTCTGATGTGCTGCAAACAGTTCAGCTTGGAGCAAAAAGCTCTATGATGCACAGTACTGATTATTAGTGATGGGACAGAATTGCTAAGGCATGAAAGGGACTTAGAAAGCTGGGTTGATCTGCTGGCTCAGCCGTGAAATTGTGCAACTCTGAGCCGTTCCCTTCCCCACTCTGTGCCTTTGTTTCATCAAATCAGAAGACAATGCTAATGCTGATCCCTACTGAGCCTTTTAAAGTGTGCAGACTGAAATGCTTATGGGTCAGCAGGATTAAGAAAGGTAAGACTTTATAGTATTCATTACATCTAAAGTATAAATGAATAGTAATTTGTTTAAATTTCCAAGAATATATACAAAATTATTTGTAAACCTACCCCCCCTTTTCCCTTTAGCCTTTCTTATTTTAGGATAAATAAACCAAGAGAGACCCATTCATTCATTACAAAAGTTTCCCTCTGGACTTCTCTCCCCTTGATTAATTTTAAATTACTAGTTGAAATTAAGAAGGAAATCTAGAGCATAGATGAAACTAGCATGAGTTTTAAACTCGTGATTTCAGAACAAAGACTTTAAAACAAAAGAATGTCATTTCAGAATAGTGCAGAACAGTGGAACAGCTCTGTAAATAACACAGCAACAGAACAGATTTCTTACCAATACCAGCAGAAAAGCTTAGCAAAACCAGGTTTCATTGCAGCTAATGGGGACACTGCTGCACAAGATTCCTGTTCTGGGATTGCAAAACCCGTCATCAACATTAAATAGCATAAAAATAATGAGTTTCTCAAATTGCAAGGACATGTTGATTAAAAGCTGACACTGAAAAGCCACGAAGTACTTCATAGAGAAAGAGGTAGGAGAACTTTCATTTTTACTGAACCTCATTAATTAGCTTTTAATGATCAAAAAGTTTCTCTCACGCAGCCAAAACATATAAAAAGGTTTTGGCATGAAAAAAAATAATTAAGAGGATTACTTAGCACACGTGAAAGAACTATCTTCTAGTCACAAGCTTCTTTTTTAATTCCTATACTTTATCCTATACTTTTTTTTTTCTCTCCCAGAGCTACACTTTTATGTCTTAAAGTAGATTCAGAATTTGGAGTCTTCTAGGATCATGCTTTAGGCCTACTCTGTAATTTAACATAATTTGTTATAACCGCTGGAATTATTAAAAAGGTTTCAAGGGATAATTTTGTAGAATAAAATATAACTGCAGAGATTTCTTGCTGATGGAGGGCCTAAAGGAGTTCAGATTTGTCTTTATATTCAGCTGTCAAGTGTTGGTTGCTTATCTGTACAATATATTAAATTTTATATCAACTTTTCTTTCTCTGATTACTATCATTTTTATCTATGAAATCCAGCAATATTCAGCACAATTGAGATGGAACTGCAGAAAAGCTGCCACATTATCTTCTCTGTAGATTTGCTAACATGTAGGATTTGCACCAAAACCCAGAATGTAAGGGATGAACTTAAACATAGAATTAAAGGGTTGGTTCTTCTGTTCCCACACTGAATGGTCAACACTGGCTTTCTTTCTGTTTCTGGAACACTGTAGGAGCATTTATGTTTCTCTTATGCTACATATTTCTGTTTATTTTTGTTGCTTAATTCATTATTTCAAAAGAAGCACCTTCTTTCCTCTCATCTTTATAGTTTCTTCTTTGTCCACAAAGAATATCAGCTCTGTAGATTGAGGAAGAAGAAAAGCCAACTCTAAGGAAGATGAAAGTAAGAAAATACAAAACGTTGCCTAAAATGGGTTCTAAAAATCATTGGGTGCGATGGAATATATTTAGTGGCTGAACAGAGTCTGTCCTTGCTGAGACTAAGAACAAAGCAAAGGAACATAAAGAAGAAAACTTTTCATTGGGACAAGTGAAGATAGAAAGCAGCAATGTATTAATTTCTAGCTCCTTTTGTGTGAGGGGGAGAACAAAAGTCAAGAGTTGTGCAAGAAGCTAGCATCCACATGGTGGATAATGGTTTGGTGTTTATGTTTTTTTGGCACCATATCAAAATAACCGGAGGACAAAGACTTTTCTGAGAAAGAATGACAGACAATAAATCATAGAAGCCTAGAATGATTTCGATTGGAAGGACCTTAAAGATCATCTGGTTGCAACCCAGCTGCCACAGGTAGGGACGCCTTCCACTAGACCAGGTTGCTTAAATCCCATCCAGCCTGGCCTTGAACACTTCCAGGGATGT